>VYXC01007313.1:306226-615924 GCA_013397175.1 Platysteira castanea
TTTTGCTTGAAATCTCACAAAACCAGGCTTTTCTTGTGAGATTTGATCTGCTTCCTGCTTCAGACTAATTCAGCAAGATGATAGAGAACACTTGTGTTTGGGCTGTAGTGGTGTTCCTGATCTCCAAAGAGGTGCTTGAAGTATTTTGTCCATTATGACAAGTGTCCACAACTTCTGTATGTTGAGCACACTGTAGCAGTTTTATAGTATAGAATGATACCTTTTTCCCCAAAACAGGGGAAAAAAGCAGTTGAGGCAACAGCAGATGGGTGAGGTGTTCAGGTGTTGGGAAACACAAACTCCAAGCCCTGGAACAGCATCATTCATTTATGATCTTGCTACGATTTTGCTTCTACAGTTTCAAATCTTTACATGCCCCAAAAAGAAACCATGGCTTGCTCAAAATAAAACTCATTGTCATTGATGGGAGAAGTCACTACTTCTGACCTCACTGGTTAGAAATGACCACTTTGCTAGAGATATACAGTTCAACTGTGGAGGGAAAGACTCGTGACTGGAGAAAACTTCAGGCTTTCTCTGGCTGAAGCTTCACATAATTCATGGCCAGGAATGAGCCAGACCCATTAAGGGTTGGTGCAAAGCTGAGAGACAGCCAGGCAGGCTCATGGGCTGCCTTTTTTTAATGTATAATCTTAGTACAACGCTGTTCTGTGCCGTGACAGAAGCTCCTGGGTGCTATTAATGTGCATATACTGGTAAGAATTTAAATGCTGAAGCAACTAAACTAATTGGAAAACAGAACAGATCAATTCTCCATGCAATTCTTCCATATATATGTCCCAAACTAATTGATTGCTATCTACTCTAACAATATCAGACCCTTATATTCACCATGTGATATTGATCTGAGAAATGGCTGGAATTGTTAAGTTTTAGCAATATTTAAAAATTTGAAATGCGGGGAAAAAGTCAATGAAATTTATTGGTGTTTTTGCTTTCGTTTTCAGACAGCTAAAAAATTGCTAGGCATTTCTGGACAGAGGAGGAGAAAGATTTTGTTTTCCTTTCTTCCAGGTCCTGTTAAACTAGTTCCAGAGGAGAGATTTCATTCAGAGTGGAACAGAAAACTGGTTGCTGTCTTATACTTGTTTTAAGATGATGACTTTTTATTTCTTTCAGAAAGGAAGAAAGCATGTAGCAATAATCAACCTAGAAGAGTTCACTGTTCAATCTTCTCTGTTCTTCACAGGTCCAGTTCCCATTGCAAATAGAACACATCCACTAGAAAACATCTGACTTATGTTTAGAAATTATTACTGACAAAAAATGAACCAGGAATTTTGCTGAGTTTTCCCAGTACTGACAGATAAAAATGTATACCTGGCTTTAATCTGAAATTATTTAACCCTGAACACTATCCTTTCTTGCAGCACATCCCCCTGGCCTAGAAGTCTCAAGCTTACTGGCAAGAGCAGCAAGAAATGAGAGTTCTTACAAATTTAGTTACAGGTACCTTAAAAAGCAGATTATCCTAGACTTGAGGTGTTCTTTTTCTTTTTAAAACCAATCACCACCACGTTCCCACAGTTATCCAAACAGCAGCCCATTATATAGTGAACACTCAATGGTCCTTAGGAGAGCTACACAAAAGGCTGATCTTTTCTAAGGCTTGTAAGAATTTATCATCACTGTCATCCTTAAATTTACTCTTCTATTGGAATTTCCTCCTTGTTTGACAACTGCTTTTTCCTTCCATCTATCACAATTTAGAGTGACTAATCAGGTTAGTCACAAACCCTTCAGAAATTTACCCTCCAGGGCACTTTTTATTTTAGCTTGAGGAGGAAAGCATTTCAATTTACAACATTTAACAGGCGCCTCTCTGCAGTAGCCGTGAGGGTTTCTCTTTAGTTCAGATTTACATATGCAAATTATCCAAACATTAGTTCAGTTAAACAAAAGGATGACATTTAAAGAAAATGGTCTGGAGATTGGAGGATGAGAAGGCAGTTCAGATCTGTCTCTGCTCTGCTACAGCATCATTCCATGACCTGTAGCACTGTAAACTGAATGGAATAGGCTGGACATTGATAGTCACCAATTAACTCATTTTAAGGCAGATAAAACAATTATTGTGATGTTTTTTAAAAGTACAGTTCATTTCAGAGCTTCTGTTCAGTGAAGGGAACCAATGAAGCTGCAAACATTTGTTTCACTTCGAGCCATCACAAACGATGCAGTTATAGTACCTGGGATTTTTGGGATCACTGAATTGCAGAAAAGCAGATGGGCAGGAATCCCTGACCCAGTTCCTGACAAAATTTTATCTAATCCGTGGATTCCTAAAGCATGACCCACAGATTCTTGCTTTTCTGTAGAGTATTTCTAGGAGGAGGGGTGTGTGGGGGTGTGTCTCAGGCAAATCAGAACATGAGAAATCCCATTTACACTGGGCTACACCAGCCGTATGTGAAGCCCCATGAGGTGCAATGTTAGGAGTTCACAAAGTGCAAAAGGCTACAAATTATTTGTGTAACCTGTGCTTGAAGACTGGTTATGACATGAAATTTAGCAAGCTCCCAAGACAATGCATTGCTGGTCTTTTCCCTTTTAACAGGTAAAATCCTTTTCCTAATGTCTAACCTTCGCTTGAAGATCATTATTTCTCGTCCTGCCCTTGGTGGCTGTGAGGAATAGCATGTTCCTTTTCTCTTTGCAGAGTTCTTTTACATATATGAAGAGTGAGTACCAAGGAATTGTTCTACAAATACATTTATCATAAGATGAAAAGAGAAAGGTATTGCCAGACGATACCAAGGGGGTGAAGTGTTTAAAGCCTTTTTTTGTATAAGTGTTCATTTAAAAGATCAGTTGAGAGCAGGAGGCTAACAGGATTGGAAAATGAATTGAAAAAGGATGGGAGTTCAGCACAGAATAATGAAAGAAGTGAGAAAATTAGATAAGCTTCATGTTTTATAATTGGCTGAACCTGATGATCTTCATCCTAGAATATTGTGAAAGTGGACTGAAAAGATCTTAGATACCTGTGGTTATCTTTGAGAAGCCAGGAAAAGCTAAGTAAGATACCAGGAAACTGGAAAAGGGCAAACCTATCTTCATACTGAGGAAGTGAAAACAGAGGAACATGGGAATTACAGACCAGCTTGTCTATACTTTCAGCTCCAGCAAATATCAAGCAATTTAGTTTTTTGGACGCATCTGGGAAAAGAAGAATAACAGTCAGTGTGGGTTTGTCAAGAAAAAATCATGTAATCTTATTTCTTTTTACACAGGAGTGGTGAACAGAAATGAGAGTTTGATTTTCTTTAGGAATTGACAATGGATGATAAAATGATAGGCCTTAAACTGAAGAAAGAATGATTCAGAATGAGCTGATAAGAAAATACTTCAGTAGTGTCACTCATGAAGCAGTAAACCAGGCTGTCTTGGGAGCTTGTAGCCTGTGCACCACTGGAGATCTCTATGAACATGTCAAAGCAATGCCTATCAGCAGTGATTTAGATATTGCCAAGATTATTTCAGGGGTGAGGAATGGATTGGATGACCTCCGAAGATCCCCTTTAGCCTTATTTTTCTGTGTTTGTCTCCTGTAAACGTCTTCTTCTCCAGATGGAAAAAGCTTCATTCTTTCTGTCTCTCCTCATATCCTCTGTTCCCCAGGTCTCTGATCACTCCTGTTTATCTCTCCTAAATGCTTTACAGTTGCCACACTCCCTTCTTGCAGTGTGATACTAAGAATTATCAGGGACATGCTGTCAAATCCCTGTCATGTGCCAGAGTGAGGAGGAGGATGAAGGCTCCTCTGCACAGCCCCTTCTTCCAGAAAAACACCCAAACGTATCCTTAGAGCAAAACCTACCACAGTTAATAAAAAGTGGAATTTTTTTGCCATATCTCCATCTTAGTTCACATAAAACTACTCCTGTATTTCCTGCCTAAGTGCTGATGAAGAGATGCTTGAATACTCCAGTACTTTTGGAGATCTCCCATTCTCAGAAATTCATCTTTTGACATAACGTCAGCATTCCTCTCTGCCCTATTTGCCTGCTTTTTCATCCTGAAGTGAAAGGAGTCCCAGCAATAATAAAGCTAAAAAATAAAGACAGCATGAATTACTATATTCTTCTCCTGGTACAATAATGGAGAAAGGTCCCATGTTAGGCGGGGGGAATGCATGTCACTGTTCCAATACTTAAGAATCAGAAGTGATTCAGTGCACAGAGCAAAATAGCAGCTGTGTTCAGATCTCAGCCATTCACTGGAGAGAAAGAATAGTTTTTGCTCATAAAAATGAGTATGTGTCTTTATTCTGTCATGGGATAATGAGGCACCTTGGGCTTGATCCAAAGCTCCCTGAAATCCAGAGAAAGACTCACGTTGGCCTCTGTTCACCCTAAACCAAAAAGGAGAATCTCTTGCAGTTGGAAGAGCTTCCCCTTGCTCTTCTTTTCTCTCCACACTCGAGTCCCACACCACTGCTAGCCTGCCCTATAAATGAAGACCACCAACAAATAAAATCTCTCAGGCTGACAAAATGATGTTTAAAGACACATCAGCAATTTAAGCTGCAAATCCCAGTGCTCGCAGGCTCAATCTGCAGTGTAGATGTCCCAGGTGCAGTTCTCTGCCATGTCATCCCACAGCAGGTGACACGTCCCCTGGCAGGCCACGGCCTCAGGGCCTCCCACCTGTAGCAGCTCCATATCCACAACTGCATGGGGGAAAACACAACACTGTCCTGCAGCTTGTGATCCACCAGAAAACAGTAATTTCTCAAGGAGGATTGGTTTTTATTTACTAGCATCAGACCATTCTTGAGGAAAACAGCAGGAGCAAGGGCAGGATTGCCTCTTTTAGTGGCAGACTGCCCTGGATTGACCCAAAATCGATACTAAGGCTGCAGCTGTAGTCTGTGTTGAGGGTAAAACCAAATCACCTGAATTGTCTTGAAAATACCTAGCCATAAAACCAGAAACCTGTGTTATTTATTGTGACAGAACTATCACTGGGAGCCCAAGGGCCTGCGACAGACCTTGCTTGTAATATATTGCCAGAAACATCTGTCCCAGATTGTTTAAAAAAATTTGTTGCTTAGGCAATTCAGTGAAGAGAGAAGTTAATTATTTTCTATAGGGAAGAAAAAACCCTGTTGCACCAAAACTCTTTGAAGATTTATAGAGGCATTTCCAACTGCAGTCCAAAGCGGCCTGGAAGAGGAAGACCTCCAGAAAGTTTTAGAGCAGGAGCCCCACGATTGCATCAGAGCATGCTCTTGCTTTTTCTTTTGGAGTAGTATTTTTTTCTTTCATTTTTTTTTTTTTCCCTGTAGCTATTCCTCTCGTAGAAAAGTCACAGAAAAGGAAAGAAAAGAAGAAACTTTAACAGCAGCCTTCCCTGGCCCAACCCCACAGACAGCCATCTCACCAGACAAAGCACAGTCCTGGAAGGATTCTGTGCTCTTCTGCCAGAAGCATTTGAAAAAAACATTCGGGCTCCTGCAGAACAGGGCACCACTTTTGAAAAGGTCTCTGCACTGAGAAAGACAATTGATTTTCTTCTTTTGGCCTCTTCCCCATGCAGCAGTGTTTTAAAAAGGCAGAGAAACAGAGAAAAGGATCCAAAAGGGAGCGTTAAATATTTCACTTTCCTGTTAGCTGGAAAAATCAAACATGACACCTCTCACCATCCAGAAGGTTGCTTCTGGCTCTCTCTTCTTCTGTTGGGTTTTGGGTTACATCTCTTGTTAAAAGGTTTGGGGCAACAAGTGGGTGAAATTAGAGGAAAATTCAATCTGGAGGCAAACTTCAGCAAATACTGAGGAGGGAGTTTGGTCTCATAGCTGAGATATAAAGCTGGGCTTGCACTACTGATTTTTCAGGTGGTGTGTTCCTCACTGAATTCTGGGATCCTAAAGTAGAAGGTATCCAAACATATTCCAAGGCAATGGGGAGTCACACAGAGCTGTTAAAAAAATGGGAGGTTTTCAGAGCCCTTTAAATCTGCCTCTTTCTTTCCAGCTCCGTGTGCCTGTGGAAGTGCCTGCAGGGGAAGGTGGGAAGCAGGTACGCCGTGGAGGTGTTTTCTGCCCTTGAGATGTTGCCAGCCCATTTCCTGTGAGGCCTTTGGCAAACGTTGCTGCAGACTTTGTACTGTGACATCAGGCTCTGCTTCCTCTTTGCTTTATGCCAGCAATGGCCTCTTGTTTGGCTGCGGCTAGAATTGCTATTACTGGTAATTGCTGGATGGAGAAGTTGGAGATGTAAGAAGGATGAAAATATGGGCTCCTGCTGCCAGCCTGCATTTGTTTTGTTGTGAGAGGCCTGAGCAAAGGGAGTTGGCTAATTTGGATTTAAGAATCTATTGATCTTGGGCATCCTCAGGCCTATTCATCAAAATTTTGTGTTTAGTCATCTGCACACTCCTATAACTATAACTAATATAAATATAAACATATTTTAAACATATCCCTGCTCACATAGATGTACCTGAGTCCAGCTCTCAGCCTGAAATCCAGACATAACCATGTCTTAAGTATTCAATTTCAGTACAAGTCTTCCACAATGGTTTGACAAGATCCATTAGAAGAACTCTAAAAGATCAGTGAGTAGACTTACTTTATATATACATATTTTTTAATTGATACAGTAAGTAGTTTTTTTTTTCATCACTGCCTAGAAAGATAACAAGATTTTATTTCTTCAAGGGGAGATTTGCAATTCACTTTTTTTGCTCTCACAGTACTGCAAATACCTCATCTTTCTAGACCAGGAAAGAAGTCTCTTGGTAGTGTTTTCTTATGGGGGTCAGTCCCTACCACAGAAGTACTTTATCCCAAATGTTCCTTAGGCAATAAAGAGAAACAGTCCTGCCCAAATGACTAAAAAGCTCTTAACTTGTTCCCACTAGTTGTTCTACTCAAACCTCCCTTTTAGGGTTTGTAAAAGTAGATCAATGCCCACATCTGAACCCTAACTTTGTTGTGTTCACTCAGTGCAAGGCTTCTGTGTCCCAGGATTTGAGACTTCCAGTGTCCCCTCCAAAGAGAGGGTGCCTGGCTCAGCTGGGAAGCCCAGATCTACTCTGTGGTGTGGTTTGAATGGAAATGAGGAGAAGGTCCCAAGCACCCCCCAGGCATTTCTGCTTAGTTTGTACCAGGCTCCCCCTTTGTCTGATGCTCCAGCTTTCCTCAGCTCTCCTAGCCCAAGAAATTCTCCATCACATCTCAGATGAAGCCAGAATGTCCACTTTCCATTCTGTTTTAGACTGAATCTTAACGTTGACCTCATTATAAGCTGTATTTAGGCACTATATGATGGGACATGTATGTTCACAGTCACAAATGCCCACAAATGGATGTTTTTCAGGTCTCTGTGAAGAAGTTGCCCTGCTGTTCATGTTTTTGCCACTGTTTTTTGTGGCAGGAAGCTCAAAAAACAAAAGCTGGGCCTTCATTTACCCTTTTTACCATGTGGATCCATGTGTATGTGTGTCTGTGGGGATGGGAGCTGCCTCTGCACAGAGCAGACAGACAGAGGAGCTTTTAGCTGGAATCACAAGGTTGTGAAACGCTCGATGCCTTGACCTGTAACATGCGACTGTAAATTCCTCTGCTCTTGTTATGTTTTCCAGGGGTCACGGTCTTTAACAGTTTACTTAGTGGAGGAGGAGGAAAGAAGCCCTTTGTATTGCTGAGCAGCGGACGAGAGTTTGTCTTGTCCTGGCAGCTGGCGCTGACACAGGGCTGTGCTTCAGGTGTTGCTTTGATGGACAGTGCCCCTGACGCCCACGGAGCAGCAGGGGTGGTGGCAGCCTCCACTTACCTGTCTTTGGTTAAAGAAGAACCTGTGGAGTCTGCCCAAGTGGGACCCAGAGCTGCCTTTCCAGTGTTTTCATTGCCTTTCAGACGGAGGCTGAGCTTTGCTCCAGACTAATTGCCTGCAGTGGCCTGCTGAAGTGAGCTTCAGCTGTGATGCAGTGCATGCACAACCGGGCACTTGCGGTGACAGGTTTGCATGAGTAGGAAGTCCAGCAGCAGATGAAGTGAGGCTGGAGTCCCAGGGCTAAAGACCTTTAGCATTTCTGGAGTGGGGAGGAGCAGATGTTGCTTTATTGTGCTGTGAACTCTCTCTGTACAGCCAAGCAACCTGTGATCTCAGTGAGTCACAGCCCCCCTGTCTCTGCCTGGGGTGTTCCCATGGTTGTTTTGGTACTCAGGGACACCACAGTGCTGAGGTAGGTACTTTGAGTCACATTCCCAAAGGTATTGCCAGCTCTTCTTTGGCTGGTGCCAGTGCAAGCCTGAACTCAGTGTTCCTAGTACTGGTAAAAATAGCACCAGGATGCACCAAGTGCCCCTGGCACAGCCAGAAGTGAAAGCTCCTGGGCTGATCAGAGCTCCATCTCTGTCAGAGAGCAGCTCACACCCAGTTTGCACTCTGCAGCACTGTGGTCAGGAGGAGAAGACGGTTCCAGCTTGCAGTGGTGAAAACTCCAGGGCTTTTCATGCAAACAATTCATTCTGTTGCCTCAAAAAATTCTGTTTCTTCTGGCAACAGCTTTGAAATTAGAAGGAGCTATAGCAGAGCCCAAAGTGACTGCTGGCAGAACTTGTTGTTTTGTGACACCTGGGCTAGGAAATACATTGTGTGAAACTGAATTCCGTTCGGATGCGAGGAAGTGGGAGAGTATCCTGAGCGTAGCCAGATGTGACCCCCAACCCCGCTCGTGCAGTAATCCACATACACACGCCTCACACATTTGCTCAGGTCCTGATCCTGAAGAGAAGTCAGTCAGTGTACTGCTGTAGGTTTGAGGTGTAAAGGACTTCAGCTGTTTGGGTTTTTTTGGTCTTGTTTTTTTTTTGTTTTTCGGTTTTTAACTATTTGGTTTTTAACTATTTTTTACCCAGAAAAGCATAGTCCTGCTGTGTTAGCCTTTCACCAGAAAGTTAGGTCAAACGTGCTTCCTGATGGGGTCTGACATCACTTGTACTGAGAACTTGCCAAAAGGGCTAACCCTGGCAGTATCAGAAGTTTAACAGAAAGAAGTAGGAAGATGAAGATATAAAATATCTTCTCTCTGCCTGTATTATGGAAAACAATAAAAAAACATACAGGTAGAATGGGGATGAAGACAGACTACTAGACTTCTCCAAGGGTCAAAATACTGATAAGATGAAGGTTTTGTGTGCTTACAACTCACAGGGAGATTTGAAGTAAAAAAAGAAAGTTTCTCATGCAAATCTGGAAAACCACTCCTCTGTTCCGATTTCTTTTTCTGTGTCTCTAACTGCACATCTTTGCACCTTTTAAACTTTAAAACACAAGTGTGTTAAGCCTAGAATTTCCTGTGGCTACAAGGAATGGGGTCTGATTGATCGTAATAAGGGACAGTCTAAATGAAGTGCTTGGACTTGCCCCGGGCACTTCTATCTGCAGGTGCTGGGAGCCCTTGCCAATGCGAACGACTTTTTGGAACACAAGTGATTATTTACTGCTGAAGCAAGCCAAGGGCTATGCTTCTCCTTGCAGCTCACAGCCCTTGGCCTCCAACAGGAAATGTATTTAGTTTTCAAATCCCTCTCTGACCAAAAAAGAAATTCCAGCAGAACAGCAATAAACATTCAGAGAGTCTCCTCTTCTCTAGGAAAAAAACCTCATGAGCTTGGGTTTAAAATGAAATATCCTGTGATTATTCTATTCCAGGACTGGGCTGGAGTCAGCTTGTTGTGTGAGGGAGTCAGTAAGATGACCTGGGAGAAGGTTGCCACACCCTATTTGCCACCCACCCCACTTTTAGAAACTCCGAATATCAACATGATGTTTTCAAATAAGGATTGCAAAAGGGTTGGCGGTTTGATCCTCCTCTTCTCAGTTTGTCATTGATTTCCCCCATCAAAATAGTTTGTGCAACGAATCCCAGCTGTATTGCTGGCACTTTACTAGCCAGCAAATACAATCCAAATGTTAATTCTTTGGAGCCGAGAGCTCCGTGCCAAGAAATGAATAATCTGTGGAAGGCTAAACAAACAGTTTATTGACGGGGTGGGGTGGGGTGCAGGTGGGGGGTGGCTGGGCTCAGAAGCGGGCGAGCCCAACCAGAAGGACATCAAAGCTGCTTCTGTCAGAAGACTCAGTCACATGTGATTTGTTTTCTCTTGCTGCTAATTCAGTTACGTGTTAAACTACCAATATTCCCAGGCAAGAGTGCGAGAGCTTTCCAGCCTGAACACAGTAGGCAAGCTGGGCAGATGTTTGCACCCTGCTCATCCCAACTTGCCCTCTTTGTCTTTCTGGGGATGTGGGAGTGTGATGGGCACACTCAGGCCCAGAGCTCCAGCAGCCGGGTGCTCGCTACATTTGCCTCTGCTTTAAAAATGGAGCACATGAGGCAATTTGGAAGTTAACAGTGGCATTTCTCTGGCAGCTGATGGGAGTGTGGCAGGGCTATTCTAATGAGATTTAAACCAATAGATTTCAATTACCTTGTTAAATCTTTGCACCTTCTGCCTTTCTCTTCCACATTATCCAGGAGGTCAAGACCAGAAGCAGGATTAAAGCCTAAATCCCCCGAGTCCCAAGCCAACAACAGTGCAGACCACTCACTGCAAATGCTACTGGATCCTGACCCCAGCTATGTGCTGTAGTAATCCACTTTGCAGATTTTGGGCCAAAGCCAGGGAAGGATCCTGGGGATGCTGCCCAGCCAGGTCTCATTCCTCTTCCGACCTACTGCAATGTGACAGCATGCTGTCTGGAGTCTTTGGGAGGGAGAGAAGGACTGGATTGCACTTGAAACCTGGACCCATAAAAATAGAAATTTGAGTCTTAATTTTTAGAATAAAAGATCCACTCGAATTTACAAGAGCCACGTGCTGGGGAAATCATAGGAACAGGTCTCAGCTTCTCATTCCACTTCTCAGATGCACTGACAGAGGAGGTATCTCCCCACTTTTCCATTCCTCCCCATGGCAAAGAGCTTCCTTCCCACTCAGGGGTGTGCCTACCCTGGCAATGTCCTTGCTGGAGACAGTTTTCTTGCAGACAGATCTGCCCAGCCTGCAGCTCGGAGGAGACGGAAGGATTCCCTGGCCACCCTCAGCACCCATCAACACACAGACAGGCGAAGGTGAGGGCCTGCAGCATGATGGTTTAATAAGTAAAAGGCAGCAAAAGTGTTGTGATGACAGGCCATGGAGTTGCATGCACGAGCAGTTAGGTCTGTCAGGGGTTAATCTAACTCAGGTACTGATGCAGGCATTTAGATAGTGGATAACTCATGCTGTCATTAACCTGTCAGCATTACAGCAGGAAGATTATATCTTCACAAGTATATATTGATCTGGAAAGGGACGTGTTAGGCATGACCAAGCTTTTTATATACCGTCTTTTACCACCTGCTTTTCCCCTGATCAAAGATGCTTAACGTGTGTGGTCAGTGCAAAGAAAGCCATGTTTTCCTCTAGGCTGGAGAGATGTTTCTCTTCGTCCTCTTCCCATTATCTTGGGTGCAATCTAAATATCTGGTTACTTACACAGCCCCTTCCTTTTCATGCTGACGGAGCAGTGAAGCTGAGGTTGGTGTCCCTGTAGGTTAACCACTGCCTTTTGTGGAGAAATTCGCACTCACTGTGTGTGTGCTATGAGCAGCTCAGGTGCAGGACTGCTCTGAGCTGGAAGCTGAGTGTGTAACACATGACTTTTCTGGAGCTGGTAAGTCTGTTCTCATCAAGTGACTTACTGGCTCAAGGAGTGCTGTGTGATGAAGTAGATCCCCAGCTTTTGGAGCAGAATTGGTTCCTCCAGGCACTCAGGCCTTGGGAAGAGCTTGCCAAGGTGTGCTGCCTAGAGATGCATTCCAACATCTGGTTCCTTCCACAACACACCAGAAAATGAAAGTTTCTGGCCTTCATTTGGGAGAGGCTGGGAAACAGTGTGCATGACACAAGGAGAGGACAAGGGTTACAGCCAAGGGTTACAGCCAAGGGTTACAGCCATAAATGTCTTCATATTTAAGTGCACCAAACAGCTAATATTAGGATCATTGCACTGGCAATTCCCCCTAGGGTAAATGGTCTTTTTACAGGCAACAGCATTCTTCTGATGACATAGCATATCCATTCCCAGCAGTTCCCAGACTGGGACAAGATGGTCCCCAAAGCATGGCACAGTGTGCAGTTCTTTCAGGTGACTACCCAAGGGCAGGACATGAAAGCTGGGTATTTGGCAGATATGCAAGGCCTAAAAGTGCAGGAATGAGCCACACTTACCAGCAGGATAGTATGTCCCATTACCGAGCGGCATCCAGATTTCTCACAGCATAGTGGAATCAGCTAAAATTAGGATTTTTTCCCACCTTACATCATTTGGGTTAGCAAACATCCCGAAGAAAAGTTTTACAGTATGAAATCAACAAAATTCCCTAGCATTGGCATGAAAATGCTGATATTGGCATTTCTTATACGGGGTACAAAACTACATTTCTATGAGCTGTGCTGATGAAACTTTAAAACGCGGGTAAGCTTTTCTTTCATTCTCCTAGTTCCCTTGCTTTGGGGATGGACACAAGAAGCTAGTTGAGCTCACATGAATGTTCTTTGTTCATTGCTTATGTGAGAAAACAAAGGTAACTGATAGTGGAGATATTCTCTGGAGGCTCTGCATGGGCTGTTGCCCTCCAGACCTGCTCCTGGCAGGGACAAGTGATGGAAAGGCTGAGGAAGCAGTTGTGCTTCCTTTCCCTGTGCTCACCCCAAAGCCCTGCATGAGATGTGAGCAGCATTAAAACACTTCCCTCTTTCATTTTCCTGCAAGGGTTCACTCGGCATAACTGTGTGCCTCCAGGGTCTGAACTGGAGGTACCTGGGGAAATATGAGAGGCCAAAAAGTTTCCCAAGAACCATCTAATTTGGCATCAGAATGTTGACAGTGTTTAGACAAATCCTTGCTCGACGCCTCCTGAGAAGAATTTGTTTTTAACACTACGGTGGAAACTGGCAGCTCTTGGATAAGAGGCAGGTGGAAGTTCAGTGGACATGTATGGCTGGTCCTAAAGCCTCCTGCCTCAGACTGGAAGTCTCTACCATCTGTTGGGAGCCAGGTTCCTGAGAGCTGATGGATGTGTGCAGGGCACTGAGCACACAGGCTTATTGGTGCACACGCTGTTCAAGTGCTCATAAAAGGTGCCTGCATTTTATTTATTCAAACTGAACCACAGTTCTGGGAAGATGACAAAATGTCTCTTCCTCTCCCCTTAAACACAACCACAAATTGCGACTTAACGTTAAAAGCAGAGCAAAAGGTTCACTGACTCGTCTGTGTGCACATGAGACCCTTGGAGAAAGCTCCCCAGGCTCCCAGCTCCCCCAGCCCTCTGCGAGGAGGCAGCACTGCCATACTGCAGGCTGGACAGTCACGGCTGCTCCTTGTGCACTGGATGCACAGTGATACAACACAATAAAAAACATAAGTGGAGAGAGGAAGGCAAACGAGCATTCTTAACAAAAACATAATGATATGCTAAGGCAAGGCTCTTTGTGATGTGCTGTCTGAAAGGAGGCGGGCATTGAGCTGTCGTTACCAGCCTCCATCATTTGAGGGCACCCTAGCCTTTGATGTTGGCTGCAATTAGCTGCGGGAGAGGTGCCGCACCATCCCTGGTCCTGGCAAGGCTGCCTCTCACTGGAATGTTCTCTTGTCTCCAAACCTCCAGGTCAATACTGCTGGGACTTGCTTCTTTACTGATGGCAGGAGCTCATGCTGGGCTAGCAGATCACCAGCCTTGTTGGTGTGCTGGGGATTGGAGGTGAATTGCCTAAAGGAGGGATACACTGGCATGCCAACACTGCTATTGATTAATGCTAATTTTCATTTAATTTAACCTCCAGTTAGTCTTAATCAATTGTCACATTCTCCCAGAGTATGATTGCAAGGATGATATACAGTGAGGAGGATAGTTTTCTTGAGCTTTTCCTTGCTTGCCAGATGGTTATTTCCTATCTTTTCTTTTGCTTTTAATGGAGCTGGGTGAATAATTTATTTGCCAAATTTAGTTGCTGCTGCTGCTGCTTCTTGTCCCTTGGAACTATCATAGTTTGATTCTGATGCTTGGTTCAGACTTTCTCATCACAGAATATTGGTTCTTGGTCTGTACAATGCATTACAACCATTTGATCCTAAAAAATCAAGCAGGGTGGTTTCACTTTAATCAGGCATGCAGAGGAGTCTCATGGCCCTGGCCCCACTGTTGCTGTCAGTCATAACTCTGGGGATCCAGTTTTGTGTGAATTTTCTGTGACTGTTTCTTTAAAAAGTGGTCACAGTCATGTTTCTGTCACTCAGAGTGTTTCCCTTCAAAGGGGGAAAGCAGGGAGAAAGAGCAGTTGCATCTGTTCATCTGGATCATCATCTCCAGGGCTTGAATGCAGGCTCTAGTAGTAAGTGAGTGCCAACTCAACTTCTTCTCCCAAGGGGCCAGCTCCTCTCTGTTACAGCCCCAGCCCTCTTAACACTCCTATGTGGTCTTCCCACTGAAGCTGGAGAGACTGGTTTTGTCTGAATATCGCCCTGACAGCCTGGCCTTTCCAGGTTGCATTTTAATGGATGGTCACAGAATATAATCAGAGGTACTTGTCCAGTGCTAATAATAGCTCTGTCTGCCCAAGAGAATTACAAAAAAAGTATCAATTCATTAATCACCCCCACTGTTTTTGTGTACATTACTGATGAAACACCAGGCAGTGTTCCTTGAAGGTCAGTAAACTGGGGCAGTTATCCAAAATTACCTTCTGAGATCTCTCTGAAAGCTAAGGGAAAAGTGAGCAGAGCACAGTCCCATCTATTCTTGCCGAGGATCAAAAAGCAGCTCAACAATACCTCAGGGCATCAAAGACAGCTGATAGATCTAACAATAACATCTTGGAGCCCTGATATTCATCTGTAACCTGTACTGCCCGTGCAGTGCAGTCTCTGTGCTCTACTCCGTCTGTACCCAGACCGACACGGGTCAAGAAAGGCTGAAACAGTCAGGCACTCGGGGAATTCGCTTCCCTTCACAACTTTCTCATTAACCATGCCCACACTTGAAGAACAGAAACAACACAACCCTTTCGCCAGCATCCAGCAATAGCTTGTTTGGGCACCTTCTCTGCACTTCCCAGGGATACCTTCCCCCCGCCCTGTCACGGTTTCAGGTGGGGCCGTTTCTTCCCTCAGCCCTGCCACCAGGTATCTGCGACACTGATCAAACGCTGTAGTGGACAATGCAAGTTCATTTCAGCTGGTGGGCAGGTCACATCCCTGGCACCAGTGCCGCTGCCTGTCTTTGAGCCTCTGCTGTGACCTGAAGGGAGGCAGTGGCAGTGTGGGAGGGTGGATGTGGCCGTGGCCCCTCTGCTGTCTGCTGTCAAGGCTCTCCACATGGGCACTTGGCCTCCAGGGCATTTCCTCCCTTGCCTTCCCCGCAGAAGGCAGGAAGAACCTCATTGCTGGAATACTCAGAACCTCCCTTGCAATAGAAATCAGAAGGAACTTGGGTGCTTTGTAGGAAATGTACAGTTCATCCCAGGATTATGGTCTGACTTGTTAATTATTTTTTTAGTTTTATTTTAGAAAATAAAAGGTCAGCTTATCTGTACAGCTGAGCTTTTCTTCCTCCTACTCAGCCCATTCTGTCCCCAGTGGATCAGGTTCTGTGGGCTCACGTGTCCCAGGCAGATAGTTATGTTTTGGTTCAACGTTATTTTATTATAACCATTTAAGTTACAGGAGAACTTTAGTGAAAAATAAAACTATGGTAAAGCAAATCCATTGCTCCATGCAACGAAAGCTGACCCCTCACTTGCCTTTGAGCATGGGCTGGATAACAAACCCATTGTAAGGTTAAAATGAAAAAAGAAGGAAAGCCAAAGCTTGTTTTGTTTGTATAAACATGGGACTTTCGATTTACTTTTCACAGAGCTTTGACTGGGCAACAGAAGAAATGTGAGCTATCTCATAGTGTTCCCTTGGCATAACATGGTGCTTTCAGTCTCATTATTATTGCATTATATGTAGCACATCTGTTACTGGTCAGGAGCCAAACTATTTAATTCTATTAGATACATCTATACAGCTAAGTGATAATCTACACCAGGTTTATGGAACAAGCACTTAATTCTTGGCAGGGAGCAGCTCAAGACTTGATACAAGAGCAACAGAATATATGCAGTGTAGTTGTAGATCAGTGTCAGAAACTGGCCAGAAATCATTTCTGCATTCTTCAACATGCAGGCATTCCACTGTGGGAAACTATTCATTCAATTTATTGTTCTAACATCTGTAAGTTATTGGGCGAGGGGGAGGGGAGAGGGAGAAGAGGAAAATGCTCAGAGGGAAAAACGTTTACCTAACAAAATACTAACTCTTTCAGGGGGTTTCATGTCAGCACTCTGTAAATAATAGGAGCCTTTTAATGCACATATGGTAGTATTTACTTTGTAGAGAGGTACACAGAATCCTGTCTTGCTCAGAAAGTTTTGTGCCCTGATGCTGCTCAGGCATATAGTTTTTGCTGAACATATTTTGTCTTAATCCTCCTTTTATCTTGCTGGACACAGCTACCAAAAGCAAAGTGACATTGCATCGCCTCTGCTCACAAGCACCCCTAGAGCAGCCTGAACATCAGGATATGGGGTTGAAAGAAAGAGATCAGCTCCTCAGCTCGTCTTCCCTTGCGGGGCTCAACGCAGCTCCAACATTTGCTGGCAGTTTGGATCCCGGTGCTTTTTCCCTCCCCTCTCTGCAAGACCCTTCCAAACTTTGAGAGGAGGAAGCCCCAAGCCATGTGTCCTTCCTAGAAACAAGTAAACATGGTTTTAACCCATTTTGGAGGGGAGGAGGAAGGGCACCGGGAGGTGGTGGCTTGCTCAGGGTTGCACAGGATGTCTGCAGCAGAGTGGAACAGGGGCCAACTCTGAACTGTCAGCAGTTCCTCTACCTTTATCCACCAGACCATCCTTCCTTCCTCTATGCTGAAGAGTTCAAACAATAGAGAAGAGAAGAGAAGAGAAAAGAAAAGAAAAGAAAAGAAAAGAAAAGACAAGAAAAGAAAAGAAAAGAAAAGAAAAGAAAAGAAAAGAATAGAAAAGAAAAGAAAAGAAAAGAAAAGAAAAGAAAAGAGAAAAAGAAAGAGACGGTCTGTACCTGCAGATATTTCTGACCTTTCACTGACAGGGTTTTTCTTTTCCCTTCCTCCTTCCCCCCATCCATTTTTTTGTCTCTCAGTGGAATTAATTGGATCTATTTCTCAAGGAAGTGATGTCAGGAGATCTGGGTGTTCCAGGAATAGTTGTTTCCATATGATTTGAGCGGGTTCTTACATACTGTGACACGTACATTGTAATTTAAACAGATCTGGTTCTTCGGACTGAAGGCCATTTTTGAGAGTCTCCAGCTGGAGAGGAACTCGTTTACTCCTGGCCTTTGGGGAGCAGCAGCATCCTTAACTCTCTGCTGCCTCCTCCAACACCTGGTGTCTGAAATATCCCTGAACTGTCTTACCCTGAGCCTGACCCTACCCAGCTAAGAACACCTGCTGATTTCAGACGTCCTGCTCTGCTGTGGGTGAACGTGGCTGAACTCCACTGCACATTGCAGGCAGCAGGCTGGTAATACCAGCAAAATTGTTCCTGGTCCTCACTGGTGGTACTTGAGTTCTTACAAGAAAAACCCAGTCCTTGCACCTGAATTTGCAAGCTGAATCCAGGAGAATAAAAACAAGGCTCTGAATGAAGGCAAAAGGCTGTAATGATGAACTATATTTAGGCTGTGAGCTTTGGGGACAAGTGCTGCATTTGTTTTTCCCGTGGCGTTGTACAGCGTCTAATACAGTCAGGTTCTGGTTCAGGACAGACGTCTCACATACAACTATAGTGCCAAAATAATGTCATTAAATACCAGTAATAACATCAGGAGGTAATAAATAGCAATAAAACCTTGGAGGAAGGCCAAGCAGAAGGGCCTTCAAAGGCTGTGCTGCCTCCTGCTACTCTCGATCCTGAACTGTACGTGGTCTTCAACCCTAAGTGAAGTGGACAGGGGTCAAAGAAACAAGGCTCTTACTTAGTGTGTGATCACAGCTCCTGGGGATGGGATGAGGAGAGAGAAAGGTCTGTGCCTTGCTGAGCCCCTACACCTTCCCCTCCTGCCCAGTACCATGCACTTCTGACCATCCAGAGCCGTGCCAGGTCTTGTCACTGGTTTGGGGGCTTTCAGAGGTTGTTTTAAAATCATCTCATGATTTAGCATTATACTTGCATTTCCCAAGTGCTGCTCCTGTCAGGAGTGGCAAAAGCAAAGCCGGTGACTGAGAGAGGCCTATTATGTCTCAAACACAGCCCTGATCTGTCTTCTCCCTTTAGCTGAAGGCCTTGGGCGAGGCCACTCAGGAGGAACTGGTCACTGCTGACAACAGCAATTTGTACTGCATTTGTCAACACATCGACTTGTAGAAGTTAATTTCCCAGCACATGGGTTTCTGTTCATTTGACAAATAACTCACACCCCCACATGGCCTGGACACACCCTTCAGGGGGCTCACTGAAGGAAGGAATCACTGCTGGCTGAACCTCTGACTTCCAGCCAGGTTCTTCCAGGTGAGCTTTGCTCTCTGTGGAGCAGAACAAACACATCCTGTGTATTGACCAGCCTGCTCCCATCCCGGATTCTCTGAGTCACTGTGGGGAAGGATTTACGAGGACTTCAGATACTTTCTTGAAAATGGGGAAATAGAAAAGACCAAATTCAAATGGTAAGAAAAGTCACGTGTTTTTTGCTGTTTATTTGCCATTAGCTTTGATAATTGCTCCAGAATGCTGTACCTTGAGACAGTGTCCCCTGGAGTTACTGCTGCCCATGCTGAACATATATGCTGATATCCAGAGGGCTAGGGCAGCAACTCTGGCATCACACAAACCAGTAGTAGTAGCAAAACTCATATTCAAAATGTTGAAGTCATTGCCAGTTACCCCACCAGAATCACTCTGTGCTTTTCGTGGCACTGTTTCTCTCCTTCCTGCTCACAGCTCTCCAGCTAACCAATGAAGCATCCTGGCGTTATGCTGCAAGCTGGGTTTTTGCAGTTAACAACTTTAAGCTTTTCAAAATGAAGAATATTTTGAATTGGTTTGTGGGTTTTTTCCTGGTTTTTGTTTCGGATTGGTTTGGTTTTTGTCCCTTTCATGAAACCTGGCAAGATGCTGGTAGCACAGGCATTGCTTGCTAAAGTTTGCAAACATTTATTATACTTATTATTATAATAATATCGTTTATTATTATAAATTTATTAAATTTATTGTAAGAATAATATCCACTACATCCTTGAAGCCTGTTCACCATTGTAAAACTGCTGATGTGATGATACCAATTCCTGATGCTGGGTATCAGAGAAAGAACTCTCACCCACCCTTCTGTGCAATCTTCCTTTTGCAGATTATTTGTATATACATTTGATAGGCAACTGTCATCCCTACAAAGTGCAGACACACAAAAATATTTTGTCTACTATTTTCTTGCCATGGTCCAGAGCAGAGGATTCGGACCATGAGCTCAGAATACCATTGCAAAAAGATGAGCAAAAGACATTTAATTTCAAGGGCTGCTCATTAGGTATTTTTTCTTGCTCTCTTCCCGTGAGAGAGAAAATTATGTAAATGGAAAACCTCAATGGGAGTAGTTTGCTATGATTTAGATTATGCCTGGAAAATGGATGGGGGTTCTAAGATACAGGTATTTCACCTAGCAAAGCACACCATGTTCCTGGAGCCGTGGCTGGATAAAGCCTTGGCTTTGGTGCCATCACAAATCCACCTTTGGAGAAGTAAGGTGTTTCTGTCATCCTCTGCTGTCAGTTACAATCCACTGGGACCATTTGTAGCAGCACAGCCAGCCCCTGTAAGAAACATTCATCTGTCCATCTACAAATAGCAGGATTCAATTCCCCTCTATAAAATCAGCATGAGACTGTGTAGGAAGCATCAGGACAGGAAAAGCCCAGCAGAACAGCCCCTGGGGCTAGTGCAGATCTGCTGACAGTTCACACTGCTTGCTGCTAGTGATAGCTCATTGGTCATGGTGTTGGACAAGGTTTTCAGAGGTCTGAGTTCCTTTCCCAGTCTTCCATAATATTTCTATGCCCTAATTCCCCACTTCTGAATGCAAAGTTGGTGGGGGAATGCACATCCTTCTTGAATGTTGTGAGGGGTATGGCCCTATAAATCCCACACTGTTACAGACTTAGTCACACTGCACTGTTTTTAGAGCCTACAAGTTCTCCACATGCAGTATAAAATAACCATTAAATCATCTGTAATGAAGCCAACTTTACTGTAATTCTATAAGGCATGGATTGAGGACATGTAGCTAACAGAACTGGCTAGAAAAAGTGGGGAACTTCTCAAGGTAGAATTAAAAATAACCTTTGCATTTATTTTTATCCAAATTTACTTGTTTACTTTTAGTTAAGTGAACTTTTCCTTTCTCCTTTAAGCAGTCTTAATTCTCTCCTTCTTTTCTCTGTCTCATGTTTTCATTAGGAAGAGTGAAGAAAGGAAAAAAGAGGATGAAAACCAATAGGGAAGAGTGAAAACCCAAAAATCTTCAAACCTTGCTGGTTATTTTTTTAAGGTCATTGGGATAGGGGGTTTTTGTTTGTTTGTTTCAGAAATGAGTAGTTAGTAAATGCCAGAAATATCTGTTTCATTAAATGTGTTGCTTGTCACTGGGAAGTTTGGCTGAATTGAAGAGGCCAAGGCCTTGTCTTCTCCACTGCAGCTGGGGAAACTGAAGTGAAACACCAGAGTGATAACCCTGAGGCCACTTGGTGGGCGTCAGTGTCAGAAAAGATATTTAGACCAGAGGAATCCCTGGCTCCTCTCCCAGGCCTGGACCATTGCTGCTCACAAGGCAGCTACGTGAGGTTTTCTACTGCAACACAACCGCAGTGTGCACAAGGAAAGCCTAGATGGCTTCCCTCTCCTCCTCCTCACAAAAAATGCCCCTACATCTCAAGATTACTTTCAGAGCCCCTTCTGCAGCAGTGCGGTGAGGGAGCACCCCAGTACAGGTCTTGGTGATGGGTGTAGGAGGCAGGATGCTGCTGCTGGGGACAGGTGGCAGGTAGGGGGACGGGGGACCGGTGTGGGACACAGCCAGGAACGTGGCGAAGGACTGTGCGCACAGATCTACAGATGCCTGAATTAATTGCCTGCTGTTTACAGCTTGGGTTTATTGCTCAGCTTTTAATTAACTGTTTCCGGATTTAATCTCACAAATGTTCTGTCTTCGTCCTTGTTTAATCCGGCAGTCTAATGGCAAGCTGATTTATGCAGATCAATACTGTTTACAAACATGAAAGCCGCCGGTCGGTGTTTGAACTCCAGGCGTGATGGCATTGGTTATCAATAGCTGAAGCAGCCTCAGCAGGTGGCGTGTCAATATGCAGCCAGTCAATATGCATGGAGCGGCCAAGACTAAAACTTTTTTTAGCAGGAGTGGGAGGGAGCTGCCTAAACTCCTCATCATATTCATATATGGAGGATTTACTACCCGCTCCCGCCCCTGCTTTCTTTTATTTGTTTGCAGCCATCCAAATGCAGAGCTAATGAGAATAATCAGGTTGTTTGAGAACATAGGTGGTGGGGAAAATAACTGTTCCCACAGTCTGCTTTGGACTCTTACTCTTCCTGAGCCAGCTCACCTGCAAAGGTGTTTCCCCTCTATTAAACTATTTTAAGTAGCAGCAAGGGAGACCTGGCTTGATCTCTGCACCTAGTTTACCATCGATTTAAATGGAAATTACTGAAGGTATTTGATTATTTTCAACTTACTTTATTGACTTCAGTAGGCATGGAACAACATTCAGCAAATGCTTCCCTGAAAACAAAGAATGAAAACCCAAATCACTGGCAATTTTTGGTGATGGGGTGCGTGGAGAGAGCGGCTCTTGACATGAACCTGCTTCTGCAGCCTTGTATCTCCTTGGACCCATTCTGCTTGTACCTTGGGCAGCTGTTGGCATAATTGTGAAAGGAAAAAAGGTTGTTTTCTCACTGAGTTGCACAGGTTTGAATAGCACAGAGTCTGAACCCTTAAGGGACTGACACATGCTTATCTTGTTATGTCTGTTAATGTCAGTGGCCCTGTTTTTGACAGGCCAGGTTAATCACGTGCAAACCTCTGAAAAAGCAGAGCTGAAGTTAGTCACTAGTCAGGGCTAGTGAAAGCTTTCCTCGGGAAAAGTTATAGGCCTAAACATGGAACACAGAGCCTCAACCTGATTTTATCTGATACAACCTTAACCTACCAAGGCAAAGGAGATCAGGCTTGCCTGTGCTTACTCTCTATCAGTGCAGTGCTCCCAACACCAGCTGCAATCAGAGGCCAAGGCCCTGCTGTGCCAGGGATGGTACAAGCAACGCTAATTGCATGTTTGCTATAAACACAGCTCTTACACAGTTGTTACACATTTCATAAATACATTTCTAATAATCAGCAGACAATAGCACGGGCAAGCCAGAAGCATAACACAAAGCATAAGAATAAATTGCATTTAATTACAAGGAGAATCTAATTAAGCCTGATTTTCTTGGACCAGTGTTAGACTGGAAGTAACTTCATACACATTAATAGAGTTGTAACAAATGTGACCCGTGGTATAATGACAACGACTACTCAGGGGTGGATTGTCAGATTGATGCACGGCATGACATGAACACCATTCCCTAATTTCAAAGGTGCAGAGTAGATCATTTCTATGCAGAACGCAGGGGCTCCGATCCCCTCGTTACCTTTGTGCCTTGCCTTTATGCTTTTGGCCATTTGCAACATTTTCCAGTCTGTTTGTTCTAATATTCACTGTCGATTAAGTGGCCAGGAACAAGCCTCTTGGGGCAACAGCTGCAGTGTTTGCATGGGGGTCCTGTGGCTTCCTCGGATCGAACACCCTCCCCAGCATCCCAGGAGGGTATTTTGTTCTCTGGGTTCAGAGAACTGCCATGATGGTTTAATTTGGACTCCTCTCAAATGATTTGCAAAAGGGGGAAATGGGGCATCGGGAAGTGGGAAATGTGGGGACATTGTGGGAATGCCGGGCCAGCGTCAGGCTTTGGAGAACCAAGCTGGATTTCAAAGTGATGCACCCTTGTGTACAGGCGGGCTGGTTAGAAGCTGCTGATCTGTTCTCTAGCAACTTGTGGCACACCGCAGGCTTTGTAAGGCTGGCAAAGTCGGAGCAGCTAATCAATTCTGCTTTATTCTCCTCACCACAGACCTTCGCCTGCAAAGCACAGCGCCGGTTTTAATAGTGACATCTTGAGCGCCTTTCAGAGTCTGCTTGAAAGCAAATATAGGCCTTTTAATAGGTTATTTTAATGCATTAAACTATGGAGAGGAGGAAGAGAAGGGGAAAAAAAAAATCCCTGGCACATACATCTCTGCAAAAGTTTCAGAGTCTGGAAGAATCTGATCCAGAAACAAAAGCCCTTTGAATCTCTCCCCTTCCCTGCTCCCCCATGCCTGGCTCCCCCTCCCCTTCCTTCCTTCACTTCTCCCTCCTCCTGCTGAGCAGTAACAGTGCCAACTTATCAGATACTTTTAGCTGCCAGCTTCCCAGATACTTTCCTTTGAATGTGACCTGGCAGCAGCTCGCTGCAACTTTTGAACTGCTATGTATGTCATATGCTAAGAAGAAGAAGAAGAAGGAGCTGAAGTATAATGACTACTGGAATACGCGATTCAAGACAAAGTCAAAATGCTTTCAGTGGGGAGCGTGAGGCAATTTATTTTAACTCGTGAGGCAACTTTGCTATCCGACAGGAAGGGGGGTGGGGAAGCGAGCAGGATAATCGTCATATTTTATCTTCACCTGAGGGCTGCGAGTCCATTGCTGGCAGCCACAAATTGCCCCTCCTGAGAGCCCTGAGGTGCCCCTGGGAGTCTGGGGTGAGGAGAGGGAGGCGAGTAAGGGCATGTGCCTGGCTGGACAAGGAGGCACCTGGGGGGCACCATCCAGCCCTGACCAAGGGGAAAAGGGGAAACTGAGGCAAACTGACTGTGCTGCTGCAACAAGTCTGCACAGGGAATAGCACCAGGGATCAACCACCTGGATTCCCATTTTCTGAGTGAATGGGATCCCTCTGTTGTATGAAGGAAGAAAAATACCCAGAAATCCAAAATACACGTGGAAACAGGCAAACAGCTGGGTTTCCCACATCGGTACTGGCTCAGGAAAAGGCTATTGTAGGAGCAATCATCATTCAATGATAATTAGACCTTTCTTCCTTTTCTGTAGGAATGTATGGATTTTGACATTTTGTTTTAAAATTGTACAAACCAGTTATGAAGGGAAGCATCTGATTAAAAAAAAAATACCATGAACAACAGTACCCTCATTTCATTCATTCAGAAGAAATAGCTTTGATTTGAAACACAATAAATTTTCTTTTAGCAAGGAGGAAAGGAAAAGAGAAGTCTTCAAGGCTGAGACATGGTGCAAAGTGGTATCATTTATGAAAAAATGTTTCAAGTGATTGGGCATTAATTTTTCAACTTTTGCCTTGAAGGAAGTGGTTGAATTCCAAAGTTTTTAGTTTCAGAACAGAGTGGACGCAGTTTTCATGGTCTGTGGGGTATTCTGCACAGTGGAGAAGCCAGTTCCTGAACAGTTCTAGCTCTAATACTTTTAATGCTGGCAGTGCCAGAGATCTTTCTGCCTGTAGCTGCCAGTTGAGGCTGTTAATAAAGAAGGAGTGGGAATGCTGAGACTAGAGGAAGGTGGTTTAAGATACTCCCTCCAGCTCAAGGTTGTATTGCTCCAGGAAGCCCCCAAGTGCTCCCTGAGTTTCTGCTTAGCCCTCACTGAAACAGGTAGACGAGCAATTATTTGTCATAAAGTTTATTAGTGTCCTTGGCACATTTCAGCAGATGCAGATTAAGACCACCTTGGCCCCAAGGAGTTTGCTGGTACACTGCCACCCTCACCGGGGCTTGGCAGGAGACTTAATACAATAATTTCACAAAGCGCTTTGAGATCAGGGGATGAAAGCTGCTACAGAAGTGCAAAATATAATGATTAATTGCCTTTTCTTGGTGGGAAGTTGCTATCATCTCTTCACTTTCTATGGCTGGCAAACCGGAGGGAGTATTTAACTTTTAAAAAAACCAACATCTTTACAAAGTAACAAATTAAGATGCAAATCTGGAGGGGTTTTTTCCCCTCTTCTTTTTTTTTTCCCCTCTCTCTCTCTTTTTCTTTTTGCTAATTGGCAGAAAATTAATGACTGTGTTTCTAACTGAGCAGATGCTCTCGTCAAAAAAGGCAGATTTGGAATTTCTCTAGCCCTCCTTTTAAAAACACATCAAGAAGGCAGTAGCATGTGGCAGGTCAGAAATTAAGCGAAGGCAACTGTACAGATTGTAAAGAACACAAAGGAGGTTTTGTGTGCGTGTGAGTGAGTGAGTGAGTGAGTGAGTGGGGGGGTGCTATTCCCCCCCCCCCATCGCTCCCTTTTGTTTTAACTTCCTTGCATCGGATTTTATGGGGGTTTTTGTTTTTCTGTTGTTGTGGCATTTTTTTTAAACCCATATTCCACTGCAGCTCACAATTAGCAGCCAGGCCTCTGGGACCTAATTAACCAATTCAATTAACAAAAAAAGCATACAAGTCACCCTGACATTTGTCAGCCATTAGGAGGGATGTCAGGCTGGCAGGTTCTACCGACACATTACTGATGATTAGCTCATTTGCAGCTCACTTTTACCCCAGGTGTCCACCTGGAGAGACTGGCACAACACTCTGCAGTCAGGGAGAGAGGGTGGGGCTGGGAAGAGCTTTAATGCAACTGTGGTGACCCTCAAAGGGAGTTTTGACCTTTTATTGAACGTATAATCAATAAGATTTTTGCCTCAGTTAAGAGAAGCTGCTGTCCCCTCATCTGGCTCCTGCGCTCACTAACCTTCAGAGGAGTGCTCTCCCAAAGAGCCAGGGGACCAATGCTTGCCCCAGGGGCTGAAAACCCTTGTTTTTCAACTCCTTCAGTGGGAGAGAAGTCCTTATAAACATTTTCTTTGTCGATAGCGCTGTTTGCTTGCTTACCGCAGCAGGGCTCCTTCACTTGGCTGGGGCTGTTCCTTGGTTCAAGCCAAGCTCTTTGTTCTCAGGATTGATTAACTACAGTACTCTATATAATATAGGCAGATATTTATATAGACGTCGCTTCCGTTCCTGCCTCTGATCTTCCTTAATTTAACTCCATTTCCCCAGCAGCATTGATTTAATAATAAGTGGCTGATTGTTACGGAAATGAAACCAAGAGAAACACCAGCAAAGATCACTTCCAGGATGGAGAGATGTTTCCCCCTTTGGGGATTTTCCTTTTTTTTTTCCCCTCAGCACCTGAGTGCAACATTCCTTTCCTGCCCAGGGTTGACTCAGGGTCACCTGAGACTGCATCTGGCTCTTGCCATCCAGGGGAGAGCCAGATGTGGCTCCCACAGAGGGCACTGCCCACAAGGGCTCCCTTAGGCTGGACGGAGAAAAGGATTGCTAAGATTTGCTCCCGAGGGGACATTATGGGACTGGCCAGGGTTCAGGGGCAGTTCCCTTGCACTGTAGTGGCTGTGAGCGTATTTTGGGTGAGTGAAGAAGGGGACACTGGTGGGAACACACCATCACCAATGTGCAGAAATCAGTGATCCCTCTGACTGACCCACTGGGATGCTGCCAGCACCCTCCTTCATCCCACAAAGCCCGCCTGCCTTCACACTCCTTCTGCAACCCAGGTAGCCCAGTCCTAGCTGGGGGCTCGTGGTGTTGTGTGATATAAAATAAATTACATGCACAGGAGTCACCAGAAGCATCCATGGGGGTTCTTGCAGCTTCCCTCTCATTCAGACCTGACAGTGCTTTTCCTGAAGGAACAGAGCGTGTCAGTTTCTTTCTTGTTGCCTCTTTCTCTTGTCCACAACACTGCTGGCCAACCCTAGCCAAGAACAAACCACAAACTGCTATCAAGGAATAGATTTCTTCCTTGATTTTAGCATTTTGCAAGTTTCCTGCCCGTGGGGTGAACCCCTCACATGCAGAGGCAGTGACAGCAAAGTGTGAAACCCAGGCACACCACCTCTGAGCAGGGGAGAAAGCCCAGAGAGCAGTTCAAAGGCGATCAGGTGCTTTCCTTAATTTCAATTAAATCCTAACTGCCCCTTCACATCAGCTAATCGCCGAGGGGCTGATTCAGCTCCTTCTGCAAAACAGGACATGTATCAATAGCCAGAGCCAAACACTCCTTCCTGGAAATCTGCAGTGCACAATAGTAAATACAGAGAACTGGGACTATTCATGTATTAACAATGCAGCGGCAGCAGCCTTTTATTGTCACACGCATTGTTAAACCCACAAAGAGCAACTGGTAGGTTAAATCTATTTTAGCTGGGAAAGCTTGACAAAAATCCTTGCCACCAAGCATTTGATACTGATCACAGTGTCACATCAGGGAACAGCAAGCTCAAAAGAACAAGTCATTTTTTTTATTTCTGAACTTTAGAGGCAACGGCCTCTCCTCTTCGCTGGCTCCCCAGGTCTTAGTCCTCTTAGTAGGAGGTGGGCTTTTTTTTTATTTTTATTTTTATTCATGCCACTCAATGAGAGAAGATTCACAGGGGTGGGGAGGGGAGGGTATAAAAAGCAGGAAACATACAATGCTGTATTGAGGCAACACAGGTGGATGGGAATGTGAACACAAGCTTCTTTCTCAAGGGAAATCAAATCCAAACCTCAGGATGGCAGCAAAGGGTGTGGCTTGCGAGGCAGCAGGACCGCTGGTGGCAAACAATCACAGCATAAATCAGCTGTCTCATACAGAGACAGCCTACCTAGAGCATCTCTCTGAAATAAACACCTTGGTATTAACACAAAAGGCTCGACTCAGATGGATCTGTTTGAGCTGCAAACATTACTGTAACATATTCATTTTTCCGAGGAGTTTTCTATGCAATGGGACCAGGTATTTTTTTCCCCTCTAACACACCCCCATCTGAAATTATGCTAATTTTCATGGCCTCACAGGCAGTTTCCACAAAAGTCTCTTAAAAAACCCCCTGAACTCTGAGTCTTGAAAAGGACAAAGCTCCCATAAAGAAGATGGGAAAAAAATTCTTATACAGCACCATTTGTCCTCATTGCAGGGATCACTGAATACTGCCAGAAGGTCTGATGGGACAAGAGGACATTAGTGCTATCCAGCTGGTGGAGTCTATCTGTTGCCTAGTAGAATATTCTTATTTAGATGATGGCAATGAGTGACTCCTTGAAAGGGTAATTCAAAGCTTCTGAAGGAGGATCCCACACTGATTTTATAACCCATGCATTGGTTTTATAGGGACATTGAAGAGAGCTCTGTAATTGTGGATGCCTTTCGTGTTATGGTGCTTCTCTTAAATTTTACAAGTGGACTTTTAACATTAGTAGGAATAACGAGTCACTGGGAGGATAAGGCCCAGGGCTCTCAACACAAACCTTCACTATTTTTTATAACTCCCATGCCTCAGAGTAGCAGGGTCAGCAGTGGATAAGAAATTGCATATCCTATATTTTCTGGGAAGAGTGGATGACCTGAGGTCTCTGAAAATCCTTCTATGTATATATGGGTGAAGAGAGGGGTCTGGATTAAGGTCTTTGGATGTCAAAGGAACTTGGAAAATGCCAATAGGCAGGATTTTGAACTACGCACCAGAGGACATCATGACTGTTGTGTTGTGCAGGGAAACCTGGGATTAAGGAATTCACCAGCTAAAGCAAACTTCTCACCACAGAACACACCAAAAGAATTTTTCAAGGAGAGAAAAAAAAAAGGGATCTGGTTCAAAACCAGGGCTGCATTAATGTCAGTGATCCTAATAAGCATCACCCACCTCAGTTTGGGCACCCAGGTGCCTTTCAACTACCTCAGGGACAAGAGGAAACTGCATCTGCACCTTGATCCTGCTGTCAGAGGCTGATGTGGTCCCTATGCCAAGTTTCTTCGTGGCACTGTAACTCTGCTGAGAACCTTATGGCTCAATTTTATGGATGAGTTTTATGCCATTGAAAGTCGGCCAGGCAGTGTGGAGAGGCTGTTTGCTCAGCCATAGCAGGAGTATCTGAAAACACTGACATCTTGTGACAGTTTGGAGTGAGATGACAACAGAAAAGAGCTGGAGAGCTGGCGGGGTGTCCATGCCTCTTTTATGACTGGAGATTTTAAAGAGGCTTTTACATTGACTGCCATTTTTCACATGCTTTCTGCACAACAGCCCATTTGGGGGCCCTGCTGCTTCCAGTGTGAGCAGGTTCACGTGGCCACTGAAGGTGTTTAAGCCCTGAGTTTCTGCCCACCTTGCTGCTGATTCTCACTGTTACCCTTCAAACAAAGGTTTGATAGCCTAAATCTTGCAGTGGTGTCTGTAGCCCCGATGTGGGGGCAGTCCCACTACCACCCTCTCCTGCAACCTACAGCCTCTCCTGTTTCCCACAGACCCCTTCCCATCCAGGGATGGCCCCCAGGACTTTGCAGCACACCTCACACTGTCCCACACACACCTGGGCACCTGCAAGGGCAGTGAAGGTGACTGACCCCCTGCCCAAAGGCTGCCTGAAGAATGGCAGCAGCCCCACAGCAATAAAATGTTTTGTATGGCAGAAAACTGCTTTTAGCCTCTTTAAGGCCACCAGCTCAGGAGACATCTGGCTGAGGCTGCCAGTGGTGCAGGAATGGGGCAGGGCTGTGCTGCATGTTGCTGCATCCTTGCCCAAATAATCATCTCTGCTCAAAGGGCCAACAGTGGCTGCCCTCCAAACCAAACCAGAGGGAAAGGTGCTGTCAGAGAAGCTGCACCAAGTCCCTAGTCTGGACCAAGCCATCAGCTTCTCCAAGATTTCATCTTGTGTTCAGGTCTTTGATTCTTCTTGAAGGTTGTTTATTTAAAGCCTCGTCAGTTAAACTGAGGTAATGCTTTCTACCCCAGCCAGATCTTCCTTCCCCATGGGAGAAGTTAAGTCTCAATACACCTGGGGACTGCCAACCTCAAATCTTTAAATTCCAGAATCGGGAGATTTGCTTTAAAATTATAAGATGAAAAAGGAAATGGAGCTGTTTATTTATTTAGCTCTTTGCTTAGGTCTTTTGAGGAATGAGTATCATGTTTTCAAACTACTGGCAACCACTGTGAATGATTTTTTTTTAAAAAAAGAAATGTCAAGATTTTCATAGATTCACATGATTCCTGGAGCTGGCAATTTAAGGAAAATTATCCTGGACTTGAGATAAAACTGTGAAAGCTGGTATTGTTGGGACTTGATTTGAAAGCTGTTTTGTAACTTAGCTACATAGTAGAAAAGCAGTAAAAATGATGTGATTATAAGACATTATTTATTCCCAATTTAACAGCTATATAAACACTATTAAATGTAGGAATCTTACCTAATTAGTTCAATTCCTTTTCATTTGCAGGAATATGTTATAAGCAGTATCAAATAAATATATATTGACAATTATGACAAACAACATAAAAGACTCGCTCTGAAAATTTAAAATAAATTTGCTATAGTTTGAAAAGAAATAGCTGTATGCTGGTTGAGAAACCAGCCAGCGCTTTCCAACTACTTTTATTAAAGAGAAACTAGACTGTTTTTAAATTTCTTTCTTTGAAAGAACCCGAGGTGTTACGAATAGTCTGCTAAGCAGAGTCCAGGTAAGGCTGATGAACTGCTTTAACCAGCTTCTGTTTCCAAAATTAAAGTTCTGTGGGCAGAAGAGGTCGTCAGGGTGGCTTGCTTTTTCCTTATTGAAGTCGTGTTTGGGCTTCACAGATTTTAAAGCCAGAAGGGACTATTATGATTCTCTTGCCTGACCTCCTGCATAACACAGACTGCAGAACCTCACCCAATAATTTTCGCATCAAACCCATAACTTCTGTTTGATCTAGAGCATATCTTTTACATCAAGACTGGATATCTTCTTAAAGACTTCAAAAGTGATGGGGAATCTACCAAGTTCCTAGATAAGATAGTTTGAATTTGTCTAACTTCAGCTTTCAATCACTGGATCTCATTATGCCTTTTTCTGCTAGATTAAAGACTCTTCTTCCATCAGAAACCTCTTCCCCATGTAGGTACTTGAAGACCTTGAGAGGGTGATAAGAGAGGACGATATTTCTTGAATGGTTGAAGAGAATATGTCATCTTAACAAAGATAAAAACTTATCCATGGATATTCTTTATTTTCCCCCCAGTTTAGTGCTGGTAAAAGGTGAAACCAGTAGACTGCTCTGGTGAGCAAAGATTACTGCCAAGAATAAGGGCTACAGCATCAAACTCTGACTCACTCATTGTAAGGTATATTATTGTGGATTTGAAAATGTCTGTCAATTAAATTGCCCTTCTTTCTTACAGGTAGAGACACTATTATATAGCAGGATGCACCATCTACACATACGATTGGAGACTGTGTTTCTAACAGCCATTTACAGTTTTAATCCACTCAGGAATGATCCATTTCACCATTTTTTAATTCTTTCCTTTCTAAACACAAGCACAAGGATAGCTTCACCTCAGGCTACATCTGTTTTAAAAATGTTTACTACAGTCCCAGGAAAAAGTCTATTTTTTGTGTGTGAATCTACATGAAGGGCTAATTTTTGCTGTAGGCTAATTGTGAAATTACATACACTTAAAAAAAAACCAAACCAAAACAAAAAATCAACCGACCAAACAAGCAAAAAAATACCCACAAACCAAAATGCAGCACCTCCATTCCAAAACAACTCCTTTCCTGGCCATCTAAAACAGTCTTGTTGAAAAATAGGAGAGGAGAAAGGAAGTAAAAGAAAGGAATATTTGCATGAAGGTCAGTGGCTCCTAAATCTCTCCATGAAAGACCTTTTTCCCCCTCTTCAGACCACTGACAAGAATCCCAGTGATTATTTGGCCAAGGAGTTTATAGGAACACTACACTGTGTATTGTTTGTCCAAGGTGGATAGTGTCATAAAGTGTATTCAGGTGGAATGTTCCACACCTTTGTGTGGAGGAACAAAGGAGATCATTAATGAATAGTGGTAAACCCCATGCTCCTGGATCCATATTATGAACTCTGTCCTGCATCTTTTTTGACAGGACACAGCGCTCACTTCCACACACACTGCCTGACTCAAACAGAGTAACATCTACAGGTCAGCACTGGAGCTCCCAAGCTTATGTCTTTCCAAAGGGAATGTCTAACTGTGTGTTATCAATGGCTTTAAGGATAAGGAAAAACTGGAATTATTTTTTTCCATTTCATTATGTAATTCTTGACAGTCGGAGGTGGAACCAGGAGCTCTGCAGGATCAAGTCCTCAAAAGAGGAGATGGATATGACAACAAGAATGAGCTTTTCCCAGGGCATTTATTTTCTTACATCTGGAAAAAAACCCAAACTTTTTTTAACATCTCTTTTTTCCATTGTGTGAACGTTAGGGATAAGTATGAAAATAGCTAATGGTATTTTTGGCCCATCTCAGTGATGTTTTGGATAAAGATAAAATTCTGTATGTTTCAGCAGAATTGGCTTTATCAACACTGTGAGGTACTCCAGCCTCTCCTGTGGGTTTAGCCACGTGCTGTTTGGGCAGTGGAGGTCTGGCATTCAGCCAGCGTCGTCCAAAGAGCTGAAAGGGCCTGAAGAAGCTGGGAGGGTTACGTGCATACAGACAGGTCTGTTTTATTAAAGCAGGCAGGGCACACAGTTTACCTTTTGGAGTCAGCATCTGCCAGTACAAACTAAACTTTCCAGTGTTCAGTTGGGAATTAGCCCACAGAACCCGGTTTTAAAAGCACTGCTGGATCAGGAGCTAAAGGAGCCCCCGTTCAGCCCCAGACTGCAGGTGTGCAGCAGAAGGGGCTCCGTGCTTCTCAACACACTGCCCGCCCCATGCTGGCTGCTCACGTTGTGCTCTACTCCAGTCCCAAGTGTGTTTGAACAGCTCTTTAGCCCGACTAAACACCACTGTCTTTGGTGGCACCCAGGCACTCTTAAGCAAGGAATGTTAAACTGACACTGGTAAATACATTTTTAAGTAAAGGCACTTGTAAGGGCTGATTGTTATCCCAAGACATTTCATCAGCTCCCAGTGGACATGGCAACCTGTCTCTTCACAAGCAGGTGACAGCTAATGCTGCTTCAAAAGATGGAAGACCCATTTGAAAATGGGTTTCTTCGTACCTACCAGAAGGCGTTTTGCTGAAGAGTGTGAGTTTTCTTCCTCTTTTTTTATAAAGAAAAGATTTGCCATACACCTTCACTCCAAATGGCTGAGCAAACCTGTCAGGGGTGTAGGATACATTTATAACATCTCCTTACATTGCCTCCACTGCCACAACTTCTTAACAGGAAGCAAAGCATTGATTCCCACAGTCAAATAAAAGCAGTCCATGTAGTTTTCTTCCCTGTGTGCGCCACAATTTCCCAGTGTCTACATTATTAATCTTCACATAACATAACACTCACCCAAAATTCAACGTGCTATTCTGTAAAGGTTAGTACTCCCAGAGCTTTATAACAAGTGAGAGATCACCAGATATTGCCTCTACTGGATGATGCTTCAGTAGTTACCAGAAATCTGCATAATGACCTTTAACCACTGGAGATACTGAATGGGAACCAGACTGAATGGTGGCATTAGGACAGACCCAGGCACTGCATTAAAGAGCAGGCAGCATGCACGTGGTCCTGTAATTAATGTTTTTCTTCAAACTTACATTTAAGGTCACCCTGCATGTTTATAACTCTTTATCCAGTCTCTTCCATGATACTTATGAAGTAATTTCTCAATGGGCTATCCTCCAAAAATGCATGGAAAAAGCATTCTCCAAGATAACAGAGCTGCACTAGAGTTTGAAAATTTGCCAAAAAATCTTATGCACCAGAAAGGGGCCATTTTTCTCTCCCTCTAGGAGAGTAGAAATTCAACTGGCTGTGAAATAGAAAATTGAAAAATACAGCCAAACTTAAAAATAATTTGTAGCAAAAAAATGTCATTCCTTCTAGGAACTATATTTAAGGTTTCTAACATTTAAGAAGAGGGATGTTGCTACACTGTCTTCTGGACTGGGTGATCTAGCAAAGGCCATGTTCTTTACTCAGTCTTTTCTCTTTCTGTTAAAAAATACCTGATGTGCCAGGAACATAAATACATATTTTACATTACCTTCTGTAGCAAGATTTCTTAGTGAAAAAGAAAACCCAAACTGACTTCTTTATCAAAATTTGAAAATGAGAGTAGATTGAAGAACTATTTGATGATTTTTGAGAGCAAATGCAAGCTTACTGCTCCCAGGCTTCAAGATGAACAAAAGCTGTATGATAGCTTAGAGCCTGAAAAGTGAGAGTATCTCCACCTCTGCACTCCGTTCCCAGCTGCCTGCAAATTTCTCAGAGCCAAGCCCTTGTCAAAAAGTCAGGACATGGATGGAGAAAGATATTTTTCCCCAGCAGCATAACATACATAGCATGAAACAAACAGAAATGATCAAAGACCACCCTGATGACCAGCAGGGTCCCCTGGGCCGTCTCCTGCTGCACCACCAGGCAGCAGGATGACATCCTCAGGCAGAGGTTGTCATATAGGATGTGGTACAGCTCCAGAGAAGGCATTTGGGAGAGCCTAGCAGGAAGCTGAGCTGCTGCTGAAGGAAGGCATCAAAGAGCATCGTTTCTGAGGGTAAGAAATTTTGGGCTCAGTGGGTTGGGGATTTGGATTTCCCAGGGCGGACTTTACTGAAAACATGCTAGGTTGTATCCTCAGCTGGTGGTCCTGGATCTTGAGCTGGGATCTTGCCTCATACTGGGCAAGGAAGGGGAGTTCCCCAGGTTAGGTACTGGTGCATGGTCCAACGCAGAGCATGTTTTATCTTTCTTCTGCTGGGCTTGGCTGTCCTGCTGCTCCTGCCATGCAGGAACCTTGCTAAGGGAGCAGAGCCTGGCTGCTCCCTGCCCTGACATGGCAGCTGTTGTGAGACTGTAGTAGAGACCACTGCTGGCTACCAAAACCCCAGGAGGCTTCAATGCAGGTGTAGAGACAGGCAACCACCTCTGATGCTTTAAGTAACTGGCCTGGCAACCCCACTGCTGTTCTCTCACACTCCGGGCTTCCCTCTCCATGCACAGAGCAGCCCATGCTGATGAAAGCAGCTGGCCTGCGTGTGCCTGCACCAGCAGAAGCCAGCAGGCTGGTTCTGTTTGAGTCAGGCACTGCCTGCCCTGCAGCCAGCCCCATGTCCTTTCCAGGGCGTGGCTGGTGACAGGGGTCCCTCTCTGTGGTCCCCATGTCAGGTCGACACAAACCTGCTCCACCACACCCCGCTGGGATTTACAGCTACAGGGAAATGTGGAGAGGCAACAATAAGCAACACGGTGGTTTAATTCGTTCCCACTGGCATGGTAGCACCCCGAGCACAGTTAGGAAGCTGGCACCTAGGAGAACGTTCTCCCAAAAGCCTCCTCTAAAGGGCTGGACTCCTCACCGTGTCTTGTTGTCCCCCTTGGAGGCATACAAAGCTGTTGCTCAGCTTGGTTTTCCTCTATATGAAATGCAGTGAGCAGAAGCAGCAACCCACTTCACAGGCAAGCTGTGAGATCTCCTTAATCAATGTGCACGAAGGACCCAGGGTTGATAAATGCCAAACAACAAATAAAGAAGGCCATGGAGTCTCAGAGCACTGCTAAAGGAAGTCAAGCATGTGATGAAAACAGGTTTTAATAGATCCTGACCAAATCTCCCTGTGTTGCAGGCCTGTGAGCAAAATGCAGTCTGCCCCACGCCATGTGTGAGGAGACTTAGACAGCCAATTAAAGCTGTAAGTAAAATCTGGAAATTTGAACTTCCTTTTTTTTTTTAGCATAAGATTTTTAGGCTGTCTAATCCTAGGCACATCTGAGATGAACAGCACCTGTGCTGTGCTGAGGTTTGGTGATCTAGTGCTGATATCCTGGGTGGTAGCATAAAATATTCACAAAGACAAATGTGAACTGAAGCTGTACAGGCTCCCTCTACCAGCTCTGTGGACAAAAAAACCAACAAAAAACTCCCTCCACCTAGTTAAATGAAATGTGGCAATAAATCAGAAGTGCCTCCACATATGTGAATTTGTCTAGGTGCTTTAAAAGCCAAATTATCAGGGTTTTGTGAACAGTGTTCTCCTGACAAGTCAGGTGAATTTTACTCCTTGCTTTCAGCTGCTCCAGTGAATTTCATGCAGCTCCCCAGAGAGGCTCAAGCTTAGAGAACTTCTTCCAAAAATGTCATCTTTTCTGTCTTTGTGGCAGCCTTCTCCTTGTCGAACTTCCACTGCTCCAGTCCCCAACTCTTTTAAATGGGCCTTTCCTGTTCATTTTTGTGCTTTAGTGGCTGCACATAGCCAAAAGTTTTTCTTCCTGTCAGACCTGAAACACCCATGAAGTTAAACTGCTTCCCTTTGACAAAAGAAGAGGGGCATGGAGACTTGGAAATCTCTTGGAAGGAAAGAATAAACTGTCAGGATGGGTCTCTGAGAGGCTGGTGCTATGGGTGTCCATGGGTTAAGATCCCTCCAGATGAGCATCCTTCACAGTGTCCCTGAGCGATGTGCCACAATTTCCTATGACACATAGGATTTGGACAACAGTGGGAGAACAAGTAGTAGAGAAGAGAGGATGTGGGATTTGGGTGGTTTTTTGTTGGTTTTGTTCCCCATGATCCCATAACATACAGGATTTGAGGCCCGAAGTAGAGGCTGAAGGAGCAGAAGTCTTTCCAGGTACTGCTGGATGTGTCTCCTTGACCAAGGCAGGCACAGCAGTGGCTCAGACCGGTCTGTCTCAACACATTCACCCTTCAGGGCAGGTTTGTTTTCCACTGCTCTCTCCTGGATTCTCCAGAGAACCATGACATTAATTAATGCCATGTGGAATGCTGGGGACACCCGCCCCTGGTCCGTGGGGGCCCAGTGACCCTGCAGTGGCAGGAGCTGGTGGCTGCTCCAGCCCAGGGAGGACTCGAATGACTGACCCAGAAGCAAAGAGCTCAGTGTCCTGTTACTAATCCAGCACCCAGATAGATCCCCATCTCTCCCCTCTTTTTTTTTATCCTTTAAAGGACATTTGCTGCACCAGCTGCCAGAAGATCTCAATTGCATCATGTCAGCAGATCCATCTCAGCCTGGTGTTTTATACTAGGGAAGGCTGGGCTTAACTCTTCCGTTAAACAATTAAAGCCATGCACACCAAACTCGAAACAGGCTCTGTTGGAAGAGAACAATAAATATTGATGACTTGAGGCAAGTCTGGCTTTTATGACGTTTGATGACAACTGGTATCACTTACAAAAATTACATCATAAAGAAAAAGCAATGAAATTGCATGTCATCAGACATCACTAAATGTCAGAAGAAATATGTTTATCCTTTGTTTTCAGATCCAAATTCAGTTTTAACATTTAAATGAAATCTAGGACTGTTTTGATATTTATCAGGCACCATTACAAATAGTCCTGGGATATTTTTGTTTGCTAACTTGCTTGTTTCCAAGGGTGGTGTGTTGTTTAGGTTCCTGTTCTTTCAAGCCAATTTATGCTTAGTAGAGCATCCTCTGAATTGAAACATCCCCTTCCTCTTTACCCCACCCACTTATTTTTGTCTGTTCTCATCCTCTGGAGGATTCATGGGCTGGCAGCTTGTTGAAAACCTCAGGGTAATCAATGGCAATACTGGGCCTGGAGTGAGATTCACAGAGATCTGGTATTAGCAATAATCCATGGGTTTATTGAAGATACTTGGAGGTATAAACACTTTGTCTCCTGTTTTTTCCTAAGCTAAATAAAATTAGGACTGTCTGGACCACTGCACCACAGCTCTGTGGTTCAAACAAAACAAACCCTCCCTCTGGATGTGAACCTCAAGATCCTATATATAGTCAAGGATGCTAAAATAAATGCTATTATTAAGCAATGTTAGAATTTTCAGCTATTCTGAGTGCTTTAATATCTATTTCCATATACATTTAAAAAGAAAACAACAAAAAGACACAAAGAAGCCTTAAAATACGTATCTTAGCATTGAGGTCCTTTTGCTGGTCAAATTCTAAAAATTCTTTCTTGTCTTTGCACAGAGTGGTAGATCACATGAGAAACCTGGCCTGGGGTTCATTACTATGTTTGTCAAGTTTCATTTTTGATAATTGAGACAAAAGTTGAAAAGTTACAATTCGGGGAGGAACAGGCAGAAGAAAGTAGAAATGGCACTCAGCAAGCATCTGGGAGGGTACAAATGTCATTTCTCTTTGAAACAGCACACAGCAGCATTCAGCACCTTCTGCAGCAACCTACATCTCCGTGGTGTCTGAAACCAGTGAGCTCTTTGAGCAGAAGAGCTTTGCCATTGCTTTCATTGTTAACAATGTCCCCTGATGTCTAATGCAGGAGGGAAAAATATGCTCAAGTTTTTTGACTCAGCCATAGTAGACGAATGTGTTCCCGTTCTCCTGTAGCCCATACACAAAAGTTGTGGCTGCCCCATGTGCATCTCCAAGGTGAACTGTGCACAGAACTTCAGTGTCTTCTCAGACATCAGCCAGAACTTTAAATTTAAGTGCTTGGAAGATTGGGTAAAGTCTGCCCTGTACCTTTATTGCAAGTTAAGCCCCCTGAAGGTTTCATTGTTTTTCTTTTATAAAGCTGCTAGAAGGGGTTGGGGGACTTGTTTTTTACTCTGGGGGATCTAAACCAAATTAAACTATGCAAAAAGTACATTTCTGGAACAATTTTGCAGTAAAAGTTTCAGTTAAGTTTTACTTGTTGAGTTTTTGGCTCATCCCTGATGAGCCAAAAGAGGCAGGGGGAAATGTATTATCTTTTTTTTCCCTCCTGGATGCTGCACAGGCTGCCAGTTCATGCAAGCTGAATAATCATTGCTGGGTGTTAGGTCTCAGATTTTCTGATGATTTTAAAGCAAGACAGGGGCAGCTGCAGTTGTTTTACACTGAGGAATTTCAAAGAATCATCATATGCTTTTTCTTGTAGTTGAAATGCTTAAAATATTCCTGTTCCTAAAGTAAGCTGAATTTACACACATCTATATGTATATATAAACAAACACATACTAAGGCTCTAAGTCTGCTGGGAAAAAAAAAAATGTAGCAGTTGAAGCAGGAATACATCTAAGTTATTCTGGGAGGCTATGAAAGCATCAAAAAGTAAATATAACCTATAAAAAAAAACAAACCACAAAAAAACCCCCAAAAACAACAACAACAAAAAAAACCAACCCAACAACCCAAACAAAATCAAGCATTCATAAGGACTGGAAGATATTCCATTGGCTTTGCTCATTTGCATGTCAATGCCACAGTGCCATGCCAGCTTGGAGCTGCTTCATAGCAGCACTGCTGTCCGAGCCCAAGAGAACAATGTGAGAGGTCAGAGCAGCACATTTGTAGGTTCACTGATTTCTTTTCAGTGTGCTCGGGAAAACAAAACAAAAGTGGAGAGACAGGATCCATATTCTACGTGGTGATTTGTCACTGACCTTTCAGGTCTTCAGCACAAGCACGGTGGCTGGTTTTCCTTCACTCTGCACAACGTGGTGGAAGGAAAAGCCCTGTGGTAGGAATTCCACTGTGGGCTCTGCTGTAGTTTCACATTTAGCACAGCACCTATCTAGGTATGCTTTGACTATCAGCTTTTCCATGCCTGAACTGAAGGTCAGGATGTCTTCAGCTGAAGTAGGAGCAGTCAGCTTTAATTATTACTCTGTCAGCTTCTCTAAAGCCTTATATCTGAATGTTCCAGGGCATTTTATGGGTGTTAAGGAGTAAATTTGGCTCTGCTATACATACAGAGCTTTCTTAAAGGATGCTGTATTTGTGGCTCTGATTTGAAACAATTAATTAAATTTCATACTATCACATCAGCAAGTGCTCTCAGGAGGAGCCTCCAGTTTCTGTGTGACATGGAAAGCAAACTATACTGGTATGTGGGGTAAGAATAGGAAAAATACTGAGTTTGAGGGTGGGAAAGGTAAACAATCCTGGCAAGGAGCTCCTGCTTCAGTAGTTCACAGGTGAAGTATTCTTCCAAAATGCTTGCTGCACCTTAATGGTATTGCAAAGGACTCCCGTATCTTTCCTTAGCACTTGCCACTGGTTTATGATCTCAGCCCTGAATTTTGTGGTTCACTCTTTCAGCTAGTTATGGTTCCCTTCAGGCTCAACTCTGGGCTACTGCCTTCATGAGATGGTTACGAATTTAGAAGTTGCAGGTCCAGGACTCAATTTTCTTTTTGGAGCCAGCTCCAAGTTGTCTCACCATGCTTAAGATGACTGCTTAAACAAGGCCAGCTGTTGTCACATGATAAACACAAATAGCTACTCTGGATTAGACCTCCAGCTACAGCTACAACTGGTTTATTTTTTATTTTCTTAAATGCCTGGGGACTTATGCTAAGACCTCATCATGCTGTAGTACCAAAGCAAGAGACTGGTGGGGGAATTGGAACTCTCTAAACAAACTAAAAATAAATTCTGCAGCTGGGGGATACCAAGAGGAAAAGGAAGAGCTGCCAATACATGCAGCATTTTTCAGCCTATCATTATGTGCCAGTTTTAGCTTGTCAACCATTGCTGACAGTGGCCAGAGAATGTGAGTGATTTTCATTAATTATCATTTCCCTGCCAATGTAGATAACCAGAACTTTCTTCCACCTCATTGATGTGAAATGCGACTTTCCTTTCTTTTTTTCTCAGTTACAAAAACTTCCAATTATCTTTGGAAACAGGAACTTTCACCAGGCCTTAAGCCTGCAATTTTTTTCCTGGATTGAAGTTGTGTCTCATTGATCTAGGTTCTGTTTTACACTTGCTTGCACCTTCTCGGACACTGAATGCTGATCAGCCTTTCTGTAGTTTCAGCTGTTCTTAGATGATGGTAAAACCTTCTCTTCTCTGCACTGTTGGTTTTTGTTTGCCAAAACAAAATTAAAACCCCCAAACTTTCCTGCCTTTGTTTTGGCCATGGGATATGTGCGCAGAAAGCTGGATTAAAAGGGAGCAAAAATATCTGTTTGGGGACGACCACATTGTGTTAAAAATGAGGCAGAGTTTGAGGGACCAAAACAGCTAGAAAGCTGGTGAAAGCTGAAATATTGGTGTTAATCCATCTCACACTTGGTAGTCACGTGTACAAATGGTGAACTTCACCTTCCATGCTCTAGCCACAATTATCAAAGTATATAAGCAAGGGCTACAGGGAGAGGCAAAGCCATTTGGTTTTATACAAGGTAACTTCTTCCTTACTGCTTCTGTCTTGCATGCATTTTTAGAGTAGCAGGACTACAATGATGTTGATCTTTTGTTATTAGCAAGACTTTAATTATTTTGTTCATGAACTAGCAGGTGATTTTGAAGGCTACAGGGTTTTTGCTCAGATTTGCTTCAATATTCAGTGGTTAATTTTTTTCTCCCTACATGGAATATTTAGTCATGGTTGAACAAATAATGGATGAGCAAGTTTGAGAAATTGAAAGCTGATTTAAACCACTGACTCAAGACTGTTTTGTTTAATGTTTCTGTTAACCTAAACAATTGTATTTCCAGCACAAAAGGCAAAAATGCTGGAGTCTTCCATAGCAATGTTCTCAGCCACTCCATCATTTTCTGTGAGGCCAAGTTAATAGATTTCCTCTCTTTAAAGGATAACACCTGCTCTGCCCACAACCTTAAGGCTCACTTTCTGAAATAATCCCTGCAGTTCTGTGTCTTAGGCTCTGACTTAAAATATTCAATTCACTTTCTATGTTAGCCTGTGTTTTGCACCTTTTGGCAATCTGCCATTGAAATCAGAAAAGTGTTTAGAACCAAACAGGTCTACCTCAATGGTGGGTAGACAGTGCTTAGAGAAAAGGTTTTTGATGGAAAAATAATGTTATTACCCAGCTCTCCATTAATTATTCTAAATACATCTAGTTTTTTCATAAGTTCTAGAGAGTAGCAGTGATCTAGTTTGATTTCTTATCTTAATCACCTGGACACTGGCATTTATGAAAAAAAATCTTTAATATTGGATGTAGTGGAAATAAAATTTTAAAAAGTAATGGCTTCGGCATGCTTCTCTCATGTCTCCTTTACGTTATTCAGCGCAGTTCTTCAGCTTTGATTTGGTTTACCCACAGCTTTATTTTTCTAGTTTCTCACTGAATAAAATCTGATTCACACAGGAAGCATTTATATCCAACTCATGACACCACAGAACATACATGTAAGCTCCTGATTAACTTCCTACCTGATGAGATGCCCAGACTGACTATTTTCTACATGTTGAGATCCAAAATACTATTTCCATTCTTCACATATGTTCCCGTTTCTGAATGAGAATCTGGTCACCTCTTCGGGTCATTTTTGTAGGCAGATTGAATCCCTGCTCTTATCCCCTCATCCTGAGGGACCTGAATCTTCAATAATTCTGCCCTGGGACCCTGAAGCATTTTGTTTCTTCTGTCCTTCAGGCTGTACCACAAAGAAAATGAACCAGGCTTGATCTTGAAAGTCACTGACAACATTTCTGAAAGTCTCTGAAGAGCTCTGCTAATTGTGCCTATGTGTTTGCTTCCCCATGATCATGTTCAGCTGTTTAGGTGAACTTTAGGAACAGTCAAGCCTCATTAACTAATCATACCTTTGGTGAAAAAATTGGGTCTGACATCTTCACGGACATAAATGCCCTCTAGTGACTGGTGATCACTGTAAGGAGCTGTACTTTGGGTACAGCCTGTGTGTTATTTGATAAACCTCTCATATGTCTGTCTTCAAGAGTTACTTAGCTGACTCCTGGCCACTTGCGGTACTGGTCTGTTATGGGAAACTTTAATGAAGTTTGGGGTTTTTTGAGAAAACACTCACTCTTTATTCTTTAAATCCATATTTAGATTGAAGGTACTGTATGTGAGAAACCCCACTGACACTGCTGTCTTTGCTCAACTTTTCCTTCTCTCTTTTTTTTTTTCCAGATAACATTAGCAGATAATAGCTGTCACTTTTCCCTAACAATCCTCAGTGCCATGTTGTCCCCCAGTCTAGAGCAGCACATCAGCAACCAATATTACTGGGTCTAATTGTGCTTCTAATTGTGTTTCTCAACAACTGGCGTAACCTTGCCCTCCTTAACAAGCAGGAGAAGTAGGAACAGGAGGATTGGGACTGCTTGGTTCTGTTCCCAGCTCTTACTCTGAGATAGCTTGTACAAGTAGATCTTTAATTTTTTTTTAATTTTTTTTTTTCCCCGCAAAGATCTTGGATCCCTAATTCCTGGTTTCTGCTTCTGTTCACTGAGGTTCAGAGATCCAAGGAGCACTCTTGCAGGGAAAGAACAAGATGCCCATTGCCTTTGTTTTTTAGCATGATAGTGCCAATCCCTCTGGAGAAGACCCTACCACTGCTGCTCATTGACCCATGGGTGGATGGGTCTGCTCCCAGTCTGTGCTTTCACTAGTGGAAACAAAGCCCTTTGAAGCTGCACTTAACCAGAGCCTTGAATCTAGACCTCATCCAAGTTGTCATCAGACCAGGAGTTGTCTTTTATCCACTTGACTGGGAGATGCAGGTCTTGCCCATTGGCAAAAGGTGTGAAGGCCACAAGGGGAATGATTTGCAAACTGGAACCAGGCACCCTGACCACACAGTGCTGGCTGTCCTCTTCCTGGCCACTGATTGCCCGGGCTGGCCCTGCTAAGCTTCCTGCAAATCCTCTCTTGTGTTCCAAGGCAGGTTCACCCAACTCCTGGAAGTCCTCCTTCCCTGCTCCCAGCTCATCCTTATCTTTCTGCCTGTGCAGGCTTTCTGGGCCGCTGGCTCTGTGCTTCTGGCAGCCCACACACATTAAGCTGATCTGCACGTGAGTGCATCGCTGCCAACAAGCTGCTGCTCGGCCGCCTGCGCTGGCCCTGCTCGCTTTGGTTTGGATTTTGTTCCTTTTAGTGCTGCTAATCCCCACATCTTATGTAGGACAAATACAGGACAGCTAAAGAATGAATCTTTTTTTGGCGAGAGAGCCTTGCAAACCTCTACAGTCAGCACTTGAATGCTGTCTGGGGAGGGGGAAAACAGCTGATCTTGGCTGTGTCTCGGGGTGGCTGAGGGTTTCACATTCGTCTAGGCTGATTTGTTTGGAGCTCTCTTGCTCTAGCGTGCTTGCAATATCTGCTATGCAAACATATTCTGTGTGCTTTCATGCACGTGTGTTATTTTCCATGTTGCTCTTAAAAGGATTTCCCATTGGCATTCATATTCCTGTCCCTTTTGGGTGTCATTACCTTCTGCCATGATAATTAAACCAAAAAGGGGGAGGGGGAAAATAACCATACAAATAAAAACTACAGACTCGTCATATTTGACAAAGGCATTGATGTTAAAACAGAGATTTTTGATGCCATGACTGCTTCCTTGTTAGACCTAGCTAAGGGAAAATGCAACTGATGTTGTGTTTTTTAGTGATTAAGTGGTTAATGATTTAATGAACTAAAAAAAAATCTCATTTGTTGCATCCCTTGGACTCAGAAAAAACCTCAAAGAGCTGATTTTCTGTGTACCTCAGTCCAATATTGCTACCTGCTGGGATATGAACACAATCTCTAAATAAATTGCAAGTGGCCTTGGGCAAATGGAAGAGTTTCGCTTTGATCTTGCTAGAGAGAATGAACTCAAATGTTCAATCAATCAAATTCATAACTTCTAGCTACAATCGGGCTGACAACAGCCTATTATTTATTTTTAAAATCATATATTTCATTATTGCAAAACACACACTCTCGTGGGGGGAAAAGCCTAAATTATTGATAAGCCTTGTATGTGACTGAGTTTGTTGGTTTTGACAGGCTTGTCACTAACTATTGTCAGGAAGAATTTACTAAGATGTTTAGTCTGAAAAGTTGGCCAGGAATGTGTGTTGTGCCACATTTAAACTGGGTAGAGAAAACTTTAATAGCTTCTTTCTTCTTGAATTCCTAGTTGGTAAAGACAGCTGAAGGCAGACTGGGCTTTCTAGTGTGAAAACAATGCATTAGAACAAGTGCCCTTTGTTTTAATTGCTGCAAACCAGATGATTCGGGCTCTGAAATTATCCATGAGCTGGGGATATGAAACTTTTACTTGATTTGTGTATCTCTGGAAATAAGAATTCTTGGTCTGTGGAATATTCATGCACACAGAAAAAGGAGAACAATTAACCCCACACCTCAAGAGTCTGTTTTCACTAGTGTTTGCCAAGAGCAGCTGAAGAGTGGCTAAGGGAAGGGTGTATCAGGGAAGTCTGTGGGGACATCTCATAGTCCTCCTGTTATACAAAAGCATTTATAGAGATGTTATAATGAGTAGTTTCTCCAGCCCAGCTGGAGTTTGTGAGGAGGCTGTGCAGACACCTGGATGCAGCTCCCAGGTGGTTCAGGGGACCCCAAGACTGACCTATCGCCTTGTGCCTGGTACTGGAGAGAGTTTTTGTATGGGAACCACCACCTCTTCACTCCCCTGCTGCTATTCATGTGACCCTTCTAGGCCTCACATGTCTGTAAATCACTAGTACTTCCTTTTTGCTGGTACAACTCTGGAGCAGATCGAGGGGCACAGATGAGTGATACTGCCCTGCTTTTGCTGGAGAGAAAGTCAACCCACAGCCTGGGTTCAAGCCCACAACTTTTAGGTCTGATGTTCTCTCTTTATTGTGAGCATTTTTCATCATCCTAAGAAGTGCAGGCTGAAATTGTCCCCTCTGATCTGCAACAGACATCCTTTGGATCAGTTACTTACTCTGCATCAGCTCCTCAAATACAGATGTGATGCATAAAAATGGTACAGAATACACAGAGAAATGACAAATGAGATCAGGTTTTTTATTCACAGTTCCTGTGCTCTTAAGTCCTAGATAAGTAAGGGCTAATTATTAGATTCTATTCTGCTTTATATATATATACACACACATTAAATTTTATATTTTTAGCTGAGTAAAAGGGAGTCTGTATTCGTAACAGGATTTTTTTGAGCAAGACTATTTTAAAAAAGACAAAAAATGGCTAAGGTTGAAATGGGCTACTGAAATACAGGTACTTCACTTCAAGTGTGACTTCAGGGTTAAATTCTGATCCATGAGTACAGTTTAAGTAAAAATCTGCAGAATTGTGTAAAACTCTAATATGTCACACAGTCATAGGATTTGATAGAGAATTCTGAAGATCATTTTAATGGGAAGGTGATGGTATTACGAAATCAAAATGACTGAAATAAAACTTGCTTTTCTGCTAAATGTTGGCTCTCTCTGCAGAGTCTAAATAAATCATTTTATTTCAGCTTAGTAGAATACTGATCTATTTTTCTTTTGGTTCTGGCACAGCTTCATTCAAAATGAAATATTTCAGGTCACCGAAAGAAGAAAAATTAAATGTTGTCATAATCTCCAAAATGTTCTTTTAGTCAGATATTGAAATTATCATTTTAGTACTTCTGGCTGTGCTTGTTCCCAAACAATTTGTTCCATGAACTTTTGGATGATATTTCATAATCTTCTATTGACTTCACAACAGCGAAGTATCCCATGGGTTACAAGTTCCATGAGAAGGTAGTGGAAAAGCTGAGCAGGAGTACTGATTGAACCAAACTTTAATGATCTGAAAGCTGTGAATCTCACCCAAGGTCTTCCAGGGTGCCTCTGCAGACCTGCACAGAGGGGCCCTTCCAGGAGATGGTTTGTCTTGTGCTGAAGCAGTTGAGCATGGACTACCTTTCTCCACAGGAATGGAGGCTGCTATTATGAGTACTATTTGCATTTTTGACATCTTTCTTCCTTTCCTTGCTTTAGGTGCCATTGTTTCACGGTTGGCCAGAAGCAACAGTGCAAAAAATGTCCAAACCTTTCCAGATCCCTCTGTTCGGATGTGTTGGAAACAGCACCATAGGAGCAACAGGCAGCTCCAATAAATCTAGGTGGCTTTGGGAGCTTCCCTTCCTGGTTTTTGCTTGGCAACTCGGAACATGAACTCACACCATTTGCCTGGTTTATGTCACATATGGTTGTCCGATTTGCAGCTAGGCTTGGGTCCAGACTGTGAATGCCTTTTAAGTCCCACACCAATTTGCACTTGTTGCAAAGCCTGGAAAATTAAGCCTTCCTTTAGGCTTTACTCCTGTGGCATCACTTCACCATGTAATTATAGACTGTAATGTTATTTTATTATGAAGGTTTAGCAAGATGAGCAGTTTGGGACATACTTAATGCCCAACATGCAGTTCAACTTGGCTTTGATTTCCATTATGAGATTTATTATCACAGGGAATACACACTTCACTTGACACTGCTGTGTGCCTGTCTAAGCTGAGTACATAGACTTTTTAAAACTAGAAAGATTTATTTGTTCTTTTTAATGTCTGGGACTAAACTTTTACATGGAAGGAATGTGTTGCCTAAATATAATGTGATCCTTCCAGGTATATAGTGGGATAGAATAATTTGCTTTATATCTGCTTTGTCTGAGAAATATTTCAAAGATCTTTCCTGCACAGGTTTCCTTTGGGCTCTAAGCGACTGTTGTCTGTTCTCAGAAGTTCACAGGTCTATCAAAATGTACAAATCATATCTCTTCCCTCTTAGCATGCACACAGGCTCAGATCATTGTGGGGAGACAGTGCCAGCGTTGTGTACTTTGCCAGATGCTTAGCTGCTGTGATAATGAGGGTTATTAAGGAAACGGGGATATTAGCTGCTGCAATCCGTGATAGTGGGGGACTGTGCCTGATGACTCAGAAAGGCCTCCTCAGCTGCTGTGTTCTTGTGTTTAAGGAAGGTGGTGTTTGTTACCTGCCAAGCAGCCTCTGATTTACAATCTCAAAGCACCGTAAAGTGTCAACACCAAATTGATTTCTTTGTGTGTCTGTTGTGATCTCATACAGTCCCTTCTGATACTTGGTGGTTATCGAAGAGGGGTAAATTCAGGTCTGAGGTTGTTTTGGTTTTTTGGCTCAAGTGAACATCAGAGGAAATCCTTCCCTTTTTACTCAACTGTGCTATTGAGAAGAGTGGAGAAATGGCTCAGCTATGTAGCTGGAGTCAGTTGGAGGTGTTTTCAAAGGAAAAACAGCACTTGAAAACTGGATTGTCCTGTGATTTCTCTTAACCAGGAATATTTTGCTGTTAACTGTAATCATGTAATCCCAAGCAAGCCACATACCATCAGTTTATCAACTGATCCACTTGGAAATGAACACGCAGCAGGTAATTCTGCTGCTGTAGGAGTCTCAGCCATGAGACCTCCAGAGACAATAATTATCAATCTCATCTGAATTAAGATACCCTCTGCACCAGTTCACAACAAGAGCAGATGTTGAAAGCTAACCACACACGCTTGCACGGGGGACTGTTAGCACAGGTTTGTCACACAGGACAGGATCCTGTTGCCATTTTAGGTGTCAGAAATTATTCATTGGCTTCAGCAGCCACAGAGCGTCGGCCACGGCTTGGAGTGCACGTAGCAAGGGTTTGTTTATGAAGACCTCTGATAGCAAAGCACACTTATTGCCTTCAGGTTTGGGGAATGAGACAGTCGGACATTTTTCCAGTGAACCTGTGCATGTTGCTGCCTCACCATGCCTTGGTTTTGCTTTCCCATTCTAGTAATTTGTCACAGTATTTCATGACTTTGAAATCTGGAGCTCAAGGACACCTTTTTGCCCAGGCAAGCAATTGTGTGCTTTACAAATATACCATACATGGGCACTTCCAAAGGAACCAAAAGTGCCATTTGATTGTTTGCTTCTGGATTTTGCATACTGGCAGGTTAACACACCAAAAATAAAAACCTGTCTCCAGAAAACGGAAACCATATAGACAACCTGATGCTTTCTCCATGTGAAAAGTGGAAGTAAATGAACCAGGCAGTGTAGGATGGTTCAGTTCCTTGTTCTTGCTCTGAAAACTTTTCTGATCTAATTTCCTCAGGTTCTTGGGACGCTGCTCATCTGCATAATGTGCTTTATCAATATTTAATTATAGGCAATTATCTGTTTCCTCAAAAATATAATTATTGATGCATTTAATAGCCACCCTTGTAAAAGCCTGGCCCAAATAAACTAGGGAAATAGAGTGTTATCTCTGAAGAGAAGCTGATTCATTCTAGCAGTGTAGTTGCAATTGGACTCTGTGAACTAACAAAGGGACAAAAATGAAGCAAGAGGATGATAATCAGTACACATGGGCTGGAAGAAAGGCCCACGTGCCAGGTTTGAATGGCAGCTGGCCCAGGCTGGCATAAAGCAATGGGTGATTCTGGGTGCCCAGGTTCCCAGCAGAGCTCCAGCTACCCCTGCCTGTGACTGCATGAGAAGTGCTGGGCTCCAGACTCTACCTGCTCAGAGCATTTCCAGCTCCAGCACTTGTCCTTTTTCTGGTTTTTGATGCACACAAGAATTCAGGTGCGATATCTCCTGCGGGTCCATGAAGCTCCCCAGGAAATCTTACTATGTAGCACCACTGGTAATGCTGATGGGTTTCCCACTGTCAAGTTGAACACCTTGGGTTTTGCCAGGCTGTGGTGTTGTTTGGAGGCGTCCTGCTCCCAGGGAGAGCAGCATCTGAGCACAGAACCACCCATCAATGTCCATCCTGATCCTGGCACTCAGCTTAGTGTCTATCCACCAGTTCTAGATTCGCTGTATTGGTGGGGGCCATGATTTCACAGGGGCAGTGGAAAAGATTTGACTTCATGATTGACTTCCCTAGCATGACACTGACAATGCTTGATGGCCAATTTCTGTTGGTTTCATTGTGTTATTTTAGTTGAACTTCTTAAACCATAAAGTGCTTATATTCCCATTTTTATCCTCGTGGTAGCACAAACTGCAGCTCATCTTCTGGGTATGAGATGTGGTTATCTATAAATGCATGGAAGAGAGTGGATTATGCAAATATGCTTATTACTCTGTTATGGTGCTGGTGGTGGTTTGTTTATGCTTGTTTTGTCTTTGGTTTATTTTTAATTTGAGCTCATTAACACTTGAGGCAACATGTATTTTTCCTGCAATCTGAAGACAAAATCATAGGAAAGAAGATTGTTTCCACCTCCATTATGCTTGGACTGAGACATAAAAACAAAGAGGCTGCACATTGTTGACCAAACCTCTCTTAAATCACCCCAGCTCCCCCTATGTCAGTTTGTTTTCTCACTCCTCAGCTGAAAGTATCAACCAGGAGCAAACATACAGCATTTTTGTAGTTGTTTCCTTAGAAATTAGGCAGTTTTTCTGCTACACCTTAATTGCATATGTGGCAGATCCCGTCATAAGTCATTCTGACAAAAAGGCCAGGGAACATTAATATTTTTGTTTACAGTATGTTAAACAGATGGTTTTTTCAGTGTAGAGATAAGACTATATTAAATATGATTTTATAAATAGAGGCTCTCACAGCTCAGCTCCTCTCGGGACTGCTCTGATTTGCTTGTTGGATGATTATAATGGGTTTTTAATTACACCTGTTAGCCAAGGTGTATATCAGAACTAAATTACAAAGCACCTTACAGTCAAGATTTTTCCAATGTACAATGAGCTGAAAAAGGCTTTTTGTCCATAAGGACAAAGAAATTATTTTTCACATTATTAAAATTACAGAAGCTTTCTGGGCAAACATAGTGATAACACAGTAGATAAAGACAGACAAACTTTTTCTTTGTTTATTTTTATTATTTGTTTATTTTGGAAGGTGCTTAGTAATTACTGCCAGGAAGTTTAACTCCTTGTGAGCAGCTAACTAATCCTCTGATGTTCTTCATACTCGGTGAAGCTTGCAGCAGGTTATTTTGTCTTGGTTTGGTTCCTAACATTTTTTTTTTCGTAAGAATGAAGAAGGCCAATCATGACATTAAAACAAATAAAAATACCCCACAAACAAAAAAGAATCCTACCCAAAACTAAAAGGCTTGTGTTTAGAAGAATGAAGACAAATTATTTTCATCCTTGAAAGAAAAATATTTAAAACAGTTCAATCTTTTCTGAGTCATCTGCAGCTGTCCCTTAGGCTGAGAGGTTCCTCTAGCTGCCATGAGGAGCTGGACAACTGGAATCATAAAGGACTGCCTATTTTGGTCATATATGAATGCTCAGTGAAGTAACAGGAGCACAATAATTCCATATAAACACATGATTGAGGTAATATTTAGAACAGACTCGCTTAGTGCAGGCTCTCAAATACATTATTCCAAACATAAATGTCAGCCTGATCCAAGTCCTGCTGAGGCCAGTGGAAATAGGCTCAGTTTCAAAGTTTTGGTTTTGATTACGTCTAGATCCAATATCTTTTGAATTTGCCCGAAACACAGGGTGAAGTTTTTGAGAGTACTAATGTGAATTAGGCTTCCAGCTGCAGAAGGCCATTGAAATGTTTCTGAACATTTTGTCCATGTTCTGGTGTGCTTTTTAGCCCGGAGTTGTGTGTTTCCATCCGTTGAAGCACACCATGGTTTGAACATCAGAAGATCTGGGAAGGCCAGAAGGGATGTGCTTTGCAGGGCTGCCACTTGTGGGAGCATGCACAGAGGGAGGTTGATGGATTTGCTTGGAAACCCAACTATTTAGGTCTTAACCCAGCAAAATGCAGGTCTTGGCCAACCTGCAGGTTTGTTTTAGAGCATGCCAGCTGCTGAATTCCAAACTTCTACAAGGAGAGACTCATGAGACCCCACCAGTGGTGTCTCAGGGACATCCAGTTATGTTTGAAAAAGCCCTGTATGCACTGAGGGACTTGATTGTTGGATAATTATAAGATCCCTGTTGCTTGTCCTTTTTTTTAATAAGTTTTTCCAGTATCATAGTGTATCAGTGAAGCCACCATTCACCTCCCATATTTGTTTTTCACCTTCCATCAGTGTTCCTGTGTTCCTGGGTGTGCCAGCATGCAGGGACACTGCAGGTCGTGGGAATGGCACACGCCGTGGTACCTGGGAGCCCAGCTGCACTGCTCCAATCACCTGTGTGTTTGAAGGGTGTGAAATGGAGTTCAACTGACCTGTCTTCCTCCTGGCTAAAAAGCACACCAGAACATGGATAAAATGTTTGGCCTATCCTACTTCACTGTACAAGTGAGTCTTCTGCTCTGTCTTCCAGAAGAATGTTTTTTGACTTATTGGTGGTTTTAGTAAACTGATTACAATAATTCTGTAGGTCTGAGCATCTCTGAATAGCACAAGAGCAGGTGCTTCCACAGTTTGTCTCTTAAATGCAGAAGTCTGCTCAGACAAGATGCTTGTCTTGTTAGAGTGCAAAAAGACACATTTTTTTGCCAGCTTGGTTGTTACCACCTGGCTAATGCTGACCCTGACTGTTTGCCCGTTCAGCAGCTCAGCACTGCCTCGTGAAAAGAACAGAAGTTCTCTTTTCCCCATGTGTTTTGAGAAGGGGAGGAGTTGTTTCTTTATGAAATTTTGGGAAACTAAAAACTCTTTCATAAAGAAAGAAGGGAGGATGTCAAATGAAGGAATGGTGAAATGGTCACCTAGAGATACCATTGCTGAAAAGCGATAGAGTGCAAGGACATCAGTCAGGCATACAAAGGGAAAAAGTGAAAAAAGCAAGCTGATTGTCAGCTTTAACCTGCCTTGGTGAATTTACCCACAGGGCAGCCTTCCCTGTTGAGTTTACTGCCCAGAAATGTGCACATGCACTAAGCAGGCAGTATCTCTATTCTTGCCTCATATATCTTTCAGAGAATAAACTTGCTGTGTTTCTGAAGGTATTGCTTGATGGCTGAGGGGTAAATGGACCACTTGAGATAAGCCATATTTGAAGGAGCCTGTAGGCATGTTGTTCATGAACTTTAATTTTTCCCTGAGTGGAACTGGAAGGGAATAAGCTGAATGTTGAAAGGTGGTGATGGAAAAGTAACGCAAAGGCAAGGGGTAGGAGGAAATGCAGGGCATAAGAAATTAAGAAGAGATGAGTAGATGGAAAAATTGAAGAAATTGAAATGCAGAGAGAAAGGCATAGTAAAGCAGCTGGTACTAAGTGATTGGTCCTAGGATGAGTCTCCAGAGAAAATTTTATTAGCTGTTCTGCTCCAATTATGCAGAGAACAACTGACTGTAGATATCAGCTTGGATACCCTTTTCAGACACTGATTTCACCCAATACAAGTGCTAATGCTGGTTTCAATGAAGCATTTTAGAGTTTCATAGAGAAAAATGGAATGTGATCCCCCTAGGCTCTAATCTGACAGTGAACAGTGGTGTTGTCCATTGTGCTGATTCCAGTTCTAGTGAAATTCAGAGGGTTCGCTCATACAGGGTGTCATCAAACTCCAGCAGGAGTTCCTTTTTGCACCAGGTCAAAGGCTGGCAAAAAGAGAGGATAACTGTGCTTCCATGCTGACCTTCTCTTTTGGAAAGGCCAAAATAGTGGCTGAATCGTGTTTGGTTTAGATGCAACACAATAGAGCCAGCATGGTTGCAAATGTCAGTTGTTGCCCCGGTTTTTGCTAAGCCTTCTGTTTTTAACCTTGGAGTCAGATTCTTTCTCATAGTTTCATGTAAATAATACCCAATGTTTACTTAATGGTATTTTCTGTTTTTCATTCCTTTTGTGATAAGAGAACTTTGATGAGCACCTTTCTTCTCCAGTGGGATTGAGAAAGAAGTGACATGCTCTCCAATCCCTTGTGGAGTTGGGAATTGTATAAGAATGTGAGATATGTCAATAATAAAGTGCTTTCCCCTCCTTTCTGCTGAACCTGGCAGGTGTAAGAACCTCTTTATTGTGTCTTCCCAGACACATTGGTGACCTCCGACTTTAGAACTAGCATCTGGTGACCTCCAACTCTAGAACTCACATCTGGTGACCTCGCATTACGGTCTGTGGTGAGATAGACTCTCTGTCTCTTTCTCTGCTCTCCCTGCTGGGTTTTTTCCAACAGAAAATACCGTTAAGTAAACATTGGTTATTATTTACATAAAACTGTAAAAAAATCTAACTCCAAGGTTAAAAACAAAAGGCTTAGCAAAAACCAAGGCAACAGTCAGTCTAGCTGGGTTGGGAGTAATACTTATGATTATACACAGTTCTTGATAGGACCATGAACACAGAGTATAAAAGGTCAGATCTGCAACAGGTGTGAATATCCTACACAAAAATCTCTTTTGTTCCATTGAACCAAATAGTTCTTTCACTTGGTGTCTTCCACTTCTTGCTGGATGTTGATAATCAGGACTCTTCCCAAACATTTTCCTCATTGCTGTGCTGACTTTGGCCAGTGCATGATGGCTGGGACAGCCCCTCCTAAGCCCCTCCTGCCAGCTTCTGACTTTTTCTGTTTTTTACAGGGGAAGCAACAGTGCAATAACTGTATAACTTCCCTGATGTTGCTGACTTGAAATGCACCCAGGTAGCATGTTTATCACAGATCACAGGTCTCTTTCAGAAACCAAATTTCCTTTGATCTCCAAATCCTCCATTTATCATCATTCAAGACCAGAAAGTCTGATTCATAGGAGTGAAGGCACAACCATGTTCAAGAAGCTGGCCATGGCCTCTGCTGCTCTTCCTTTCCTGAGGTGTTTGAGCCCATATGAGGGGACTCACAGGATTTAAAGGCCTCCAAATGACAAGAGAGTGTGCTTGCAATGAAAAGAGACATACTGTAGGGCTGTGGCAACTGGAGTACACAGCGTTACAACAAGTAGCTCTCCAGTTGCTGTCAACCTCGACAAGTACCCTGTTGAAATGCAGATGCCTCCTTCTTGCACCCAATGCAGCAAATGGTTCAGCCAGAGTACGTTCCTCTGGCTCTAAGGAGAAAGAGGGGAAAGGATGAGCTTCTGATAATACATAATCATCTTGGGTTGTCTGTGCCTCAGGGTAGGGCCATATCATGCCAGTGCTTTGCGCATTATTCTGTTATGAAATTTAATATTTGGCCTATCCTACCCACAGCCCAGGCAGGAAGATGCAGTGGTATCTGAGGCTAGGATTTGTTCCCTATTTTTTGACATTGTGGCAGTAAGTGGGAATGACCTCAGCTTTTACAGAAGATGAAATTTTATGAGTGTTTACCTACAGGTGGATAATATTAATAATAAATATTTCTTGCATTCTAATATCCTTCCACTTAAATATTATTAGTAAAATCTCCCTTCTTCCTTTAATCACCGGAGCTAGACATTTCTGAGCTTTTGAAAAGAGACAAACAGGCAACAAATCGTGCTTGACTAATTTTGTTAAATTCTACAGAAAAGCAAATGTGAAGTCAAGTCTCTAGAGGTCGAGTCTTTGGCAAGAGGAATTTATAAGCGGAGTACTATTTGTTCTCTGATTATTTGCTCCGCTGACAGTAGATGAAGAAAAGACGAAGGAGAAGATTTGTGCTAATTTAGAAAAATGTTTGAAAATGTTTGCCTTGCAAATCCAAATATATTAGCTAAATGTTATTGAATAATAATGAGAATGGGCATTTATTGACTGAAGGACTTTGGAACTATGCAAAATTAATTTGTATTTATTTAACACTGCCTTTCAATGGATCTTTGTTCATGTTTCTGCAGCTTGGATTTCCTTGCAAGAGCTGATCTCTTTTTATAGCACTTCTTTATTTTAGTAACCAACCTAAGTGCCTTGGTTCCCTAACAAAGCTTGAACAAAAACGAAGTAAATATACAAAGCAAGGGCTTGCTTCTCAGAGGTGCTATTGTTTGTACAATGGTAAAGCGCCGACATCTCTGCTGAGGCCTGGGCCACCCCTTACTGGATGTGCAGTAACCCCAAATCTTCCCAGACAAATGGCTGAAAGAAAAGAACTCTGTTATCTTTGACTTGCAATCATAGAGCTGAAGTGGGGAGCAAGCAGGAGACCCATCCCAGACTCTGGTAGCAGTGATCTGGGCTTCCCCCAGCCACAACCCCTTACCCCAAGCACGGTTCCCTCCTCTCATTCTATACGAAGCTCTCAACCTGATGCTTTTTCCTTACACAAAGAGAAATGTTTCATCAGATTAAAATGAAGAAAGATGAGAGTCATAGGTAAGGAGATCTGAGAAGGATTTACTAGTAAAAAGTAGCTACTAAAAGCAAAAACTCAAGATCTTGCCAATCTTTCATACAAAGATGACTTCCTTGTCCAGCCCATGCCCACAAACACCATGTGGGAGAAGAAATGAGTTGACTGCATCATCTTTCTCGCTCTTCCAGCACCCTGGGTGCCTTCCTGGTGTTTATTCATCCTATTCAGCTGTGCCCTGAAGCGCAGCAGCACTCAGTCCTGTGTGGTCAGCTCTCTGCTGAAGGACACACGCCTGAATTCCATTCTCCTGTGGGCCAGTGTGGAGCATGGCCAGGTGTTGGTTTCCAGACTGGGGCTGCCAAGACCCCCATCTCTCCTGCTGCACCCCGTATAAAGAGCAGCTGGGCTCATATCATCCCTGCACTTCCTCTTTAGGCCAGCCTCAGGAGCTGGGTTAATCCTTCTTCCTCACTGAGATGGGATTGAGCAACTCCTAAATCCTTTCTGATATCTCCCTTAACAGCTCCATCAAGGGCACACTACAGCTTCCTGCTGCTCCAAGGGGCTGGTGGCCCAGACTCAACCTATCTTTACATCTCTGTGGAACACAGAGGGTGTTACTCATTCCTCTTTCATAAAAGCCATTCACATGTGAAAGATTTTGCCCTCTCTGCCTTTCTCTTTAGTTCTAGACTAACCAAACCCATGGGCATTTTGCCTCTGGTGTGAGTGGGGATTCTTGAAGCTCAAGTGCTTCCACTTGCCACCTCTCCATCACTACAGAACCCATGTCCCATGTGTGTCCTTCCTGTATCCCCCAAAGAGTTTAGGATCCCCTTATCCTTCCCATTTTGGAAATGCCACCAAGGACTTGTGGAGAGGCCAGGGAAAATGTTTCACAGGTGCTGTACAGTGGAAAAACAGAGATTAGGCAGCATTTGTCAACAGGAACAAAGGCAGAATGCCACATTCCTTTTCTCTATGGGAGTGGAAGTGTTAAAGGCTTTTAAGTTCTGCTGAGGACAAGGTAGAAGAAGTCCCCAGCACGTCTGCAATGGTTGTACCATTGCCTGCACGTACATGTGTTATCTGAAGCAATTCAATACTTTTGCAGAGGGCTTTGGGAAGTGTGAGAATGAAACAGACTCTTTTTAATCTCATTTATTTCCTCAAGCCATCTGGATTTAGTAAACGCTCAAGACAACTGACAGAAAAAAGTTGAACCTTAGCACTAACAGGTTCATACGTGCATTAAAAGCCAGGACTGCCTGCACTCCAAGCATTGGCTGGATCATTGGCTTGTGATGAAGCCTTAATAGCTTTTCTGCAGTTTATGTGTCTTAAAGTAGGCCCAGCTCTGACTTCTTGCCTCATGGGGTGTTGGGAATGTTTATTACTTATTGCTGAGAATGGACAGCATTACTGAAAAACAGCTATCAGTCCCTTGCAAATTTGGCTTGTGCAAGGTCATCCTCAGGAGTTACCTGCTGAAGTCGCTTTACACCTTCTTGTGTGAGAATGGCAGAGCTGAGCCTTTCAAATGGTTTCCGAATGAATCTGCTCTCAATGTGGTCAGGAAAATCTTAAACTGGCTTCAGTGGAAGCATGGGATGTGGTCCAAAGTAAAAGAACCGGCACTCTGGGAGTTTGAATGAAAACTAGTAACTAATAAATGAAAAGTACTTTTGTTTATCCATGCTGGCAAGCAGCCTGTCTGTAGTGGGAACACCAGTGCCCAAGTATGTTCTTCATCCATTTGGATTTATACGATGCTAGAATGGGAGCCTGGCCAAAGCATGAGGTGCCCCTGCCACAAAAAGCAAGCTTAGCTCCGAGAGCCGTTTGTGAAATCTATGTGAAACAGAGCTCCCAGCCCCATGAAATCTCTCCCTCTCCCTGTTCCTGTTCGTGTCTGTCTAGAACAGACCTGCATTAAAGATGCTGCCACCTTGCTGACCTCTGTGCAATGCTGGGAGTATGGTGGGAGTATTTGGATGTAAATTGTGCAAAACATGAACCAGAGGCCTGGATGTTTTTTGGTCTCATAGTCCTTAAAGTTCCTTCACTGGGAGGATTCTCAGATGGTTTAGTCAGCTTAGCTCTTTTACTGCCTTGAAGTAGCACCAGGTGTCCAACCCACGAGCACTTGTGTGACCCTGTACCTGCCTCTCTGGTCACTGGCGTCAGAAAGGGGATGAGTAAGCCGTAAGTTTAGTTTTAAACTCCGTGTTTTCTGGGGTTTAAAACTAAACTTCTAAACCTTGATTTATTTGGATGTGAAGGCAGTAGAAGGAAGGTTGAAGTGGTATTTTTCCAGTATTGTCAGCTGTCAGATGCTTACCCTTATCTATAGTACTGCTGTGAGTTTGTGTAGTTTTATTGAAATTTGTGTTGTGGTAAGTATTACGAGATATTCCTCTTTATTGTTGCTGATCCAGAAAACTGAGGATGCAAATATTCTACTTAGACTTCGAAATGTATTTTAACATTAGGGATTGGAGTAAGAAAGAGCCATTTAATGCCTTTTCCTGAGGTTTGCACTCAAGATACTGGATAAAATGATAACATTTTGTCTAATTATTGTATGAATGAAAAGCTGTTGGAGGGAGTTTTGAGGAATCATTCAACTGAACCACACCTTAAATATCTGCCTGATTTTTGGGCCTGAGCATACTAATTACAAAATCCCCCCCAGTTAACACTTTTTATTCAAGTCAAGTATATATAAATAGGTGATACAGCATGATGCAATGTAATGATAAGACAATCTCTAGCTGTAACTTCATGGATGGGCTTTTAAAATTGCAGACAAAAAACTCCCACCTATTGCAAGGCATCTTGGTCAGCTGCTTCATGTCTTCCACTGGAGGGAGAGTGGGTGGTTTCATCCAGGCTGGTAAATCTGAACCCTGGTTTGACACCACCTCAGTCTGAAGATGAGCCATTTGAATTTCACGGGCATGCAAAGTGACTGGGATGGAAGGTGTGGGGGGAAGAGGCTTTCAGCTAGTTAGAGCCTTACACTGTTCTTGGTATGATGCCTCCTGATGGGAAGCAGTCTAATAAAGCTTCCATTTTCAAGTTGAGATAAAAGCATTACCTATCCAATAGATCTGTGTGTAGAGACTAATGCCTCTCCGCTTTGTTTTCACGCATTATATGTACAACTGGCATTAATTGTTACATTTTCCTTATGTTTTTCCAGTATGTTTTTAATCTCTGCAGGCTATATTGATTTTTTTCCTGTGTTGCTTCTACACTTGCCACCAGGACCTCCTTGTAGATAAGGTGTTTCAATTCAGTGTGTGATATTTCTTGGGAAAACACTCTAAAACACTTCTTTTTTTTAATGTGTTTTTTTTCTTCGCTCCCCCCTTTTGCGATGTATTAAAAGGAAGAAGCTGGAAAAGAATTCAGAGCACAAAGCAGGGACTTGCAATGCCCTTTCTTTTTCAGCAAACTCTTTTATTCTACTGTGAGGAATGAAACGCTCCTGTTACAGCAAACACAGACTTGTGTTTTACAGCAAAAGCTGTTTAAAAGGTTATACACAGACTGTACACAGAGTTGAGCTTGGTAACAAGAGTGTTTCTGTGTTGCTAATATTGAGAAGAGACCACTTATTCTGAAGTCACAGTTGTTATGGAAGGAACCTTCTTTTTAGTGCTTCTGTCATCTCTTTAATTCAGAACTGAGGGGATTCTGGTTGGAGAGCTAGGAGTTAAGGCAAAATATTCTGTTGTCGCAGAGTTAGGCTTGGGGGCTAAGAAAAGGGTGTCCTTGGCTGTTCCTCTTGCTTGATGGATGAAGATGGGGAATAAGGTTTGACGTGGGGTGGGTAAATCCTGTGGTCCCAGATAGAGAAATCACAGTATTTTGTAGGTTGTTAAGGTTTATGATGCGTTCCTTTAAAAAAACTAAATATTAAAATTCTTCATTACCTCAGCGCATACAAACAGCAGACATGAAACAGTCTGAAAATACTGTGGAAGTGGACTCAGCTGCCACCTCCAGGCAGACAGAGCTGACAGAGATGACTTGTGGTATATTGTGATCACCAGGGTTGTGCAATGCGGTTTACGTCCCTGTCACGCATCTCCCACCATCCCAGGCAATCCGAGTGGTCCTTCCAGAAGGCAGCTTTGCTCTCCAGCATGCTGTCTGTCTGCTGCCAGCCCCCACCCATGCCCTCAGCTCCCCAGCCACAAGCTGAGCTGTTGAAACTTGGTATGAGCACAATTCATCTCGGCACAACACATCTGAAAAAATGTGTCACCTGGCTGTGACAGTCCCACAGAAGGGCAGTGGTGTTCCTGTTCCCCCACCCTGCTTTCTCAGCCAGCTGTTGTGGCAGCCATGATCCAGGGGAATGGGAGTCACATTGTTCAGTGACAAATCCGGTGGAATCCAAACTGCTGTCGAGCCTTCTTCAGTTACAAATTGAGTGGTTTCACCTGTCTTGAGAGGCAGGACCTCTTTCTGCCCTATGCACTCCCCTGGACACACTCTTGCTGCCCTCTCTCTTTCCTGGTGTGGACTGTGTGAGCCTGCTGCCCTGCCTGCTGCCTGGACGGTATCCTGCTGGTTCCTGGATATGGTATAAACAGGCTAACCCACATTTAGCAGTTAGAAAACTGTGCTTGGAGCATCATGCTGTGCACTTCCCACAGCCTGCGTGTATGATGTGCAAGCCAGTAGCCTTGTCTGCCTCAGCCGTGCATCATTATCTGGGCCCTTCAGATCCACTGCTGCTCATTAGGTCTCTTTCTTTAGCACAACAGTGTCCACCTTTGCACCCCCAGAATGTCAGGGACCCTCCTGGCTGATGCTGCCGGGGTGATGACACACACACAAAACCAGTGCTCTCCAGAGATGATTTTGGTAGATCACTAACTGCTGGTTCAGCCCCAGCTTGATGCTGCTCTTGGGGATGACGGACAGGGAAACACAAGCTGCTCTTGTTACCAGGTGCCCTAAAGACTCAAACCTGTTTCTCTCCTCTGTCCCCCTTTATTTATGCCCTGTGTTCGGGTGTGTTTGACTGCTTATGGACTCCCCACAAAGTGTGCCGGGGGTGATTGCACTGCATCCACTACTTTTCCCAGTATTTATGTGGTGATCTCGCTGTTCTGGCTCAGTTCTTAGTGCAAGATTGAGAAGAAGAAACTCCCCTTCAAAGCTCAGGGCTCAAAACCAGACCAGTATCTCCCAAAACACTTTATTGCCTGGGAAGCCTATCTCAGCTGTGCCTCATGTACCATCAGCGTGAGATGCCCCAGCACCCAGCCTCCCACAAGCAGGAGAGGGAGAGGAGATGAACTTCCCATCAAGCACCAGGACAAGGGAGAGAGCAGCAGCCTGAGCATCTCCCAGTGATGCTCATTCTTTCATGTGCAGTGAAAGAAAATGCCACGAGTAGGTCAAAGAACCTATGCTCTGTTGTCACAGGCTGTACCTCGGGCAAAACACAGCTGAAGGAAAAATCAGAAACCTTCCAACCCAGTTAACTTGGATCCTAAGCAGAGTGAAAAATGTTAGAGCAGAACTGCATTTCCATCTGATGCCCCTAAATACAACTGATCAATTTAGAAAATAATTTAATATTAAAAATTCAGCCACCTTAATCAGAAATAAGCCCTGATTCAACACAGATGTACAAAAAAATGTTTTGAATTTTTAGGTCTACACCCCAACCCCAGAGAGCTAAACACTGAATCATCACCACTCTGAAATGCATGTTGTCTCCTGGAAAGTTCTGCAAAAGGTGAAATATTTGTTTTGTTTCCAGACAGATCTAACTAACTGTTCTAACTCTCAAAGAAACTGTGTAGGAGTCTGACATTTAAAAGAGTGGGGGGAAAAAAAGGACGTGGGGGAGGAAGTAGAATTTTCCTTGCAAATTTGAAAAGATATTTTTCTGCCCCTCTCCCTGAAGAAGAGTGTGTCTGGAGCACTGCTGGGCTGGCGTTAGCTCCCAGCGGGCAGAGGATTGCTCCGTGTGTTTCCCAGTGCTGCAGGAGAGAAGAGAGTGTAGATGGGGGTGCTGATGTCAGGTTTGCCTCTCTGGTGGGAGGAAATCGCTCAGGAGATCAGCTCTCCCTGCATCACGAGACGCTGCACTGAATAGGAAACTCTTGCAAAGACTTTATGGGCCATGGGATTCAAAGCTGGAAAATACGGAGCGTGCTACAGACCAGTCATCTGCCCAGGAGCCAGACAAGCCTTGTACTCCCCTTAAGCAGTGCAACCAGGAATTTACCAAATTAAACTGGGAGGCTTTTTCACTGTGTTGTTCCCCCTCTGCAGTATGCAGAATTTCCATGCAGAATTAGACATACAGTTATATAATAGAATCATATAGAATATATTCTGCTCTGTTATATGCAAGTATTTTCCCCATCTGGTTAAGTACTTCTTCTATATTTTGAGACACGCTGTGGATGCAAATCAGTTGTTTGGAAGCACATGAAAAAATTTGCCAGAGCCTACATGTAAGCCACAGACGTGTCCCTTGGTACAAGCTTTCTGAAGTATAGCACAAGAGAGGAAAACTTGCTTTTTCCTTAGGAAACCATCACCAGGCAATACATATTCTTAGAGAAAGTTCTTTTTCCCCCTTACCATACCGGCAGAGACAGACTCACACAAGTGATCTGGATTTAGATAAAAACTCCTGAGGTCTAAATGTTGACAAACAAATGGCAAAGTTCCCTGTAATCCTGTCGAGCAGGTGACCACGGATTACTCAGCACAGCTTCATTCCCAGGGCCCTTGCAGCTCCTAATGGAAGGTGCAGGTCCACACCGGGTGCCAGAATGATGCTGTTATGACTGGTAAGAATTCAGCTGTCAGAAATTGAAATAAATGCCTCGTTCAGGTGGAATGTGGTGGATGTTACTGAGGCTCGTGGCCGTGAGGTGTGGAAACAAGCTATTAGGTTAAGTCCTCTCCCTTGTCAGCACTGGATGTGGACTGCTGTCCTCCAAAACTGTACTCACACTAATTCTTCTCACTTATGTCATGCTTCCCACTGAAGTAAAATCAAACTCCAATGCTGTTCCTTTTGCTGAACTTCTCTCTACATCCTGTCTCTTTTGTTTCTAACAGAGGCTGGGAATGCAGGCTGTTCAGGATCGCAGCTTTCAGCACCAAGACTTAAAATGAAAATAGTGCCTTACCAGTGAGGCGAGAGACAATGAATATCAAATAGAGATTAAAAAACACATTTTCAGGGGTTTCAGTAGAAAATGCAATCCTAAGAGTGTATTAATTGATTGATACAACTAACTGCAGAAATTATTTTTTAACTAATTTAATATTTTGATTTATTAGAGAAATGTAAATCAAGAGCTCTCTTTCTTAAATAACTTCAGTTTTACCCTTATTCTTTCATACAAGAAACCTGTGAATCTCCTGGTTTTCTTTTTCTTTTCTTTTTTCTCACAGTAAGATGAGGTAAGAATGCTCAAAAATTTAAAAGAAAACTTAATTTACATGAAGCAAAATAAAATGCATTGTGTAAAAAAAAGGACAGTAATAGGCACTCTTTTCATTCCTTTTTTTGATTTTTGGTTATCTCTTGGAAATTTTAAGGTATATTTTGCTAAAATTATTTCAGTACTTACATCTTACATATTCCAGTTACATTTTAAAATATTCCATATTATCTTAGTGGCATATTTTCGGTTATCAAGAACGACAGCCTTTCAATTCTGCATGTTTTTAATGCTGGGGTTTCGTACATCTGGTTTATAGTTAGCAGAAAGGTGTGAACTGATTCGCACCAAATTCTCTCATAACAGCAAGAGTTTATTATAAAAAGAGATTGTGAAAGTGAGGGAAGCATTAAAAATAATGGCAGAATAATTCTTTTAGTCACTCAGGAAAGGATAAGCATGAAATGCAGCTATAATATGAATGATAATCTGAAGGGGGAAGTAACAGCTGAAAGACTGAAAGAATTTCAATTAAAATATACTAAGCTTAACTGATTGTGCAGATAAAGCCCACCGATACGGCGATGATGGGCACTCCACACATGCCAATGCTGATTCCCAGAACACACCAAACAGTTTAATTAAAAATGAATTTCGATACAATTATTATTTTAGCCTGACAAACAAGCTGCAACAGAAAGTCTCATTTCATCTTACGAGCTCCCGGTGCACAAAGCGTTTCACTGTCGGGTATTTACCCACCCCGGTTTTGTTTCAGACCCGGTAAGGGACAGTTGGAACGCGCCGCAATGAGCAAATCCTCGTGTTGCTCCTTTGTTCCGGAATTTTATCTAAAGATATAATGAGAGGGAAGGCGGTGGCGCAGCCGGAGAGCCCCGCTCGGCGCGGGAGCGAGCGCGCTCCGTCCCTTCGGCTGTGTGTCACTGCCCTCTCGTGGCGCGCGCCGGGGGACAGGGGACAGGCGGCCCGCGCGGGGACACTGCCACCCGGGGGTGCCCCACACGGGGACACTGCCACCCGGGGATGCCCCACACGGGGACACTGCCACCCGGGGGTGCCCCACACGGGGACACTGNCACAGGGGTGCCCCGCGCAGGGACAGGGGACAGGCGGCCCGCGCGGGGACACTGCCACCCGGGGGTGCCGCACACGGGGACACTGACACTCGGGGATGCCCCACACGGGGCACAGGGGACAGGCGGCCTCAAGCGGGGACACTGCCACCCAGGGGTGCCCCACACGGCACCCCCGCCGGGGAACCCCTCCCGCCCGCTGCCCCTTTCGGCTGCACCAGCACCCTCCGGCACCCCTGGGGGACATCGCCTCCTTGGGGCGTCCCCGTGGGGCCACTCGGGCTGGCGGGGGTGAGCCGTCACCGCACGCAGGTCCGTGTGCCCCGGGTCACACCCCTGCGGAGCCAGGGCCACCCAGGCTGGGGACAGAAGCCTCCCCGGCAAGAAGCACAGCCCGGCACCGCAGCCGGCGGGGCTGCGCGGCGCTGACCCCGTTCCGGGAGCGGGTCGCTGTGTCCGGTCCCTCGCCGCGCCGTGACTCACGCTCTTGTCGTGTACCTGGACATCAAAGGATGCTGCAGCCCGAGCGGTACCCGCCTGCATGGGGCTTCTGTAACAGTCAGGGGTTATGGACTGTGTGATGGCTACTTCAATACTTAATCGAGCATTTCAAAGTTCCCCTGTGATCTATACATACGTGCCATTTAAAACATCTTTCATGTCTGTTTTGTTCTCATAACATTTTTTTTTCCCCACCACCTGCTTCTGTCTGCCCCTTCCTCTCCTCCCAAACCAACAGTGCCTCTCTCAAACTGCATGCAGCGCTCGGTGCGGGGGCTGCAGGCTCAGGAGCAGGCAGGCTGTGGGCAGCTGCCCAGGGAGCATCCCACACACATCACAACTTTCTTTCAGAAATTAAGTTTCTTGTTCTCTCCTGGTCCCGAGTGTGCTGCCAGTCACACTGATTTGTACCAAACCGCGCAGTACATGTGCTCTGATACAGAAAATTGTGCCTAATTCTGAATCTCAGTCACTTCTCCAAGACTGGTTAGGAGTCAAGCTGTGACCATTACATCCAGATCACTTATGACACAAACTCGATTTAAACACGTATCTCAAGAAGCATAAACCTGTGTCTTCTGACTTTACTACAGTTTTAGATGATGGTAAAAGTCAAAACCACCACCATAATTACCCATCTATTTCTCATTGTGTTTTCTGTAGTGCCCATCACTGTAAAACATAGGATATGATGTTTGAAAGTTAAATAAATGATGTGGAACTTAGATCTTTGTTTCAGCTAGGCATTTTTTACAGCATCAGAGCTTGAGTGCAGACTGTAAGCCTGTCTGTGCATCATGTCTTTTACTGCTTCCTTGCTTGTACAGTGCAGCTTGGGAATTTTAAGGCAGAGGAGGGTGTATAAATTTCACAGGTCTGTACCTCAGATGGAACAGATCCCTGATGCAATTCTGCTGAAGGTAGGAGAGCTGTAAATGAGAAGGGCTTTTTCTCAGTGTTTAGAATATCCATTTCACCAAGCAGTGCTCTGCCTAGCCCCTGAAGCCTTCTACTGAGAAAGAGACAGCTGGTGGAGAGCATTTGCAGGTTTTTAAAAAAGATTTAATGGAGCAAGAGTCATCTTTCCTTCTTCTATTTTTCATGTATCTGTGAGACTAGGTAGACGTCACTTTTTATTTTCAGGGGCACAGCAAATCAAAGTCATACCAGGTCTGGGTAGAGTTTTTCCTCTGATGCCCTCCAAAGATGTGGGAGTCTCCCATTAAGGTGTTGTTGAATCACTGGTTTTGTCTTCTGCTGATACCAAACTGATGTTCCAAGCGTGGGGAAGTTTCTTATAAAGATGTTTTTGCAAAAAAAGGGGGAGAAGAGGCACCTTGAGTCTCTGTGTTTCTGTGGGGTTCTTACTGGTCAGAAATTATGTGTCAGTGGAGCTGAGGCAGGTTTGGAGACGTCCTTATGTGACAGCAGCAATGACTTGGAGGTAGCTGCTACTTCTGCCTACTTTCCCAACTTTCCCAGCCATGTTAAAAAGGAATGTATTTAGTCTTTGAAAAGGGCAGAGGGGAGAAGATGGGGTCACAGGAGCAGGCAAAACTTCTACTGGGACCATCCAGCATGTCTGGTCAGGCAGCTCTGTTGCATTATTAATATAACACCATGCACACAAGTTCTCAATCTTGTATTTTGTGAATCATTAAATGGTACCTTTCAGGTATGTACTGGGATACCTTCTTTTCAGACGTCAATATTTCAAGTACCTCTAGCGTTGAGTCTGAAGATGTGCGGAGAGGAGTTGCTTTTTGACTAAAATCCTGAAGGACCAAGGGCTGAGAGATGCTGAGCACCCATTTCAGTAGGTCTTCCCACTGCAGACCAGAGAAACCTGCAGTTCCTGCCACACAGATGTGTGCCCAGTGGTGGGAAAAGCTGAGGGACTTTGTGGCCACAGCCCCTTGCTGTGACTGTGAGTTGAATGCAGCTCTCTTGGCACAGACAAGACAGTGAGAGATAGTTTCTTTATTTGCCCCAATTGGGGTGAATTCTGTGTTGCCATGACTTTGCTTTTCTGTGACTCCTGTCCTAGTGAACCCTAGCTTGTTGCTCGCTGACATTTTATTGAATGCAACTGTTACAGACAGAACAAAAGGTGAATGCTCAGAGATGTTTTTGGAAGCTGGCTGCAAAGGCCGGGTTAATGGTTACTCGTGTGCTAACACAGACTCTGACCCATATGCTGCAGCCAGAGCGGGGGAGAGCATTGCTATCATCTGCTCACACAGCACAGGATGGCACAGCACAGAGACGACCTGGAGTAGTGCTGTCTCCTCACTCTGCCTCATCTCTCATTAGCAGCAGCCTCTACAGCAAGAGATGCTTCTTTCAAAACCTAAAAAGTGAGTGTGAATGCTGTTCAAAAGCCTGCTTGTTAGAAGACTGGAAATGAGTGGCAGCCTGAGCCAGAGAGATATAGAAGACTTTAAATACATATATATGAATCATATACACCAGCCTATGAGCCAGGGTGTATAGAAACTGACCTTTCTCTTTCATCACTGTAGAGTAAACAAACTGCATAATTTGCTCCATCCATGTGTACTTGTCCCCTCTATGTTGTCTGTCCCAATGTCACATTCTGCAGCTGCATTTGGCAGCTTGACTCCCTCCCTCTTCCCTCTATTCCTTCTGTCCTCTGTCAGCCAGAGCAGCAAGGCATCCATTCTTCTATCTTCCCTGTTTCTTCACCAAAAATGAGGTCCAGTTCATTCAGGTGAGGAGGTGAGCCCTGGTCAGCTAGGCAGAGGCAGTGTAGATCAAAAACCATAGCAACACCTTGTGGGAGAGCTGCCAAAGCAGTCCCACTTTTACTGGCACAGACAGTACGTCTGTCTCAGATACAGAGGCTTAGGTGGCTGGATGCTTATCTGGAAAGGCAGATATCCTGCTCTTGGTGGAGGAAAACAAAGTTTTGGCCAAGGAGAGAGAGAAGAATGTAAAGGTCGACCACTAAAAAAAGGTGTGGGAATGGAGACCTCAGACCTGGACTAATACGTGTTCAAGCACTAAGATTTGAGTTCAGACTCAATGTCAACACATTTTTACAGTCTTTTTTGAGGATGTGTCTGCTTCAGGTTGAAGAAATTCCTCAAGAGTAGATATGATTTTACATTTGGGTTCCCCAGTTTTGGGGCTCTTTAAGGTTTAGCTGGACGGAGTGCTGGGGCATGTTCTCTAGACTGTGCTTTTGCCAAGCAAGATTGGAAAAGGTCCTTAATGTCCCCTTCCATCATGGTATTTATGATCCTATGATTCTGTGATTTGCTAGCTAAATTGCACAAACAGTTAATGTTCTCAAGGCTTAAGATTGACATTTAGTTTTTGCTTGAGGTAAGCAATCTCCATCAGAAAATATGTGAATGTTTTTCACTCACAGAAGTAAACAAATATTCTACATGAAACTGTTACATAAAATAAGCTAAGAAAGCACCCTCCTGTGAGTACAGCAGGTTGCTAGAAGTCCTGACTAAGCAGCACTAGAAATCTATTACTTCATGGAGGCTGGAAAAGATTTACTTAATATTTTTAGCCAGTTGACAGTTTTGCTAACCTCTCGCACTTTAGAACATTTTTCATGTAAATATTTTTCAACAGCAAGTATGTAGAAGCGGAGTGGTAAAGGAGCAGAGAAATTTAGGAGGAGCACGTGAAACTGGCAATGCAGGAACTGAGACCTATCATGAAATACCAACTCTGCAGCCTGATCTCCACCTGCTCTCTAGTGGATGCCCGCACAGGGAGACTTCAAAGTTCCCCTGTCTACAAATAAATCTGATCTCCTCTGGGCTGCACACACATACTTCATACACACTGCCAACACACAGTCCATCTCAGTGCATTCAGCTGGGAGCCCTGGCCCCTCAATATAGGAACTCTGACCTCTAAACATGGCCAAGAGGAGCCCACGTGTTGCAGACACACAGCTCAGTTGTGCCTCTGAGCACCAGATCCATGGTGCCTTTTGTGTCAAACTCCAAAGGCCCCAGGTGCCACTAAGGATAACTGGCTTCATTTCAGTGTAACACTGAGATCTAGTCATAAAATAGAGTATGAGCTCTTTATTTGCTCTTGACTGCTGATTTCAGGTATTCACTGAGGGATAACCATCCCAGAAGATGATAGGCAGTTATTTAATCAGCCTTTTCTCGTTGTTCCAAAAGAGATTTTTTCCTATAAGTTTCCAGATAAAGGTGAAACCATGGCCACTGAGAATTACAGATTATAGAAAGGTCAGGCTGCAGGAACACTCCCACCTGCATGCCCTGAATCCTACGCAAAGTATTTCCTGAGCCTAAAAAGCAGGAAGAATGGTAAAGACTCAATGTAATGGAAATTTTCAACATGTATTAAACCACCAGATGTTGAGGGAGGTTTAAGTGATGGGACTGAGGAAAAGCATTATTTGTGGGGAAGTGATGTCATAACTGAAAAAATCATCCCTGTCCCTTCCTTTGTGCTGAGGTCCAGTCTTGCAGCAAGATCAGTGCTGGAAGCGGCTGTGCCAGGCACCTGGGATGTTTCCACTGTGAAACCTCTCTGAGATCCAGGTAGGGGACATTCCAGCAGTGCTAGGGCAGGGGAGAGATTGATGAAAATCATGTGAATTTGTGTGATATTTGCTGTTTTCTGGCAGATTGGGTTGTTGGATGATTCAGCTATGTGTAAACCTCCTCCCTGCTGTAACGTCAAATTACCTTCACTTCTCCTCTCTCCCTTCCTGCGCTGCTCATTTGGATGGAGGTTAGGTGACCTGGCATCCTTTATTCATGAAAGGAGCCCTGTAATATATGTACATTTGTTCTATGTTCTTGGGGTTAATTTAGTTTTGGCAAAAAGTGCAGAGAAGCAGCCCTGAAGATAAAAACCCTGTATTTTCCTTCCCAGAAACAGACGGTGTTGTCCATGCTGCAGTGGTTGTCCTGCAGAATTTCTCCTGCCTCGTTTTGAACACCACAGGGAATTTCAGCTGCTTGTACAGTCCTTGGCCTTACTGAGATCAGGATAACAGTGCCAGCCTGTTATGCTAGCCTGGTAGATTTTACAGCTTCCCCTACATCCTCCTACCTATAAATTGGATTGGGGGAACCAAATTTTTTTCTCTGGGGAACCATAGAGAATCACAGTTGGTGACTGATGTCATCCCGTTCTCACTCCTCAGCTGTAACTCATGGGCAGAAGATTTGTTGGCTTCAGCAATTAAAAGGTGGTTTAAAAACTGGTTATCTATCCCTCTTGTGTCTGGAAGTGTCTCCAATTTAATTGTGAAACTTAACACCATCAGAAAACTACTGTTTATCCCACTTGAGCTATTATGGAACTTCTGAGAAAGAAACTGCATTTGTCACTGGGGAATAATAAGTCTTATTTATAGAGTAGCCCATGCATGAAATCCTCTGGGCAACTAAAAAAATACAGTCTGGCTTTAAAAAAAACAACAAGTAAAGTCTGAAAAAACATCTCCATGTAGTCCAATAAATGCCAAGAGGGGTGAAATAGTTTTTTAATGTTTTTAAACCAAACGTGGTCAGCAGTAAATGACTGTCAAATGAATTTTTAACAGACATTTTCTGGAGTTGTATGGCTGTCCTCCTCCAAACAGTTGGTAGCTGTGTGGGATGATCAGAAAAAGAAGAGAGAATACAGCTGAAAAGGTGACGATGTCTTGACCTTCAGCTCAGCAGAGCACCCCTTCTGTCTCTCAGCAACTTTCATCTAAAACTGCCAAAAAAAACTAATACAGAGATGGCTCTGCTGAACACCAAGTGACATTAATTTTACCCTCAGATGTGGTAAATTAGGAGAAAAGACCTTCTGTTTAAGATATTTCCTGGTTAAGTCTTGAGGTCCCATTCCAAGGGAGGAAATTTGGGGTTTTCCCCTCAGTTCATGTGAGCAGGGCGGTCCCCATTCTCTGAAGGGGCTGAAGCCACGAGGAGATCTGAGGGCTGCTGTGCCACCCGTGAAGATCTGCTGGTCCCTGGTGTCAGGGGTGGGTGTCACTGAGCATTAGACAGACACAGCACTGGGGTAAAAGTGTGAGAAAGGACAATAACACCCAGACCCTATTTACCCCTGGCTGGAATATGTGCGAAGATCAGGGGAAGAGACTGGAGACCAGAGCCAGAGTTGGTCTCCATGCCAAGGTTCTCATCTCTACTGGGTTTTTAAGCAGAATAAGAGTGAATTCAGGATGCTATCAAAAACCAGATGATAATTTATGCAGGTACAATACATCTCTTAATATCTTCCTTCCAACCACATTTCCTGTATGTTGCAGCTTTTATTTTAATTATTGCATTCCAAATGACTTGCCTTTCAGTCAGCAAGACTGAAAGATCTTGAAAGACCCCAGAAGTAATTTATGAGCAATTATCTGATTTTCATTTTTTAGCAGTCTGTGCTGTTCCGATTTCTGTCACCTTGGAATATTCTCCGCCACAGTGTAGATAATTTAACTAATAGGAGGGACACCCATTTAAAAGGGGGCTTTCTAATGACAGGCCCTGCTGAGCCTGCTGACACTGGTGCTGGTAGTTGGAATTATTATGGTGATTCTCAGCATTTTCATTAATATCTTCTGCATTCTCTGGGGTTTTTGAGTCGAAATTTGCCAGGCAAGGTCTTAGCAAAGTAACAACTTCTATTCTCTTTCCTTAGGGCCTTTTTTCCTATTGTGGGAGTCTATTAAATAAGTTAAAAGTGGTTCACAAAACTACAAATGAAGATGGTGAGAACAGGCTGAAGGAATATATAAGGAGAGCAATGACTGTATGCTGGAGCAGTGAATTCCCCTTCTCTCATACTCTTCACCTGAACATCTGGGTCAAGGAGGGTGATGGAGTGGCAGTGTGTTGGGAGAGAGGAATGAAATGCATGCAGAGAGACCTGTGAGGGCTGTCAGATGTGCTTCCCCCACTGGCAGGACACGCAGAGCAGGATGCAGAGCACTCACCTTCCCTCTCTGCTTGTCCAGGCACAGCTGAGGTGTCCTCCAGCATGAGTTGGAGAGTGGGGCATGACAGGTTGTCAGTGGGGCAGCACAATCACATCCATTGTTCACTCTCTCTGTCCACCAAGTGGTCACTAAGTGCAGGAAATTGTCTGGTCTGACGATGCTTGACCAGCCCTGAGAGGACAGGGAGCTCATGGAAGAGCCGGTGGAACCAAAGCTCTTGTATTCCCGAAGCACAAGGGCTCCAAAGGGCTCCCCCTTGGACAGAGAACCCCACAGAGGTGGCGGAACCCAGGCGTCTCTTGTGACCGTGTCACCAGCTGGGGAGAGGGTGCCCACAGCTCTTGCAAACCAAGTTAACCAGAGATGCCCTGGCAAAATGAACATTTCCTTATTCTGGGCACTAACAGAAATAGTCTGTTTTCATCTCCCTTGAGTTCAATTTGCCTGTTGAGACTGCTGGTGATTCAGAAGACAAGAAAATTCCACTTTTTGCCTGTACACCACTGACTGCAGGAGGTCTCATTTCTGTGTGGAGCATTTGGGCTCTACCACAATCCAAATCACAAATAACATTTTTGTGTTTATCTTGTTTTCCCTTTGATCTTTCCCACACTGTGATTGCTGGTAGATTCAGCTAGCTTAGAAACAAATATTTATTGCAGCTATGCTCTTCCATAAATAGAAATTGTATACTTTTAATCAGAACAACTTTTAATTTTTTTTTAACTGTGTATCTGGAAGCTAAAGGGAAGGAAATCACAAGCGTTTAGAAAGGTACGGGATGTAGGCAAGTGCACGTGTGCCATGTCTGCACTAGTGCCGAGCTGAGCACAAATACCACTGCTGTTCTCAGCAAACATCAGAGTCTTTAGACATTTAAACATTCAGCATGCAGAGGAAGAAAAGGCATGGCAGCTACCAGCTGACTGGGAGGTTTTGTTTTATTTCTCTCTCTGTTCCTCTTGAATGCACTTAGAGGGGATGGCTCAGAGAATTCAAACATCCTTGCTTGCTTGTAGGGAAAAAAATCATCCCTGCTTTGGGAACCCAACTTCTCTACCCAAGTGGGAAGTCACAGATGTAACACATCAGTAGGTAAGAGAAATGCTCGCCTTGCCCCCACCCTGGCACATCAGAAGTGAAACCTAGGTCAAATCTTTTCATGTGTTGCTCATAGTTTCTTTAAAATAGTGTTTCCACTGATGCACACCAACGTGATGAACATTTTTTCATGTATTATTAATGCATTTCTTTGTACCATGTTCCAAAAAAAAAAAAAAAGTTTTGATTTATTCCACACCTTAAACCCAATGTGACAAACTAGTGAGACAGCAGCAGGCTGCCTCTTTCTTTCTCCAAGATTTGAAAACTGAACTTAAAAGTCTGGAATTATACTCAGATGCATTCCACTCTTGTAATATTAACATTTTTTTTATTACCTGAACTATTTTCCATGTCTCCCTTGACTCCCACAGCAGGGACTCTCATATTATTTCCTGCAGTGTTCCACCCCCACTTTCAGAGACCTGGATTTGAGGAGCTGCCCTACCGTTTATCAAAGCTTTTCCCTTGGTCATCAGAGAGAGTCTTGTCTGGTTTGGGCTCTATGAAATTGTCTGCTTCTACTTTTTTCCTTGCTTTTTCTTCCTCTTCTTTGTATCGAGTTATCTGTTCACAGCTGAGTAATCTCAGTAGAACTGCGGGGATGGAGATCTTCTTGCCTCACGTCAAAGATACAGAACCTTTTTCAGCTGAGCCAGGGATTGGCCATACAGACAGGTATTTATAAGTGCTCTCACAAAGTAGGCATGAGGTGTCCGCTGTGGCAATTCCTGTGCAATATTGTATTGATCATATATACCTCTGACCTCCTTTTCTGCCCTCTAACCGTACAGTTCACCTCCACCAAGGCTAACTACTTTCAGTCTTCTTTACTGCTTGGTGCCTCTCAAGCAGCAACCATCTTTCTGGGAGAAACAAAAGAAAAGAAAAGAAAACCCAAACAACACACACAAAACAGAAAAGGAAGGTCTTTGTTTCTTGTCTTCAAGATGTAGGATTTTCTCCCAAAACAGGGCTGTAAAATATATAATATCCATTCCTAGCTGAGCTGACATGTTTAAAGCTCAGTGGATTGCAAAACATGTTAAATCATCACTATATTTAGCCCACAGAGATTTTGGGAAGCATTTGTTTGACAAGAGAGGAAAAAAAAATAGTTTTTAAGATTGAGGTAGGTTGTGAGGTAATAGATTTGAAATTGCCAGTACAGTTGTACAGAGAAAAATCACAGATCGTTTCTCAGTGAAACCACTGCTACTAAATTTGTAGACCGAGTCCATCATCAGTAAATATTTTAAGGATACAGTATTAGTTTAGGTGATCCAACTGCAGAGTGGTGTGATATGACTCCAAACAAATGTTTTGGTTTAACTTACTTGGGGGTTAAATTCTTTGTGAGCTTTCAGCTGTCCTGTTGGTGATCTTTTTCTCACAATGCAAAGCCTTTCCCCTGCCTGCGCTTTACTGCTGAATCCCTTTAAAAACATTTCTCCCTGCAAGCCTTTCTATGGTGCAGGGGGTTCACACAGGTAGAAATTTCCGGTTGTCCCTAATCTCTGTCCACCTGTGTGACCATCCCCTGCGTGGGAGCTTCTTGGAATAGAAATGAGTCTCTCCTTCCTGAGAGTTTGGAAATCATCTAGCCCAAATCGGCACCTGTGATAAAGATGCTGACACCAGTGTTGCAGATGGCTATTATTTATTTATGTTCCTGTAACAGGGTAATGGAGTGCTCTCACCTAATATTAATGGAAATGTATTTCACACCAACTATGTATTCATATATTTGTGAGTACAGATAATAGGAACATTATAAACGTCACTAATCAGTTTCTTGAATATTTGCTTAAACAGAAATTTAAATCTACTTTATCTGTATTTGTTTTTCAGTTATTTGGGAGAAATAAGAAGAAAATATAAATTCCCCCCCCCAAACATCATTGCCCTATTTTCCTTTACAAATATATATTTAGAGAGAAAGAGAAAAGACCCCTCTTCTGCTACGTTTTTATGTTGCAGCCCTTTCTGAGCCTGGGCACTTGTGGGTAAGCTAATCACTTTCTGTGGCTACTCTAGGTGACAACTGCAATCACAAAACACTGATGTTTGCTTGAGATCCTGAGATACCAGTAGAAAGCAGTTTTGGAATACTAAATGAAGTGCGAGGAAACAAAATCTCATTCTAAGAGTAACAATCTGCTAACCTGACAGTGAAAAGGAAACCCATTTGAGCTATATATACCAAACCAAGATTTACCAGCCTGGCTCGATGCACCCTTACCAGAGGGTTGTAGGAGAGTGTTTTGCTAATGGCTACAGAACACAAAATCTGTAAGGTATTCATGCACGTTTTGTAAACATAAAAAGTGGGCAATTCTATAGAATAATTTCTACATACTTTTTCCCCACTTCTTTTTTTTCTGACAGCATAACTCTGCCCATACTGTGCTGAAAAAAGGGTTTTCATAGATTTGTGATGTTAACTGTTGAATCTATATTTATGAGTTTTGTGATGTTTCTGTAATAATAAGATCATTAACATCTTTTTTACTTAGTATGAGGCACCAAGGCAATCAATGCATGAAACTCACCCGCCTGTAACAGTGGCTGGTTCATTAGCCAGGGACTGCTGTAAAGACTGGGGTGAACATTAAGGAGTGTGCATTTATTTTTAGCAGGCACTCGATATTCTGTGCAAATCCAGCATGAGAAGGGGGAACGGATTTCTCAGTGGCAAAGAATCCTTCCCAGAATGGCCTCATTCAAACACTTTATACCTTTTCTTTCTAGTCCTACACCCTAAGGTGCTGGTGAAAAAGCATGAAAAGCACAGAGAGGTTTTTTTGGTGAAACAGGTCCTCTGTTTTGAGTGTTGTCCCTGAGTGTGGTTCTACCAACAGCTGTGCCCATTTAATGCTTTGTCTAGTTTCCATTTTTGGCAATTAGCTCATGATAACATCGTGTTGGGCTCTTTCAAAAGCCTCACAGGGTCTTCAGACATACCTTGCTCGTGTTGAATTCTGCTCTGTCCTTAGTATCTCTTTTCCTTTCAAGTGAGACCAGGTTAGATGGGGAGGCAGTTCCCAAAACCTGGATCTCGCACCCTTTTGAGAATCCCCAACCTTGGCAATACCCAGATCCCTCGGTGGGCATTGAGTGGCCTCACTATTGATGTGTGGACAAAAAGGCCTTGACTTCAGCACTCGAATCCCACCCCTTCACTGTGCGGGTGGTCGCACACTGATGGCACAGTGCTGAAAACATCACTTTGAGGAGGACAGGTTGTGAACATATTCAGTCCTTAAACTTTAATAATCAGATTGGAAGTCCACTTGCTCAACTGAAGAGCTTGCAACAGCATGTGAAAGAGACAGCTATGGAAAATGCCATCATTAGGAGTATTTCCATAGTGTCCGTGGCTCTCCATCAGCAGGCAGACATCCCAAAGCAATGCACGCAGTGTTTTCAAATTAATATAAAGTATATATGAGTGGCCTTTGTAAGTTTGCTGTATATTCAAGGGAAGCTCAAACTGAGGCTCTGACCTGAATTTGGAATTGAGTGCTCCTTTCAGTTAAGTAAAAGCTTATTTTTCATTACAAGAATCCATTTATTAGATGAACCAAAAACCCCATAAGCAGACAGTTTTAGGATTTCAAAGTGTCTTCATACAGGTTCTAGGAAACAACTTGCAAAATATGCAGGAATTTATACAGAGATGTTTAATAAATCAAAGAGACACTTACAACAATGAACATCACTCAGTTTAGGTGATTAGTTCTTTACAGTCATTAGGATTGGAGACCAGAGTGTGTGGACTAGTCTCTTTTTATAGATGATTGATGGAATGAGAGAGATCAGAAACAATATTGTAGACAACAGATGAACAGAGAATATTAAAAAAGCTATGGGGGGAGGATTGAAGCCCTGCTGAAAGATTAAAGAATAGAAAGAAGTACAAATGAGCAAATCAATTATTGTGTGAAGATTTCTAGGATGTTGTTTAATTCATATTGGCCTGTTCTATATTTAGTTTCCGCACCGTTTCTTTTTTTATTGATGTTTCTTTTAGTTCCCTCTCTGGAATATGATTCTAAGATGCATCATTGAATCATCCTTTGAGGGGAAATGTTACAAAATGAGACTCAATCTAGAAAACATTTTCTGACATGAACCGTCTTGCCTCAACTAAGCAGAATTCAATGATGTTGTTTCAGAGTATGAAAATCACTCAAAGAAGCAAGAAGTTTGGAAATATGGGCCATGGAGGGGGTACATCTGATTGGGGAGGGAAGGGCAGAGAAGGAACGGGAAGGGGTAACTTCAGACATGCTTTTTCCTTCCTCTGGAATTTACTTGAGCACGCAGTGTATGGGGCAGGTTGTGGGAAGGATGGACTCAAAGGGGATTTATGTGCAGCGTCTCTCTCCCTTGCTGGATGCAATGTCAGGAGCTGGGCATGGGAATATCTGCTCAGGACCAGCTTCAGAGGCCATGGAAAATGAGTTTTCCAGCTTCTTCTCCTGCCTGAAGCCCCTTTTTCCAAAGCATCCTGTACATGGTGTGAAAGTTCCTTCCCTCAAGGGGGTTCTTTGCTTCAGTTTTTGGGGTCCCACTCAGGTGCACAAGTGAGGGTGTCAGAGAGGAGAAACCTTTGTGCTAGGGAGGCACCATAGTAAAGGGAAAAATGGAAATAAATACACATTTAATAAATCATGTACTGTTACAGCAGACCACAGACTTTAAAATAATGTAACCATATTACCTTGCTGTCTTTGACATGTCACTAAAGAGCTGAGATCAGACTGTTCAGGAATCATTTCCACTTTGGAGCACCTTTGCATTAAGTTTAACAATAAATTATTCAGTTTTGCAATGCCTGGCTTAGGAATGATTATAACATCACTGTAATTACTTTTAATGTAAACACTGAGACATGCTGCCACCTATACCAGCACCTTCACACTCAAAATCTGCAGTGAACACTTAGGGGCCTGTCTAAACCTACTGTATGAAAAGTGCTGCTTTACACGCAAAATAGCAACTTTTCCCAAAAAGATCTTTCTAACAACAGTGAACACAATTCACTGTTATCCTTCTTGTGAAGCATTTCATAGGAACATCAAGGTTTGATTGCAATGAGAACAGAAATTGGAGTGGAAAAGGGAAAAAAAAAAGATTTGGTAGCCTCTCAGTTGAAAAAGAACTGGTTAAAGAGGACTAGAGGGAAGCAGGCAAACAGTGCTGAATGCAGTGAACTAGGGGGGAGAAGAGTGGTTGAAGATTTCAGAGGAAGGTAAGGATGAATTAAGTGGAAACAGGACACAAAATCCCTTAGGATCTGCTCACAGTTCTGATGGCTAACTTACAAGCTATTAGCCCCACAGTTATTGATGTGGTGCTCACATTTAGCATTGCTGTTCCAGAAACAACTTTCTCATCCCAGAAAGTCTGATAAAAAACATAATCAGTTTTACTTGTGGTTGCCACTGTTACGTGGAGAAAAGTACAAATCATGCTGTGTTGCTTCTGTTACAAGTTTCAGAATGTGAAATTTAAAAAATACTTGTTTGACTCCAACTATGTTAAAAATGAGCTTGGATACTGGAATGGTGTCTACAAAAAAATTGCTTTTCTGAAAGAAAATCCAGGTCAAATTATAGACCTGAGACAACGGAACAAAAAGAGGAATTGTAACCTGGGGAAGCTGAGCTTGAATTTAATCAATATCTTTATGCTAAACCAAATTGGCCCTGCTTATCACACCAGGCCAGCCAAGTTAACCACGAAGCCAAGATAAACATGGCATAAGGCTACTCATGTCACCACCTCCACACAGGAGAACAAGAAGCTAAGGCAGGGTCTACCACCATGTACATCCTTTCAGCTGGCCATTCGGATGAATAATTCTGTCAATATGCAGTAATGACCATTAGACAATATATGAAAATTTAAAATCTGATTTATTTACTTATTTAGGGTGCTGCACAAGGAAATCTAAATGCTGTAGGAGAATAAAATATTTGTATAGTTGTTACTGAAGTAAGATTTGTTGGTTCTGTCAGTACTGCATAGCTGTGCTCATAACACTTGTGCATTGTTGCACCTGAAGTTTCTTGTCTCTGTTATTTCAGTCATTCAGACAATGAACATCATACTAAATTATTCTGCCAAAGAATTCTCAGATATTTAGTATGTGTATTACTGTATCACCTGTTGGATTCCTCTCCTGAAAACAAATGATGACTCGATGAAAAATGTGTGACTCCTCTTTAAAGTAACAATACTACAGCAAATGGGAAGAAAAAGTAATTTTAAAAATTGCAGTAATTATTATTTAACGATGTATTTTGGATGCATGTCTTGGGGTTTCTCTAAAGTCAGGTGTTTCCTAATTTGTAATTGCCTCTAAGTGCATACAAAATAGCACGGGGTTCATATTTTATTACATCTTTGCTTGTACGAGTTCCCTCGGATTAATGTTCCTGCTCTCCACTTTATCTGGAAAATGACCAATGGGGCCTGTGGAGGAGGTGTTTGGTAACTGAAGCAGAGAGACTATATTAGCTCTACCTCTGCAGTTTAAAAATATCTCTGTTTTAGGATGGTTGGACAGAATTTGGCCCTTGGGATTTATAGCCTAGGCAGGTTAAGTGAGAGCTGTGCACATTAAATGCAGACTTTGAGGTAGGCCATCGCATCTTTCCTAAAATGATGTTACCCTACGGTCAGATTTTGTTTGTTTTTAATACTCTGTAAATTTACTACAGGGTCTTTGATGCATGTTTTTCAGCTTGAAAGCAAAACTGTCTTCCTTCATCCACCACTTTACAATTTTAATGCTTTTAGCAGGCAGCTCCAAGACACAGAAATGGGCTCAGAAAGCAGCACAACTAACATGGATATTTGGAGCTGTTCTAGGAAAGATATAAAAGAACACCCAAGAGGCTAGAAGAGAACAGAAAATCTTTTAGCCAGGCATCTGTCAATCTTTGACTGAGCTCATGGACAAAGCTCCACTGTGGCAGGTTGTTCTTCAAGGTGGTGTTGATGCACCTTCAGAGGAAAAGTTTGGTACCAAATCAGTGTCAGAGAGGGGCTGCTGGTCCTCGTGTGCATCCCTGGGGTGGGGATTGCCTTTCTCTCCAGCCAGCTCAGCTTCTTGCACCAGCTTTGAGTTTGCATAAAGCCTTTGATGAGTTGCTTCTGGGTTATAGCAGGGTGGACGAGGGAAGAGCCCTCTTGAACATCCAACTGAACTTTCTGCTGCCTGCACTTATTCTGTTTTTGTTTGTTTGATTGTCTTGAAATTTTTTACTGTGCTTTTGATCTGAGCCCAAGAATTGAAACCATCACTGGGAATGTGCTGCTAGAGAGAACTATGAAACAAAATGCAACCACAACACTTTAAATGTTGATTTAAGGGATGTCTAGACCTCATGCTGGCTTTCTGCACCAAGATGAATTTCTCATAGAGAACACCCCTCCTCCAGTTCCCAGATTTTATATTAAAGTCAATTCCCTATACTCTCTCTCAACTCCAGTCCTTCTGTATAAAGAGGAATAACAGGGCTTTTGCTTTCTCATTTTCATTTGCAGTTTGCAAAGGGCTTGCATTTAATGGAAGTGGAGGGAACACCAAAAAGAAAGCACGAACATGTGTAGGGCTTTTGAGTTATTAGGTTAATTAAAGCAAGCCACAAAATGGTAGCAGTGGAAAAGACCAAAGTCAAAGCATCCATGCATATTCCATGGCACTGCTGTTGGCTCTGAAGATGGTCTCACCCTTGAAGGGCCTGGCTTGTGCTCTTGTGGGCTGATGCCAGCAAGTATTTCTAGAACTTCTGCTTTTATTAGAGTCACATAGGAGATGTTTTAATCTTGCTTTTATCTTTGGAATTTTCTCTCTTCCCTCACAGCTGTGGTGATTTGTTTATTCTGGTGTTAATAACTAGATCTGCAGTTAGTGTGTCTACCAGCATAATAATCCACACACACCAGACACATAGAAGTAGACCCAGCACAGAATACTCATTTGTGTTGGAGGATGGAGAAGAGTTATCAGCCAGGAAGGACTCAAAATGCCTCCCCGGATCAGAATTCAAGTGATCTGTACAGTGGCAGAAAAATATCCAAGGGTAATATTTTTTCAGTGGAAATTCCCATTTCAGGGGGGAAAAAAAGGGACAAAGTAATGTTTCTGCTTTCTAATGTTTATTTTGGCAACCAAAGCTGCTAAAGCATTATAGAGTATAATACTTAGTAGTAATTCCAAATAAATCATTTGAGAATACAGTCTTTTAGGTTATTCTTTTCCTTCCTTTATAGTAGACATCACAGCTAAGACAGGGCACATCTTTTGCCTGGAGCTGCTCATTAATATAGGAAAATATAGTGAGCCAGAAGAGTTTATTATCTAAACAGGACATAGTGAAAGTAGAGAAGTTACTAGCCATACTGTTGTGATGGGAATGAAGGAATATTGAGAGTAAATTATTTGTTCAAGGCAGTTTCAACAGTCATGCAGAAAACCCCCAGCCCACCACAGTTCCAATCCAGTATTTGAAACTTTTGTTTTCATCTATTTATTCTCAATTTTAAAGTATTTGATGGTGTTTATCTATTTTTTTCCTCTGTGTTTATTGTTTGAAGACACCTAAATTGTCACAGAGAAATGCTTCATGTCTGATGTGCAAGCCATGGTCACTAGGATGGGCTTGGAGGTGTAGGGAATGGTCAATTCCTGAAAAAAAGAATACCTGTGTCTAAGTCCTGCACCATCTTTGAAGCCCTTTCTCATGCACAGCAATATACTTCATGCATTTCCATGCCCAGAAGGGGTTGGCCATATCCTGATGGACAAAGCAAAGCAAGACAGTGCATGTGGGCTCACAACTTTGGAATATCAAAATGGTTCCAAAACCTCTTTTCAGCCTATTGAAGCGTCCTGCTGACAAAATGTTTTCATATACAGGAAAGTGAAAGAAGAACCTTCACTTGTTCAAACTTCATGTATAAGCTTCATTCCATCTTCTAAAACCAGAAGAAGTTGCAGAGACGTGTGCCTTCCCACTGGATCTGACAAGGACCACTTTGGCACAGTCAGGGGGCTGAATGAAGTGGATCCACTGGACATTCTCACTGGTCAAAATCCTCCTGGGAACAAAGACTGACCAGCAACCTTGTCACTTCCATCTTATTGTGTAGTTTTTTGTGGTATAAAAAGACCATGAGCATTGTGCTATCTCTCTGCACATGGCAGGATTTTACTCAGCAGCTTGAGAAGGTCAATTAAGTGTTAAAAGCACCCAGGATAATAGGGTAAGATCACTACGTGCCCTGTAACATTTTTTACATTATCTTGAGCTGTGCACAAGGGCATATCTAAATAAAATGCATAGGAAATAGCATCACACAAATATGATCTACATTTTTTCTTGATCAAAGAGGTTGAGGGAAAAAATAATTAAAAAGTAAAAGCCTTATGCAATGAGATTTAAAAGAAAACTTTGGAGGCTGACAAGACGCATCTGGCACAACTTCAAAGTCCATCAAAGTACATATAATCAATGTTTGTCAATAGCAGTTTTGCATCCTTTAATTTATCTTTCATGGATATAAAGCATGATGTTATTAGGATCCAGTCCATACCTTAATTCTGTTTGAGATTTGATGAATCAGGGCTCTATTAAAATTCAGTGCAAATCAGCTTACTCAAGGACACATTACATAAAGTCTTGTGTTATCTAACTCCTTTTATCTTGCTGTCTTTCTAACTAGTTAAAGAATCTGGAATTTCGTAAACTTGTATTTGTGGCTGGCCACCAACATACTAAGTCTCAAACATCTATTGTTTATAGGCACCTGCTTAAGGTGTGCACATGTGGTGCGTTCAGGATACCGAAATTCTTTGTGTATTTTCTGGTGTATGAAATCTCCTTTAGGATTGTTCGTGCTCTAGAGTAAGGAATCATCAGAAACAAGGTTCTCTGGCATCCACATTTCAGCACCTGTCACTGTAATCAAGTGCTCATAACTGTCTTTTTCACCACAAAAATCACATCCAGGATAGGAAATGATGAAGCCCTTGGGATTGCACTGTTTTCTTCCTCATATTTCAACAAGTGGACACTATTTCTATCAGCTTCTTCCTTTTCAGGTTCTAAACTGCCTCGGAGAAAGAATGGTCAATTCATTTGTTTTTGTAACATGTAGTACAAACAAAGTCTGATCAGCAGAAGTTTGCCAGTATTTCCGCAATAGAAGGTTGTTTATTCTTGCAGTAATACTCTGATTTCCTGAGTTGCTACTGTTGTTACAAATGCTTCAGCCTCAGGACAAGAGAGGTTACTCAGGACTTTAAATTTTTATTTTAAAAATTGAATCGCAGTTCTCACATTAGTGGACAAAAGCTTGAGAACATGAACCTGTTTCATGTCTGAAATTTAGAAAATAATAAAAAATTCACTCTTTGATATTTTAAAAAAATCATATGTAACTAGAACTCAGTACTTTTCAGGTGGGAGAGAGGTAAGTATGATTCATACTTTTTTTTCCAATTTATAATAATAGTTGAAAGATATTTCTAATACAAGGTAAATGCTTGTTTTTATTGTTAATTTATACTGTTGCCAGCTTTGATACTTACTGATTTGAAACATTTGCCAGTGGTCAATGCAGTGATTATCTGGACAGGATGCATTTATTTGATCAGGGCAATCTGTTGAACATTAAACAATATTTGAAGCACGGTTAATTATTTGCACTGAATTAGCTTGGCCTCAAAAGATTGTGGCTTGTCTGAAAAAACATAGGCAAGAAGAAAAAGCTAATTTCAAGAAAAAACCAAGGATGATTAACAGTGCTTTGACCCTTCAGGTTCTTCCACTGGTTATTCTCCTAGGGACCACATGTTTGTGCGTGAGTATGTTTTTCATCCTCCTTTTCTTTCCATGCGCCAGCTCTGCTGTATCTGCATTTCAGACCACTGGGGCGACCAAGTTAATGCAGCATAACAGAGAAGCCCAATGGTTTTTTTTGGAGCAGACATCTACAGTGTCAAGGAATGGCTCCTCTGGGTACACTCAGTGGCCACCTCAGTCCCAGTGGTCTGTGGTGGGAAGCGTAGTCCCTCTCCTACCCCTGGGCACTAAGAAATGCCCCAGAACACTGGGCTGCAGCATGGGCAGCTCATCTTAAAATCACAGAATGTTTTGGGTTGGAAGGCACCTTAAAGATCATCTTGTTCCAACCCCCCTACCATGGGCAGGGACATCTTCCACTAGACCAGGTTGCTCAGAGTTCCATGAGCCAGACCTTGAATGTTTCTGTGGATGGGGCATCCACAATCTCCCTGGGCAACCTGTACCAGAGTTTCACCACCCTCATCATAAAATTTTCTTCCTCATTTCCAGTCTTCATTCTGAAGGGACTAAATATCGGATTAAACAGGTCAGTTGGCACTGCCTTGTCAGTTTTGCAAACTCTTCTGTAAAAGGTAAAATTTCCCCCAGCCATATATTTTGAATGACTGAAGAATTGTTGTCGCTAACGTGGGAGGAAGGTTAATGGCAAAATATTCAACACAGCTAGGGGTGACCAGAGCTCTGCTCTGGCAGAGCTTGATATACTTTCCTACATCCATTCATCTCCTCTTTAAAGAAGACTGGAAGAATGACTTGCAATCAAAGGAAAGTTAAAAGTCAGTTAAAAAAAAATTTCTTTTGTTCTTCCAATCAATCAAGTAGATTTGCGCATGAAGGAATCTGAGGTTCTACAAAACATCTGCTTTCTTAGTGACATTTCCTATGTGTTACTGAAATGCGTTGCAAAAATGCAGAAGCTGGCATGTTTGAATTCTTTGGGAAAAATATGTAGTGAGGGGGTTTAATGGGACATAGATTTTTTAAGAAGTCTGGTATTTGAGATCAGTGATTTTTCACAACTCAGTAGAGTAATTATTAATTAGCATATCACCAGGACCAATGTCACACTTGGTCCAGCAGTACATGTAGCATCTTACTGAGGGGATCAGCTCTAGGGTCCTTCAATGCAAGTTTTACAGACTTTGTGGAAACACCATCTAATACAAATAAGCTCATAATGAATTTGGCAGTGTTAATTCATGCTCAGTGAGGAAGATGTGGGGCCAGATTTAGACAACATGAAGCCTTGCCCAGATTTTTTCTAACTAGTCCTAAGTGTTAGATTGATTCAATACCTTTGACAGTCCTAATCTGACTTTCTTTAAAAATTGCTATGGAAAATGTAGACTATATCTCCCCCTGCCCCTGAAAATTCATTAACATTGCTAAAATGCAAAAGCAATTCTGCTGTCACTGAAAAGCAGCACGAGAGAATATTCAGCAGGCTAGTTTTTAATAAAACATGTTTTTTCTTCATAATTAATACTACAAGGTTTTCTGGCTTAGCACTTGGCATGGATCCCAGAAAAAAAAAAAAAAACGAAAAACCAGAGGGGAATGGGTTGCCACGATGTGACCATTGCATGACAAACAAGTTATGAGAGGATATTTTTGTCTTAATGATTTGTCCTGAAGAAAAAGTTGTACTGAAATCATTTGAATGAAAAAATATATGCTGCACTTTGCTGAAACCACAGAAAACACCCTTAAATTCCTATTTTCATCCTTTTCTAGAACTATCTTCATCATTTTTATTTTAATCTGGTTTTAGAAGTTTTTATAAATAATAATCTGATTAACAAATATTATTGGTGAAATATAGTAGAAGTCAAACATGGGTTTAAGCAGTAGTTCATGCTGAGTCAGTCACAATAGAACAAAAAAATACTTGGACATTCATGGATCTGGCAGGTTTGGAGCAGAACCCTACGGCAAAAATTTTCATTCAGTTCTTTCATACTACCTGAAGACAAACTGATTCCATCTGCATGAATCCAAACTATTTCCATAAAAGGTATAAACCTGCATGGTGAGTTCAGAATCTGGTCTTTTAGCATATATGATGCAGCTGCACCAAAGATTGTCTTCAGACATGACAGTCTTCTCGAGTTGGTTTTCTCCCCCCTGCTTTTCATTTCACTTCTACTCAGTAAGATACTGTAGTAGCAATGTGCCTGCCATCAAGGTATTGTATTGTTAGGTATTCCTCAATTAGCCAAAGATAAAGCCAAAGAACTCTGCTGCAACCAAGCTGTGTATCCTCACTTATCCAGAGCTGTACTGAAGCAACTTTTCTGGAATACACTCAGATTTAAATGGTATGCTTGACTGTTGTGCTGAGTTGGGCTAGAGAACTCTGGAACAGGACAATAAAAAGTTGGATCTCACAACACTCCAGAGCTGGCCCTGCCCGTACACCAGGCTGCAGCTCCCACTTAACTGTGCTCTAAAGTGATTCAGCACGTGTTCACAGAGAAAAAAAGTTATTTTTAAATCTACAGGTGTTCAGGTCAGTCCTTTTCCGTGTATCAGATTTCCCTGCAAACTCAACTTCCCTTGCAGCAGGGAGGAAGATTTGCGAGGGTCAGGCTAGCAGAGGTGGCTCTTCACTAAATATTTTCAAAAAATTGATTTCCTCTTAGTTGTGGTGGAAAGCCTTTCAAAATCACTAGCCTTGCCCAATCCAATAACCAAGTGCACTTAGTAGCGGAAAGGAAAGGATAAAAGTATCACATTAAGATCAAACAATTGCAAAAAAGAACCCCTTATCATAAGGGCCTATCTCCCTCTTGGCCCACAGCAAGTAGGATGTTATTGCCAGCAGTGCACGTCTTTCCTTGCCTCAGGTGCTTGGAGACCAACATTTTAGGATGTTCCAAAGTCAACTCTGTCTGACATCTTTTTCTAATCCCCAACGGATCCATTCCTGTAGCAAATTCCCACTTCTGCTCCCCTCACCCTCACTCCAGGGCTTCATCACGCACACAAGGGCTTCACGCTCCGCTGTGTTGCAAACCAATCACTGCAGAGAGAAGTGAGTGCTGCCAAGCCCGCCTGGATTTGTGGCCCATCAGGTGTAATACCCTTCTGCAGTGCTCGCCTAAATTTGCCTGATGCAGCAGGAAAGCAACAAAGCCCTGGGAGCGCCCCCAGCTAATTCTGCACCGTGCTCTCAGAGAGGGAAGCGTTCCTCGCTGACCCCCGAAGGCAATCAGCTTATGCCCTGCAGCGTGCAGGTTGATAGCCCGTGTAACTAAAGGGACTTAATGACTTTGCATAAGCTTTAAGTCTAGCAGTATAACCTGCATTCCCAGCACTGGCTGCAGGAGCGTTTGATAGCACAGGCACGCGTGTTAGTGTGACTAGCTGGCTCCTGAAATATATTTTGTAGCTTCCCCTTGCTGTGGCATCCAGGGCTGACCCCGTTTTCCACCTGGGAGCATAAGCACACCTCATCCACCACTGAGCAGCTTTAAAAACACCCAGCTGCTACTAGGCCACCTCTTACAGTGCAAAGATTAATTTGGAAACTTTGATTTCTTGGAAAACAGGAGCAGGTAACTCCTGACCAGGGAACCAAGCTGGTTTCAGCAGCACCTCTGAAGGATCTTGCTTTTTTCCCAGATCCCTGAGGGTTTTGTATCAGGGAAAGGTTCACAACTAAGTAATCAGCAAAATAAAGATTTTAAATGTGAGCTTCTCTGGGTTCTCTGGGACTGGTCAATAAGGAACACACCATCTACTCTGAAGCACAAATTGCCCTTCAGCGTGGAGGCAGGAGATGTCTTGTTAGCAGAGAAGTGAAGACCTCAGAGGTTTTTGGTGGAATCCTTTCAGAGAATGGTTTCCCAGGCTAAAAACACAACATGTGTTGCATGTGTGCTCCAGATGATAATATGCCCTGCTTTCATTATACTGCAACCATGGCCTTGGCTGAGAAATACAATGTCATTGCTGGAAAAGCCACTTTCCCTTGAAGTTCAAAGACTGTCACTACCCAAGATGGTTGCAGGCAAAAATCTGGCTGAATGTAAGAGCATCAGAACTGTCGATTCCCTCCTCCTTTGGCAAGCAGCCCAGACAAAGGTTCCTACTGAGAGCTGTCAGCAGGATCAAGGGGTTCACTACGAGAAGGCAGTAGCTGTGTCTGCCCTCGTGGCTCCTTCATGGCTTGTGTCACTTGTGGATGGAAGCTGATCAAATATCCATCTTCATTCTCCAGCTCAACCCCATCCCACCTCCTTGGCTGCAAAGCTGTAACTGCATAGATGAACAAATGAAAGCATAATCTCTGTTCTTCTGCTATGGAGGCCACTTTGTGAGAAGTTGCAGGAGAATTTGCAGGACTTAATGAAATTAAGTGAAAAAGCCAGTTCCTACTAATGCAGTTTAATACTGGAATTCCTGCAGTGCTTTGTTGCAGTGTGTGTGTATATGTATAGAGCTAATTTTCATCTCTGTTGCTACTCTGTCATGCAAGCTTGAGTAATTACAATGTTTACTCTGGAAGTCTGTTTTGCACTTATGTAAATTCACAGCATAACCCTTGGCTGTCACCTTTTTGCTCTCCTTCTCCATCTGCTTTTTTGTTTTAGTGATTCATATTTTTTTTGTAATAAGGGGTAGCAACATACCCAGGACACAATAAATAGTTCAATTGCAGAATGCCCTTGGCAGCTATAAATAATTTGCCTTGAATTTGGGGTCAAATCTTCCTGGGTTTATTCAGAAAGTATTGCTAGAGATTAACTGGACACTTTTGTCTGAGAAAGAGCCACGGGATTCCATCCTGACATGAGGAAAGCTCATGGTTCCGTCATTCCTATTGAAATCTATTACATTTCATTAGTCTCTCTTTCTTAAGAAGTTGAAATGGAAAAATTGAGTGTATCATGTATCTGCAATGTTTAATATTAGTACAAAATCGATGTAGCAAACTTCTGAAGGTTCTTTGGAGGAATGAAGTTTTAGTGAAGTGCTAATCATTACAGTGACAAAAGACAACAAAGGTCAGGTGAAATTAGGATATTTTGAATTTCACAATTTTTTTTCTAGGAGCCCTATAAAGATAGTTGGCTTCATAGTCAGCAATGCACTGGTACCCATATAAAATGTCCCTCCTAGCTTTTTTTTTTTTTTTTAGTGTTCCTTTTTTATGAGCCTAAAGTAATAAAATTTAAAATTCCTCTCTACAAATCCTTCCAGCTTTGTCCCTCATCACTGCAGACCCGCTATGAACAGAATCCAGTGATTTTATTCCCTCTTGAGAGAGCACACAAAGTATCAGTGTCGAGCTGCAGCACGGAGACTGTTTGGTGAAACCAGCCTCACGGTCTAATTTCTTCTCCCGCCGCCCCCCTTCCTTTTGTTCGAATCCTGCTCCTCGTTGGGCTCAGTGTCGCACCTCGTCGGAAGGACAAGATCCTCCTCTGCTGGCCACGAGCAATACGGCACCGCAGGCTGGAGGCCCTGCCTTCCCTGCCCCTGCCCGCACGCCCTCCTGCAGCCCCTCCTGCACCCCCACCCTGTGCACCCCTCCTGACAGCCTCCTCCTGCATCCCATGTCCAGCATCCTGCATCCCACATCCTGCATCCCACATCCTCTCCTGGAGCGGAGGAAGGGGAGAGCTCCAGCAGACAGGAGGGAAGGAGTGAGCTCTTCCTCCTCCTCCTGTGCCGCACACCACCATGACAAGCTTCACACCATGAGTCCAGAGGCTAAAATTTGGCCCTGTGCTGGCTAATAGGGGTGAAAATGCTTCAAAACCAGTGTGGTCTGGTGAGTGGTCCAGTGGACCTCAGGAGGGAGGACAAAATTCTCCACGCTGAGAAGTCAGCTCTGCCAGAGGTTTTGTCCCCAGTGGCTCTGCTGCTGCAGCTTGTGACAGGCATATGAGGAGGGAAAGCTGCAGCACAAAATGAGATACAGGAGTCTTACAGTAACGACTGTGTTTAACTCCTGGACTCGCTGTGCTGGGTTCTCCAGAAGCTTTTGTTCCCAGTAACATTTATGCTGCGGCAGCAGACAGAGGCTTTCATCCAAAAGCAGCAATCAAAATCTGGGACTCAGTCACCAGCCACCCAGCCATTGCCTGCTCTGAAGGATGATACTGTAAACCTGCACACTGTCGAGGGCACCAGTTCATTGCAAGAGGAAGTTTAGGGTACCTGTCCTTTTGTGGTCAGCTCTGCCCGTGTTTGGACAGAGGGGCAGGTGGATAAGCTGGAAAAGAAAGTAGTGTTAGCACAATGCTACGTCTCTCATTTTTCCTATTTCCTTGGGGTGTGAGCATTGTGAAACTGTCATCTCCACCCTACGGCTGGGGAAACTGAGGCACAGAACAGCCTGGTGCACCTCACTCAGCCTGGGCTGAAACCCTCCAGCATTCCCTGGGGTGCCAAGGGCTGCCCTGAGTGCAGGGGCAAACTCACTAAGTCAAATCTTTCCGACCGACACCCTTTCCAAGCCCATAAGGCAAAGATCACAACAGGGCAGCATAGAGAGCTGGAGGTGGAGATGAAATGTTTCTTGCATCATCCTGCTCCCAATGCTGCTTCCTGATTCTTTGTTTCATCTGTTCCTCCAAAAGCAAGGAGTACACTTGCAGGGTTTGTTTTGGTCTGTGTTTATGGATGAATGCTGCCACTAATTGTAAATGGAGCAATTAGACCTTTGCTTTATATAGTCTCCGTTGGGGTCTGGCAAAGGATCTGACGAACGCTGTACCTGCACTCAAGAAATGTATACACCAAGGACAGAGCTTTTACAGCCTTCTCATTTACCATCATCTCCGCACTCATTCAGGAGGGGCAATTGTGTGAGGATGTGTGTCCTTCCAGCTGCAAAGGATTTAGTTCTGTGTGTGTGTGGCTCACTCAAATGCACCTGGGAAGGGGCTCTGCTTAGTGGTTGAGGGGACGCTGCTCTCATTAAAGTCAGTGGGGAAGGGGAGAGCTGGAGTGTCTGTTCTCCCTGGCTCAAACACAAGAGGGACGCAAACGTGCCTGAAGCAAAAGCTCATTTATATATTCCAGATAATATTCACAAGTGTGAATTCTGAGCTTTTTATTTTGTCCTGTTTCTTATTCATTGCTTCTGATTCATTTGTTCGTAGTCTCAACCAGCATTATCCGAGAATGTCTTTCTTCTATATATAATGTGTGACTAAACAGGGCATATATTTACAGTTAATTGTATCTGTAGCAACACATAGGTGCACATAATAATTGTGTGTGTGTGTGTGCTGTCCTTATCATGTGTGTTAAATTGTTTGGAAATATATTTTATTAACCAAAGTCATGTAAGGGATGAAGAACAGCAGTTTCAAATCTCCTTTACACCCACTGTTAGCATGTGTGTCCTCACTGCAGGCAGGTAATCCTGTCTGCAGCTGGGATTTAGAGCAAGAGGGAAAGCGAACAGAAATTGTCACGCTGGGGATGCGTCCTGGTGTAGAGTCAATGCCTTTCCTTTCAGACAAACCTCACACTCTTCAAAGGCTGAGAGCTGTTTTCCATCTTCTTCTGTTCCCTTTTGTTGCTTGCCCTTGATCATGAGCCAAACAGGAAAGGCTGGAGCCCCACGTTGGAGGTGGGACACACGGCAGTTCCTCCTGGAAAGTGCCAGAAATATTCTCCTGCATCCAAAGATTGTTGACAGCCTTCCATCTCAGGGGTCCAGATCCCACTGGGTGCACCACGGGTAAGGTCCTGGGCCATGCTGCACTGCCCAACATCCACTATGCCATGCCCGGGCACCTCCCAGCCTCCAGCTTTGGTAGCCAGCTGGAATGTGGCCTCTGTCAGCATCTCAGAGAAGCTGGACAAACAGCCAATGTGCCATCACCTCATAAGCAAAGAGACAATTTAACTTGTTCAGCTCAAGTTTGCCCCAAATCAGACCAGCCCAGCAGTTTAGGGTGTATGCTTGAAAAAGCCAGACCTCTCCCATGGGTTGTTAACATTTTGCTACTCTTTTCAAAGAGCTCTTGAAATCTAGGCCAGTTAGCTCCAAAGTGGGGAACTGCCTTATCTGGATGTCCGGCACTAGGGGCAAACAGAATCTTTGCACTATAAGCAAATCTCTGTCCTGGCTTTTGTTTTTTCAGAAACTGACTCTCTGACCTTTATTATCTCATGCAGGCTTCCCATTTTTCCTTCTGGGCCAACATGATGAAAGGTAAGTGGTTTCAGTTTCTTCTTCTTAACTTCTGCCTGCCACAAAACTGAAAGGCTAGCAACCTGGTTCATCAAGACTCTTCACTAGTGCCCAGTGATGAATTATATTAACTTCATGCAGAGCCTTGCTGATCTTAAAATAAGGGCTGTCATTAAGTTAAAAGTCTGTTTGACTTTGGACAAGTAATATGGTGAGTGCTTTCAGACCTCCACACGTGCTGTACGTCAGTGCAGGAGACAATGCTGCATCGTGTCCCAGCCAGGAGTGTGTCTGGCACACTGGAGCCAAAACCAGAGGTACAGCAGCAGCACCAAATTGCAGCTGACCACAGGGTTCTCCTGGACCAAACCTGGAACTCTCAGTTCCATCCCAAGCCAGGACTTTTCTGCCACTCTCTGCCTTCATGTGCTTTGGGGACCCATGGGTGACAGTGGGCCACGGTTCGGCAGAGAGGTCATGGTCCTGGGCTGCAAACCTCACAGAAGGATAAGCAAAGAGCCTAGTCGGGAATGAAAACTGGAGGTCAAATAAATGAAAGCTGACTTTCCCTTGCAGCATGCAACTAACTGTGGAACTTATTTCTGCAAGGTTTTGTCCCAAGTGCAATAAGGTTCAAAAACAAGCCCATGCAAGTAAAAAATGGTTAAAAGCTGCATAGCACTACAATGTTGATAAGGGGAAAGCTGTGATTAATATTGTGTGAGGATGTGTAGGATGTGTGAGGATTTGTATCTCCTTTCACAGCCTATGTGGTCCATGTCGAAGATTATGGTTTTATTGATAAATTTAGTATTTTTGCAGGTAAGCCCTGCTCTTTCTTTTCTTGATTTCAATGGCTCTTAGATCTGAGTTTATAATGCATATCTAATGAAATATTACAATAATTTTGCTCATTTTTCTGCAAAAAAGAGGGTGGCGTTTAGTATGCACTCATTATTCATCTGCATTTCTGTTCATTCCAGTGGCATTTTGGCTTTCAGGTCAAACCAGAAATCCTGTCCCTCATACAGCAGTGCCCAAATCATTGTTGCTGTTCTAACAACATGTGTGTAGAAGAGAAATTTCTAAATCATTTTTGTGTCCGAGCTCAGTATTTCGGTTCTGCAAATATTTGGCCATAGTCATGCACTTGATTCAGGGTTTACACAACTGTTCACACAGCCTTGTGCAAACTGGTCGATCTGCCTTTTGATGGCAGAGTATTCCTTTCACAATTACTTAATTCATTGCCTGCCTTATGGTGTATGGTCCTTAACATCTGTCCCTCCACTGTACCTCCACTCTCCTACTCCCCATCCCCTTGCAAGTCTCACCTCCTTCAGCCATCACTGTCCCCCTTCCCAGACCCATCCCTCTGAGCAAAAAAGTGCTGCAAAACTGCTTTTAAGTAACAGCCACAAAACTATTTGAAAGGCTTTCTGGCTTTGTTGTTAGCTGGTCTCCCTTCTTTCTGAAGCTGCAGCTACTCCCAGCCACAGCCTGCTTGGAAGGGAGGAAATACTGTGAGGTCTCATCTCTGCAGAAGTAAATGGGGAATATGTCATTATTTAAAATACAGTCAGGATTTCAGCCTCATAAAAATAACACTACAATAATCTCAGAGCTGGGGACAAAAAGTATTTAGGGGGGTGGTAGGAAAACTCATCCTGCTTAAATTAGGCCAGATTTCAGTCAGTCTCCAGAGGTTCAGAGAGCTTGAATAAATGCTGGGTACTTTCTGGTGCTCTTGATGTGTGTTGGCAATAGGCTTTAACTCTGCACATCACTCATCTTGACAACTGCAGTCCAACAAAGTTACCTCGCAATTCAGGTCACCCGGTGGCATCCTAATGCATCACTTTCCCACTTGGAACATTAGTCATCACTTGATCCAGGGAAGGTTTTGAAAACAGTGTGACTGTCGGCATTGGGCTATCTGTTCTCTCCGTAACAGAGAGCCCGTGTAAGCTAATGAACAAGGGGATATTGATCAGAAATCCATTGCTTGATTGACAGCTCTTGGCAATGTGAAAAACTGCAGATGAAAGCTTGAGCAGTTTAAAAGATCACCCAGACCTCAAAGCTGATTTGAAGCTTTAAAAGTCAATCTCTGTCTATCAATTATGGGGGGATTTTTTGTACTACACAGAGGAAAGTTATTCTTTGAAAATTTGCATGCAGGATGTCTAATTTAATTTCATGTAATAGTCACATTTCAGTGACAAATGTCAGATCACTGCTTTTTAAAGCATGTTAAGGTTTTCCAGCACTTACAAAGAACAAGCACTCTGATTTAGTAATATGTTTAAATCAACCAGTGTATCAGACTTTGTGCTTTAATTATGTGCTCAGATAAAAAAAAGTGTTGTTTTTGCTTTATTAAACCTATGGCTTGTTATGAATAATTAAAAAAATTGGAAAGGGAGCACTTCTTAAATAAGAGATGTGGAAGCCAAATAGTTATTTAGTGTCAAAGCAGTGATAAATAAGAAGACATCTTTTAGTTTTATATCATATGGCCCAGTGAGGGTTTTCTGGTCTTTGTTTTTCACTGCTTCATGCAGCTGGAGATGACATGGGCTAGCTGGGAAACGGGAAGCATCACTCATGCGACCTGTAGGAGCTGTGTCTGTTTCTCAGTTTCATAAAGAGGGATGGCAGTGGGGAAAGAAGGGACATCGGTCATTTCTCAGATCTGCTGCACTCTTACATCACCTTGGCTGGTCTCCTGGCCAATAACCTCAGCTTCCTGACTCCCATATCCACGTGGGGACCAGGGCACCCAAAAGGGTTTGCTGATGTCTTCTGAACTCTTTCCACACATGCCCTTAACTCCATGCCTTGGCCATTAAATTTCTTGAAAAGGTAATTGCCAGCCCTTGAGGGGTTGATCAGTGTTGCCCACTTTACCTCAGCCCTGCTGCCTGAAGCTGCCATCTTCGAGGGCTGCTGGGTGCCAAATTGGCCTCAGGTGTGCCACAGCCAGTCCCAAAACTGCCCCATCAGTGCACATGGGGTGCTGTACCCCCCAGCCTGTCAGAGCCACCAGAAGCACATCTTGCAAAGCGCGAATTACATCTTGGCCAACTTGTTTACAGAAGAGCTGCACTTAAAAGTAGTTCATAGCACGTCAAGTAATTACATAAATGCTGTTAATAAACAATTAGTCTGTTGCTGAGAAATTATGCCAAACAAAAATCAAGTGACAGTAGTGTCATTTCTTAACAACACACACTAAGCAGTTGGCTTAAAAACTGCTAGATGATTCTACAATGGCTTAGATATTTGTGCTCTTTTGGGGCACTCTTTTTTCCTCTGTTGATTCAGGAGAGTCCTCACCAGCCTCTGTAAAACATGCTGGCATGTTTGCAGTCCGCCTTTTGCAGGCATCACTCCCCTGTTCATCTTTCATAACTTTTAGCAGGTATATTTTTCCATAAAAAGGGATACCCCATCCTTCAGAAAGCAATGTGGAATAAAAGCCAACATGCCTCTCTAAGATTCTGAAAATAAACAGAGGATACAAAATCAGACTACTTCAGACAGTTCCCTCAACCTCAAGTCGTTTGCAAAATCTCCTCTCCAACAAAGTGAACTTGGAGGCTGCATTTCAGGCAAAACTTCCTTTTTGTTTTTCTTCCTTAACTACATCACATTAAATTTAATTTTGTTCAGTGTAGACAATGTCCTTATCTTTCAGCAAGATCCTTCTGTTCCTCAGCAAGGCATATACTTCTGCAACACTTGCACATAGTCGAAACTCGGCTCCTGTGGAAATAATGAGCTGAGGAAAAGGAGTCTTGACTTGACATAGCAATAAATGAGGTGAAATTTTCCTCTATTTTTTTTCTGTGAGAAACGAGAGTTGGCATGTAGGAAAAAAAAAAAAAAAAAGAAGAAAAAAAGACGGTTCTATTTTAATATGAAATATAAAACACCCATTGTACAAACGTGGAATTTCTTTCTTTTTTTCAGAAGCAAAGAAAGAATAAAGATAAAGGCTGCAAGCGAATGAATGAGGAGAGAAAACTAAGATAATGCAGTCGATAATCAGTTCAAGGCAGAGCATTATCCATGGGGCCATCGGTCCGGCCCTAGGGGAGAGCTTTTTAAAATGTCTCTGTACGTAGCTTAGCTTTGCTCATTACCATAGCTTGTCTTTGAAACACTGGAGTGGCTTCCACTGGCAAGAGCCATACCTGTGCAAGGAGCTGCCAGCCCACTTTAATCAAACAACCCCCCAGCATGGCTGGCAAAGCTGCAGGTCCCCGCGGGCCCCGTGACGACGCTGGGTCCTGGCAGGGGAGGACACTGGGTCCTGGCAGGGGAGGACGCTGGCTCCTGGCAGGGGAGGACACAGGCTCCTGGCAGGGGAGGACACAGGCTCCTGGCAGGGGAGGACGCTGGGTCCTGGCAGGGGAGGACACTGGGTCCTGGCAGGGGAGGACGCTGGCTCCTGGCAGGGGAGGACACAGGCTCCTGGCAGGGGAGGACACAGGCTCCTGGCAGGGGAGGACGCTGGGTCCTGGCAGGGGAGGACACTGGGTCCTGGCAGGGGAGGACGCTGGCTCCTGGCAGGGGAGGACACAGGCTCCTGGCAGGGGAGGACACAGGCTCCTGGCAGGGGAGGACGCTGGGTCCTGGCAGGGGAGGACACTGGGTCCTGGCAGGGGAGGACGCTGGCTCCTGGCAGGGGAGGACACAGGCTCCTGGCAGGGGAGGACACAGGCTCCTGGCAGGGGAGGACGCTGGGTCCTGGCAGGGGAGGACACTGGGTCCTGGCAGGGGAGGACGCTGGCTCCTGGCAGGGGAGGACACAGGCTCCTGGCAGGGGAGGACACAGGCTCCTGGCAGGGGAGGACGCTGGGTCCTGGCAGGGGAGGACACTGGGTCCTGGCAGGGGAGGACGCTGGGTCCTGGCAGGGGAGGACGCTGGCTCCTGTAGGCCGCGGGCTGGCAGAGGCAGGCATGGGCTCCTCAGCACGTGGCTGCAGTGATGGGGCCCTCGCTTCTCGAAGGCTGTTTGTGGGAGAGAAGTCGCACAGACGTGCAGGTGCGCCGGGCCCTCTGTCCCCCGACTGCCCTCGAGATGGGACTCTCTGTCCCTGCACATAGCAGGGCCCCTGTGCTGGGGAGGGCCCTGCTTCATTCTGCAGCAGCAGTGGTGATGGTCAGCAGACCAGTTGGACAAAGAAAACCCCTTCTTCTTACAGGAAACTGAATCTCCTTTTGTCCCTGTGCTGGTACCAGCCTCATCATCTGCCCCGGCTGTGGTGCCACACGGGGGACTCCTTATGCCTTTGCCTGGAGAACCCTGGCCTGCATCCCCTCTGGGGCATCCTGGCTGTCCCCACAGGAGACAGCTGGTCAGCCAGAGTCACAGCGTCCTTCAGGAGCATCCTCCAGGGCAGCACTGGGGCCAGCTGTGCTCAGGGTGGCCATGCTGGGCGCTAGGTGAGCTCTGCCTATGCCAAGGAAGTGCTGAACAGCACCTTTGGTCCTCAAGATGGTCTCCAAACCCACTGACATCCCAAATGAGCTGAATGGAAAAAAGACTGTCCATCTCAGGGAATAACTTCTTTCATAAATTGTCTCCTTCCAGTTTTAATTCCTCTCTTCTTTCACTCTCTTCTCACCCCTCCCTTCAGATGAGGCTGATGACTACGAGAGCTACTACTACACAGAGCCAGACCAGGACACCAACCTCCAGCAGGAGCCCTGGGAGGAAATTAGCTGGTTCCAGACATCTTTAGGTGAAAGCTTCGACATGAAAGGTACCTCTCAGGGGTGGGCATGAAGGCAAGGAAGGGGTAAAATCCCAGCCCTGTGCTTGAAGCATCAGCATGGCAGGTCTGGCTGCCAGCCTGCTCTCGAAATGCCTGCATCAAAGGGATGAGTTAGGAGGATCGTTTGCAGTGTTCTTCTTTGTATTTCTCTTGTAAGAATCCTGTGTTTTATCTCCAGGTTTCACAGGATGGATTCTGATCATGCAGAACATTTCTGATTGCTACTACAAAAAAGCACAGGCTTATTTGTCTATAGACACTGTAAGATGTAATTGCTGTTTTCATGGGATATATGTTCTGTATTTATGCTAGGAACCAAATGTAGAGCAGGTTTCTTTTTTCTTTTTTTTTTTTCCTTCTTCTTTTATCAGTTGCAGGGGTTTTATTTCCTTTTCTTTTTTTGTTTTGCCAAACTTCAGGAGAACAGGAAAGGATCCTTGAGTTTGCTCTGGGGACTCAGAAGGAGAGGCAGGGAAGTTGCCTGTAGCATTCCCCAAGTTATCCCCTGGTACAAAACAAGCAGAGCTGACTTTTGGCTGTTCCCAGTACCAATTGCTCCTGGCAGCCTGGACTGCAGTGGAGATGTTGAGCACAGTGTAAGGAGCAGTGCACAAGTGACTTTCAGCAGATGCCAGCTCCCTTAAGGCAACAGCCACCTAGTTATGGTAGTAGTCTAATGGATGGCTTTTCCAGGGGAGATTTAATGCTATGTTCCAAACAGGACAATACCAAATCCACATCACTCCAGACTAAGTGCATGAAGGCAGACGACCAGAGGCAATGCCATGGAGGCAAATCTATCCCTGATCAAAGGAAGGGACTTGCCCCGTTACAGTTCTGTAATAGAGCAAAAGGAGGAGAGGATCTCCAGACCCAAAGCCATGAGCCGCTTCAGTTTGGAATAAACTCTGCAGCAACTCATACCGCTCCTGTGGCTGCTGAGCTGATGCATAAGCACAGCACTTGTTACACAGGGTTCTGTGCCCAGGAAGACAGACTCCTGCAGCCACAAAATGCAAGAAGAAAAAGCAAATTATGAAGGTTGAGAGGCTGAAAGATCTCTGTCCTTACCTCTGCAGATGCGTGCTTCTCCAGCCCCTGCAAGAATGGTGGTACGTGTGAAGCCAAAGGAAGTCACTTCAGCTGTCAATGCCCTGAGCCATACGGTGGGACTACATGTGAAAAAGGTAATTGCTCTTTTGCCAACCTACACTCCTTATTTTGGCAGTTAATGCTACTGTTGCAACTTTATAAATCCACTGTTTGCTAAGCTGAGCGTTCTGACAGCCCACAGCAGTCATGTTAGGACCTCATCCAGGCCAAAGTCTGTCTAAAGAGCATCCAGTAAAATAGACCTCAGGAGTGCAGAGAGTGCCTCTCTGTGCCTGGCAAGGTGGGCAGTGGGGAGTTGCTCATTGGTACCACAGACTTTTTGCCATATATACTGTGAACAAGAAGTGAGGTCCCAAGTCCACACCTGCCAAATGAAAGCTTCCTTGGAGCGTCAAGAGAAGACATCTTCCCACGATCCCCACAAGGGCACAGCTCTTGTGCACACACAAATGCTGATGATGTACTTTGTGTCCCTGTTTTCCACAGTGGAGGACATGTGTCTGGAGAAGAACTGCCATTTGGGCGACTGCTTGATTATATTAACTCCACCTTTTTTTAAGTGCAGCTGCAAGCCTCCCTACAGGAGACCCTTCTGCCAACATGGTAAGCACTCTGTTGGGCACAAATTGTGGTTGGGACAGCACCATGGCTGGTTTGTGGTGGGAAATCCCCCACTACAGAGGGTGATACTGCCCTAGTCAGGCTGCAGATCCCATCCATGGGCCTGGCCAGTGATGAATTACGCTTGATTTGAGGGATGGTGGTTCACTTGTAAAACCCCCAGAGACAAGCATTTTTCAAGATTTCATGAGAACTCAAAGCCAACAGGCTGCGTGGGAGCTCTCCCCAGTTTCCACTGGGCATGCGAGCAGCTGTACAGTGTTCAGCACACTGACAAGGCAGTTTTGTGTTTTCCACATTGACAGCATCCAAACAGTGCAGACCAAACCCTTGCAAAAATGGAGGTACCTGCATACGGAACAGATACAGATCAAAATTCACCTGCAACTGCCCTGAACCTTTCAGAGGGAGATTCTGCGAGATCGGTACGTCACATTCCCAGGGCAGGGGTAGGGGTGAACCTCCAGACAGCCAGAGGCTGGCTTCCCCCTGCAGCCAGACTAACTGATGCTGCTCCTGTAGCATCTGTGGTGACTTCCTGTCACTGCTCCAAGAGCCCGACTACACTGGGGCACCAGCCTCTTTGGAGAGAGTGTCAGAGGAAGAGGCTGACTTCTGCAGCCACTGCTGGCAAAGGGGCTTGAAACAGTTCCCATCTTGGTGTTTTCTAAGTGTGCTTTGGCAAGGTCCCACTGGTATATAATGAGTAAGCACACATTTCCCAGAGGTCCCCATGTCACAAAGGGAAGAAATGTAGGGTTTTCCTTAAACACTCAAAATCTGATGAAGTGAAGGTTCCTGCCCAGTTGCCTGTGACTCCCCAGGCTGAGGGGAGTGGCATTTGAAGTAAATCAAGCTAGAAGGTGGACATATGTTGGGACATTATTCTAATTTCTGTCCTGTGTACAATAAGGAACATAATTATTTGGCCCAGTAGGTTCTTCTGATCCTCCATAAAATGAATGTAGGACAAGGAAGGGAAGGAAAAGGAACCACTTTGAGCAGGGAGCAACACAAAAGTAATTTTCATATCAACATTGTCTTTCTGCAGGACCAGATGATTGTTACGAAGAGGACTCCTCTACATACAGAGGAAGAGTGAACCAAGCAGAAAATGGCAGGACCTGCCTGCACTGGAATTCCCACCATCTCTTGGACCACCCTTTTAATGCCTTTATGGAGGACGCTGACTCATATGGCATTGGTGAACACAACTTCTGCAGGTAATATTTTGAAGAAGCAGCTGCAGAGGTCTGTATCAAAGCGATCCCTGAGGACAAACTGCTCACGAATTTGAGAAACTGATAGTGTTAAGATCTCACATCTTTCTAGATACTGCCGGCCCATAAAACACCAGAATGTTAAAGATGCCTTCTCTAACCATGCTGATGTGAGGCTTCCAGAAGCTGCCCTCTTTTTTTTGAACCAGTCCCACATTTTTCTTATGGCTAAGATAGGTATGGGAATAGTAATATGGCAGTACTGTGTGCCTCACTCAGGCATCTTCTTTGTCAAATCTTCTGAAATATTATCTCTGGAAGTTCATCTCCCATATAGGATCATGAAGCTGCTGCCTTAGAATCCTCAGCTCCTTCACTGGCTTAATGGAGATTTCTGTTGCAGCGGGGTTCCTGCAACCTTCCCTGGCACACAGCTTTGGCCCATGGAAAGAATCAGGAACAATAATCTTGATAGATGTTCATAAATGCTGTATTTTCTCACAGCCTCATGGCAGGGCCTGGCACAGACTGACTACAACAACTCCCCAAATCATGTGAACATCCCCTTAAGCACAGGATTCACTGGGCGGAGTTACCTTTGAAAAGACCAGTGAGGAACAGGATTTAGACACAGTAGCATCAGGGAGCTTGGAAACTCCGTGTAACCTGACCATGCTTCCACTCCCAAGGCCCATCCCCCCCAGGGGCACATCCACAGATTTCCCCATCCCCAATGACTGATTCTCTCAACTGTTCCCTTCAGGAATCCTGATGAGGATGAAAAACCTTGGTGCTACGTCAGAAAAAATAAGGAAGTAGATTGGGAATACTGTGATGTTTCACCCTGCTCAGGTAAAGAATTAGAAGCGAGTGATTTGGCAGCATGTAGGTGGTCTAGAGCAGCAGGTTAACTCTTCCAGTCTGATGTTATCTCTGCATTATACATCTGCTGTCTTCCAATGCAGCTGAAGAGACCCCAACAGAACCCCCAACAGACCCCCCTGAAATATTCCAAACATGTGGACAACCAGAAGTTCGTAGGACACGCAAGAGGATATATGGTGGATCCAAGGCTACACCTGGACAACATCCCTGGATGGCATCTCTGCAGAGACAGACTCCAGATGGGAAGGAACATTTCTGTGGTGGAGTGCTAATTAAATCATGCTGGGTTCTTACTGCTGCACACTGCCTTGAGTAGGTGTCCTATGATTAGGGTAGATAAATGTATAAAAATCAGGATGGTTAGTAAAGGCAGATTGCTATCCAAATTATTTGCAATCAGAATGATTGCTGGGAGTCAAAGTGAAAGGAAAACATATATGTAAAAAAAAAATGGACATATACATAAAAATGTTTATATACTTGAAAACAGTGCTTGCTGGAATAACAAACTTAGGCCCCACTCAAATAAAATGAGCTAAAGAAGTTGTGTGAGAGGAATAAAAGGAGGAAAGTAACAAGATTTTGTGAAGTATAAAAGAAGAACTCTGTGGAAAAACTCAGGGGATATTGGGATGCCATAAGCAACATCACATATTACATCAGAATTAAGTTCTTCGAAACAGTCAAAATATGCCCTTAGCTTTAATTTTTTTCTGTGTCAATTAGCATAGAATATTACATTTCCTCCAACATTTGTACTGAACTAGTTGGAAACCACCACCCTAGGAAACAGGTAAATTACACGCTGGAAATCATTCCAACACAGATGATTTAAAATATGCGCGGACAACGGCAAGCAATGGTACTCCCATGGCTACATGAGCTGCCACTCGTCATCACTGCCACAGTAATAGACTGTGTGCACACTGTTACTCTGCCCTAAAATGCAAAGAAAGTCATGTACATGCAGCTTTAAATCACTTTATTTCATGATTGAAACAAGTTAAGAGCACATATATTTTCCACCACTGCTTTCCTATCTTAGCCTTTCTATAATGATTTTAGGAAATCTTCTGGCCAGGATTTACAACAGGAAGGAATATCTTGACTTCTTGATACTAAAAGTGCAGGTTTTCACCACCACTGATAGAAAATGTCTGTATATAAATGACTTTTTTTTTTCCCCAGAGACCCAGGAACAAAGATCCAAGTAGCCCTTGGAAAGCAAAACCTCCAAACGAAAGAGGATTATGAGCAAATATTTGATGCAGTGCAAATAATTTTACATGGCAAATACAGAGAGAAGGATGGTGTCCAATACAATGATATTGGTAAATGCTTTATTTGGTACTCATGTGGCTCACCTCCAACCTTTGTTGTTTGAAATGCCTCTCTCCCACCAAAATCAATGAAAAATTCTTATTGAGACTAATGCTCTGGAAACAATCAGGCCAAATTGTGATCTGAATCCATTTGAATCTTGGGATGTAAATTGTGATGGGCAGGCAGAAATCACTGCACAGGAGGAGAAAAACAATGGGAACAGGTCCAGCATAGGGGGGCAGATGGAATGTTGTGTTTATGCAGCTTTGCATGAGGTTTTATCACACACTGGTAACAATGGCTAGGGGTCAAAATCAGGTCCAAATATTTTTTGTTATGGTTTATCTCCTCTCCAGGACTACTTAAACTGCAGCCTGTTGATGGTTACTGTGCAGTGGAAACAAAGTATGTGAAAATAGCATGCGTCCCTGACTTCTTCCTTCCTCCTGGGACTTCCTGCTTCATTTCTGGATGGGGCGAGACAGAGACAGGTACTCGTGGGCTAACTGGATTTTGGTGGGTACTTCAGTGGCAAGGTGGGCTGGTACTTTCAGTAGCAATTGCCAGACCCAAATGAGGACCTCGGCACTAGTGAAACCAAGACATGGAATTCAAAAGTAAGGTCAGCTTAAAAATGCCTTGCAAATTACTCATTAGCAGAAATCTCCAACTGCTAAATCAACCAAACCATTCAGAGTTCTGATAAAGTGACTGATGCAATTTTTTGCCTGCCATCAAACTCTCCATGTCGTGGTTTCATCTGAAGCCAGCAGCAGAAGCAAGGAAGTATCAAGAGAGGCTATTGTATATCTTGTGTGTTTCAAGACAGGACCAAGAAAGACAGGAATTTTCACATGGTTTTCCAGCCCATTGGGTCAGATAAAGCCTTTCAGAAGCAGCATCTGGACCTTCAGATGTACGGAAAAATAAAAAAAATCCCAAGCTTTTCAAGTTCAACCAGTTCTATCCAAAAACCTTTCTTGCCCACAGTAAATCCTAAGGGGAGAAATTATTATGCTTAAAAAAAGATAATGTCAATTTTCTGAAAAATGCATTTTCTCATGTTCTGATTGATGTATTGCTGTAAAGCAGCAGAAGGAAGACGTGTCACTGAGGCTGCAGTAGGTGTCCTAATGCTTTGTGGCTGATACAACCTGATCCAATACATAGGACCGAATTCTCCCTTCTGATGTAATTCCCATTGAAGTCCACAAGAGACAAGTGTCTTCATTTGATCAGAATGCACCAACAGAATTTAATGGACATTTTTTAAAAGTTCCAAATAAAAAGTCTTCCTTAAAAAGGGTAAGGGAGATTTTATGGGGTTTTTTTCCCCAACGAAGAATATCAAGTACCCTGTACGTGTTCAAACTAGATGGGTCCTTCTCTAAGCAGAGCTATTATTAGCATTTCAGGAAATCACTGCAGAAATGGAATATTTCCTGAAACTCAAGCAGAACCAAACTTATAAACCACCTTTAATTATCTACAGATGTAATACTTTGAAACTCTGGCTATTGCCTTTAGATGTCAAGTTATGTCTTTAGATTCGCTGTAATTAATCATTGCCCTTAAATATTGTATGATTTTCAGTTTTCATCTGTTTCATTAGCTTGCATGTTAAAGCATCTAATAGTACCAGTCTGAGAAGTGCTGAGCAGCTCAAAGTCCCATGGGGACCTCTGGGAGCTGCACCTTGGAAAAGCAGGATTACACAGAGAAAGCTGATTGGAACCAAATTCTGAATACCTGACTTCGCTTTTATTCCGGCAACAACTCAGGGTCTTGAGTGACACTTCAGGCTCCAACTCTTTGGAAACGTCTCATTTCAGCCAGATAGCTCTTTTCTTCCCAGGCTAGCACATGCATCCCCCCTGCTCTTTTCCCATCCCATTTATATGGCAAGCAAGATCGTATTTTGGATAGAAGACCACGTGTAACAGGAATGGAGGAAAGTGATTCAATTTTTTTGGTGCACATCCCACAGATGAACAATCCCATCAGCTGTTAGAGGCCAATGTCAAGCTGGTTTCACACAGGAAATGCAATGAACCTGAACTACATGACAACGAACTGGATGATAGCATGTTTTGTGCAGGAAAGCTTCGGAAACCCGGAATCGATTCTTGTCAGGTCTGTTGCTTTTTCTGTATTTGAACACTAATTTTTTTTGTGTAAAGAGTCAGGCTGTGCAGACCTTTGGCAGCGTGCTGCATATGTATCTGTTCTCACATCAGTGTATTTCAACAGCCTTTCTGCAGTACACTTTGAGCTGTGCATCCTTAGAGCTAATATTGCCACTGTCACCTACAGGCAGATCTACGGAATCAAGAGACCAGCCTGGAAAGCTTGGCTTCTGAGGCAGTTTGTCAAAATAACCTGAAAACTTGCTCTTTTTTTTCCCTCAGTTTTTTAACAGCCTCTACCTTGAGCGCCAATTCTAATCTGATTTTCACTATCAGAGCTAAGACTTGCAGGGAGTCAGTACTGATGTTTCTTTTCATTCCAGCTACCACAAATGTGAAACAAGTTTGTACTTATACTATTGAAAGGTAGGGAAGAGTTTGAACAACACTTCCTAAGGCGCGAATTACCACTCTAAAGCATATTTTGCAATAGAAATCAGAAATAAAACAAAAAAATGAGACCAACCAACTCAGAGTAAGGCTATTTTGAGGAGTGTGAGACAGCTTAAGTTTTCATTTGTGCCAGGGATCACATCTTTATCTTTCTGAGTTCAGGCTCTCGGTTCCTGGTACTTTCATGCCTGGGAAATTTCATGTGACTTTGTCAAATATATGTCACAGATTGAAAAAAAATGAAAATTTACATCCAAAAAGTCTGGTATCATTTGACCTGGTCACAGAATTGCAAGACTACTCAGGGGCTAAGCAGCATCTGATGGTACATGCGATAGGAAAAAAACATCATTGCAGCTTCAAAGTCTTGTGATGGGAGAGAAGCATTCTGATTGTGGTTAATATTTTGCTTCATGCTTTGAACATGTGTGCTTTCCTTCATCAGGGAGACTCTGGAGGCCCACTGACTTGTGTAGAAAACGGCTCCTACTATGTATATGGCCTTGTGAGCTGGGGTGTTGGATGTGGGTTAAAAAACAAGCCAGGAGTTTATACCCAAGTGACAAAATTCGCCAGTTGGATTACAGCTGTAATTCAGTCTTAATCAAGATCACGTTATTAGGAAAGAGCTTTGGAATGACAAACGGTAAGATTGAGAGATTTACTATTTTTAGCAATTCTCCAAATGCCTCCTTTTTGACCAAAATTATTATATTTTCTGATATTTTCTCATGGCCAACACAGGGCATCCCTCATCACCATCTTGAAAATAGCTTTAAGAGTGTTAGCTAGAATGTCAGTGACAGTTTTCCTGTTGAGGGCTTTGAAGTAAGCCCACATTTTGTAGCTAAACAGATCAGAAAGTAAAGCTATGCCATTTCTTCCCCAAGCAAATCAAAGGCCCTGATATCAATGTTTCTAGATCTGCTTTTCAAGCCATGAACCTTCTCGAAGCTCAGCTGCTGCCAGACATTTCCTCTTCCCCTCATGCTCCTGTCAAAGGTGTGTTTTTTCTGCACTCATTGGACCCTGATACTTCAAAACTATTGGTGTGTGCTCTTAAAGCCAGTACCATTCTTCACATATGTAGGAATCACCACGTGGCTGAGTTTGCAAGATTGCAGCCACTGGAATTTCCTGAGGAGGAAGGATCAGGCAAGACAATTATTTTTAAAAGCACCTCTGTGGGTAAATAGCTACAAATTCCATCAGTGGTGCATTCCAGATTGAAAAACAACAAAAAAACCCCTTTAAGTATTAGAATTATCTACTTTATTCCTGATCAGAGGATAATTACTTGTTATGCTCCAGATCTTCAATGGTTTATATGTGCTTAACAATACCAGTGAGACCTACTCAGTACTAAATGCCATCAAAAAAATCTGTCTAAAGCCATTGCATAATTTGGGAGTTCTCATAAGGTGTACCTGTCTAATTGTGTAAGTTTTGCCCAATAACGCTGCACAGAAATTTGAAAAACAAGGGATTGGTATTAAATCAGGATATAAAGAACAGACTTACTTGTGAAGAGTGAATGCCTTAATCTAGCAATGATCACTCTCAGTTGAATTCCAGGGTTTACAACCTACTCTAAGCAGCTACCTAATGTGTGAATAGCTACCCCTACTGCAAAGAGTAATTCTGATTTTTTACTTTGGAAGGTTTGAAAAAGACTGAAGAACTAATTGTGATCTGAATATATCCTGATAGTCTAGAACAGATCGCCTGATATCTGCTAGAAAACCTGCCTTTGGCTAGTCAGTGATAACTTTGCTCCCGCTGGCCTTTGACTTGGTCATCTCTTAAACCACTGAATCATGATTTAATGTTCTCTTAGGTCAATGATGCCAATAATCCAGGAACACAAAAATATCCAAAAATTACAAACATGGAATAAGAGTCTCCTGATTTATTCATTACAAATTATTTCAAATTCTACCATCCGTGGTACAAAGCTGAGCCTGCCAGTCATCTAGTACTAATTTCATTTACAGCTTTAAATAAATAGCAGAATCTGTAATACATTCAGTGATAAATCACAAAGTACCCACACAAAAATAAAATGATCAGTTATAAATTGCAATGTTTTGATTGCTTTTTAAAACAAAAATTCTTAAATGCCATCTATTGTGTTTCCCAGAAAACTGGAAAAGCTACAGGATTTGCAGGACAAGATGAAAATCTATTTGTGTTATGTCATGTTTCTGTTTACTTCTGATAGAGCTGCATTTGCCTTCTCTTGACTTGCAGAATTTCTGAAGCATCAGGGTTGACTCCGACTTGCTGAGATCCTTCTGTCTCCAACTGCTCCTGTAAAATCACACCCAAACAAATTGTGAAACCAGCCAGTGGATGGGACAGGGTTTTAACTATTATTCTATAACAATATTTTCATATGCAGAATTACACAACTGGCAAAAAAATGAGGAAAATCTAAAACACTGCCCTGCACTGAGCGAATTTCTGTAGTGGAGAAGTGCAAAAAATGGACCTGTTCATGTAAGTTAGATACCTCACATACCAAAGGACTAAATGTGCTCAAGTCCTAGTTTCTATTTTGAACCCTAAATAAAAAGCAAACCAACAAACACTTGATTTCCACATGGATTGCACACCTGTAGGTTTCCCTGGGACCATCATACCTTTGTCATATACCTTTGACTTAAGAAGATATTGCCTGTAGTTCCCACTGCCTGCTTTACTCAACCATAGTTTTCACTTATTTCCTGAGTAACTTTTCAGATGGGAATGTAAATCATGGATATGTACTGTTTCTCTTGGTCTGGATTATTGTTTGACTTCTTACCAAAGCTAACAATTAAATGATCAAAGTATTTGCAGTGCAGTGCTTCTCTTTTATTGTAGTTGAATGCTTCCTAACTGTAAGGGCTACAAGATTCCTGTGTGGACTTCTGCTCTCCTGTGCTGGGACACTGAAGACAGGGAGTCATCCCTGGGGAAGCAGGCAGAAGGAAAGCCTGGACGATCCCTGCTTGTAATATCTTTAATCTCGAGCTGGACAGAGGCAGAGGAGGCTGGAGCACTGCCCCTTTGCACAAAGCCTCCCCCAGCACACGTGATGCTGTTAGGAGCCTATACCAGCCTGTCGATGTAGCTGCCAGTGGAGATTACATGGCAACATGGAATTACATGGCAACACGTGGTTCCTGCTGAAATTAGGAAAAGAGAATGGGACTTGCATGGGGAGTCCCTTCTACCTCTGCTTCTACTTTCCACAGAGGTACTAGGACATTTGGAGATCTGATATCATCACCAAGTTGGGGAAAACACATCCTGACACTGACACTGCTGACACTGCTGAATTCCCTTCAATGGTTCCTTCAAATTAAGATGTACACTATGCCACAAAGCTTCATGAGGGAAGTGTACATATCCTGTTCAGAATACAGGGAGAACTGTAAACTCCAGGGAGCATTCAAAAGTGTTGGGCAGGACGTGTGCAGGTAAGGAGCAGGGCTGTTGGGATTTGTGAGAAAAATGGTTTATTCTACTTACGGCTCCAGGTCTGTACAGAGCAGAAGCACCCAGCAATCCCATTTCCTGAAGGTATGCCAGCTCAGCAGCTCTTCTTGCCATTTCAACCTTGTGAGAACCTGGGGGGGTCCAGCCAATGCCTCTGAGCCAGTTCAAGTCAGACTTGTATTTTACCTGAGAGAATGAAACATGCACCAAAATGTATTATTTTGTTGGGCTCTAACCAAATCACATGCCCTGGGTATTCAAGAGAGAGCATATAAAGAGCAGCAAAGTCAATAATAAAAAAATTATTCATTTTTAGCAAGCACAACTGTGGTTCTTTCAAGAAGGTGATTTTGCTGGCAGGTAAGGTTTGCCAAGGAGATTGCACAGACAGCCCCAAGCCCAGGGAAGGGCTGTGTCACTCAGCCACACTTACATCACTCTGCTGATTGTAGGCCTGCTTTGCGTGTTTCACATTTAGCTGCTCAGGGTCACAAGTGTATTGGTGCAAGGGCTGTCTGTAGTTAACATTGCTTGCAAGCTGCTGGCTTCTCTTGGCATGGAGGAATCCTGGCTGGTTGAGGTTACTCTGGAACTGTGCCCTGTTTAGGGCATAATCACTCCTGTACTGGATGTCGCTCTGGAGTCTCCCCACTCTAAGGACATGTCTGATTTTGGGATCATCATTTGCACTGAGGAATCCAATCTGCTGGCCTCTGTCTCTCAGGAAGGCTTCTCTGTATTTGTACTGCAGGAAGTACAGAGAAAAATCTCATTTTCACATTCAAATTACCTTCGAATTCTGTTATGAGATAATTTATCTTCCCCTAGCTATCAATCATGTTTCCTGTAGTGCACAAAGTCCAAGGGTTTGTTTGATATCAAACTACATCTCCTAATCTAACAAGACACTTTAGAAGAATGACCTTTGTGCTCATTTTTAAAGGAGTGGAAAGACTTAGGGGGCCCAAAATGCTCATCTCTCAAAAGTAATCAGAGATCCTCCTACTGCTGCACTCTTGGATACACACAATACACAGCTCAAGCAATGAAGCTCCTCTATCTTTAGCTTTCTTGCCAGCTGTGGTCTTCTGTGTTCAAAAATGACCCACTTTATCCTAGACCATGCTTTAACTATTCATAGCCTAGTACCTATTTTATTTGATTAAATCGTAATATGTCTTCTTCCCAAGAAGAACTCTTGGGACATAAAACAGAACAGCCTGGTATTGGACATTATTAATGGTAGCCTTTAGTTTGAAGTCTTTGTATTTAACCAGTACTTGGTTTCATTGGATCACAAATTTTCCACACCAGAACAAAGTTCACTCATGTCAGAATTCACTCATTTTTATAGGATGGGGTGGCATGGGAAGAGAGTTGGAAAGTGTTTGAAGCAGAACAATTCTTACATCACTAGCAATCTCTCTTGAAGCCTTTGCTGTCTGGAATGGGATGGCGTCAATCCTAAAATCATAGCCAGATGCCCTTGTCTGTTCCCAAGATGTTTTATACAATTTCTGTGTTGAAAAGAAAAGAACAAAACAGTCATTTCCCCCTGCAGTTTCTTAAACGCAGTCCCATAACTGCAATAATAAATGTTTTATCCTACTGGGCTTATTTGTATCAAGAGTCATCAGTACCATCTCCAAGGTTTTGATCCAGTTCTATAGCACTTCAACTTCTTTTCTATTCACCATAATGATAAAATGCCTCATCTGAAAAGTGCCACCAGGGTTTCCTTTTGTACTTGAATGTGGTTGGTTTTGATGTGATTTAATTTCTATTAGAAACTGTGATGCATCAGTCACATCAATATTGCATTGATATTGCCCTTCTTCTCTCTTTTGATGCACCCACTCGCAGTGTCTTGGGTTTCCTGGCATCATAATTTCAATACCAGTCATTTCAAGCTTTTCAAATGATCCTCGTCTCTATCCCCAGCCACATGTGGCTTCATTAACTCATGTGGAATAACAGCCAGTTCTAACATATTTAATGTGACTTTGAGGATGTGAATCACATTTACATCCTGAAGAGAAATTGCTCTAGATTTGGTTCTTGTTCCATTAGTAGCTTTCTTGAGATAGCTTCCAGTCTGTGGGTCCTGCTACATGGCCATGGTATCTTAGCTGACACTTTTGGCTGTCCCTTTTCTATTTTATTCATTTGCTTTCTGTAAGTCTTTGATTCATCCCTTCTGGGCTTTGTGACCATATGAAAAGAAGCACAAAATTCACTCCATGTTTTAAGATAATCTTCTGTTATACTGGTGAATGTAGTGCTAGGTGCTGCTAAATTTGAAAGTAAACTGAGATGCCAGAAATCCTGCAAATAGCCAGGGCAGAAGCAATGCAAGCATCACTGTGCACCTTGCTAAGAGGTCTAGGGCTGACCTTTCATTTGTGAGCAATCCTTGCACACAATATTTGCCATTTTACATTTTCATCTATTGCTTCAAAAATGTAATTTCTACTTGTTTCTTTCACCTATCTCAAAGCTTCTTACAAAATAAGGTCATTCTGACCCTACAGGTAAAGACAACAGCTACTTAATCAGGGAACAGGATATTAGGAATAGACGGAGTTCCTCTGTAGGAGATAATGTGGAAACAAATTCTCTTTAATTCCACTCACTGATTCTGCTACACCCAGATTGATGACAATTATGCCTAAGGGATCAGTTCAACACAGTGTTGCAGCTTCAGAAAGGAAGATTGTATAGTCAAGGAAAGAGGATTCTCCCTCCTCCCTCACCCAAACAAAACCAAAAAGATTTTAACTTGTAACTAACCATATCTATATTGAAAGTTTGAAATCCTTAGTAATAGCTTACTGCCCTAGAAAGTTAAATGAATGCTCAGAAGGAAAAGTAACAGAGTTTTCCTAATTCCCCCCCTCCAAACCTAGCAACCTGTTGGCTATTCACTGGCTCTGGCTATTTTTTAGTTTTGGTCAGGCTCAGAGAACCTGCCTTCCACATACATGAAAGTTTTTATTCCCAAACAAGTTCACCAAGTCAGCTCCCCAAAGGAGCAGGTTTACTTACATCACTGATGTAAAGTGCATTCTGGCGGGCTCGGATAAAATCCGGATGATCAGGAGGCAGGGTGTACCTGTGCCTGCCTTCGGAACCGCCGGCCTTGTACAGCCTCTGTGGGGCCAAAAGTCATTGAATGCAACTGACACTGGAAGCAATGTCAAGATCAACTCTTTTATGCATTATAGTACAGCAAAAGTTAAGATTGCTTACACATTAGAGTGAAACCTACTTCATTGCACTGGAGGTAGCTGTTTTTGGCATGAATCAAATTTGGAGAGTCAACCACGGCAGTGAACTTCAGACTTTCTGGCTTCTGACGGTATTTTATCTGAAAGGAGCATGAGGCAACAAAAACAAACAAAGGAAAAAAAAACCTGAGATGTTTCTGTTAATGATATATGACAATTCCAAGAGTATGATAACTGGGGTAAAACATAAAAGACACTTTCCTGAAGCCACTGTTCTGCTTTAGTCTCAGTTGCTCTTTCAGCTAGGGATTGGGGATGCCTTTGTATCAGGCACCAAACTTTCTGGTATGTGTGTCTGTATGTGTGTGTGCAAGAAAGACTTCCCACTGAAAATTCACAGGCAAAAAGCTTTTGAACACTACACTTTTGACAGCTCATAATTTTTCTCCATTAATGCATGATACTGAGCAGGCAAATGCCCCTTCAGTGTGGTTGTCAGTGCTGTATCTTTCTATATAACTTCCATAACCACCTGCTTAGAATTTCATAATGGAGTTTCCTGCATTTATCTATTGCTACATGTTTTGCTTATACTCTTGTGTTTCATTTGGAATGGAAAATATTCAGCAGGTGTCACACAGTGGACTTGTGTCTCCCGTACTGCTTCTTGGTAACTTACACCTTGTATAAACAGGCTCCCACATCAAAAGGAAATGATAAGCTACATTCGTAAGTGTCATGTAACGAGGAGCCTTGATGGTAAACAATTCCTACAGACTTGCTATCCCATGAAAGATTTATCAGTTACCTCACTGATGAGCTCTCCAGCCTTCTTTACACTTTCTATCTGCGGAGATCGCAGAGCCATCCAACCAACTCCTTTCATGAAGTTCAGGTCTGATTTATAGCGATGCTGTTAAAAATGAAAATCGTTACCTATCAGTTTTGTATCCACAGCTATTAAGGTTTTTTAAAAAACTCCCTGGTTCATATTCACATTTTGAGGTTTTTCATTTGCCATGCACATATCAGATCGTAAAGCCAAACTGTTTGCATTTGTTCGTTCCACCAGGAATTAAATAATGTATCATATGCAAGTTACAGGAGGAGGCCCCACGAGTGAATTAGTATGACTCAAAGCAGTAAGTAATAACCTGTTTGTACTGGGCATAAAAGAACCTCTTTTGAAATAATTTTATGAGGTGAGTTCAAGTCAGGAATACTAATTATTTTATCTGGTTCATGGTTCCTTGTTAACCCCATTTCTAGGAGGACACACTACTCTTTCTTCACTCACATTAAAGGCTTGCTTTTACCTCCTAATCTATTAAAGAAAATCAGGCAGACCCAATAAAAAGTGAAAGTCAGCAAAGTACCCACAATTGCCACAATCCTGACTTCACTTCAGAGTCATGGTGTCTCACTGTGTGACTTTATTCCAATCATCCATTTTTAAATTTTTTTGGTTCTCCCCTATACGTGAAAGGACATGACAATCAACTAACTCAAGTGTGCTGTACATTACTCTACCAGGCAGTGAAGGTATCAGGAAAAACCATCATCACCATTTGTCTGGGCTCCTGACTTGGGGTTCTAAAGGCAAGAGCCAAGTGTTGAGGTTCTCACTCACATCCTATCCCGTGCCTCTGTAGGCAAGCTCAGGAGTATATCGGGTCCAAAAGAAAGATTTTACCTCGCTCTGTAGCATGTGGGCTTTTTTGGCCCACTTCATCTTCATGTCCTCTGGGAGTGCTGTAAATTCATGGAGTCTCTTTCTGTAATCTTGATCACTTGCTAAGGCCTGGGCTTTCCTGGCATGGACAAGGTTCACCATGTCCATGGGCAGATGAAACTGAGACCACACATCTTGGGATCCTTTCTTGTACTCTTGTTCACTCTGTAATTTGGCAGCATTCAAGCAGTGCAGCAACCTGGCGTCATCCAGAACACTTCTGACACCAATGTGTTTTCCTCTCTCCATCACAAAATTGTGTTTATATTGGTACTAAAAATTTTTAGAAAAGGGCAAAAGTCAAAATGTGCCAAACTTAGACTGACTATTCCAGCTAACTAACTTAAGATAAATTACTGAAACATCTGTTTTCTGTAAAACCAGTCAAGGTATGTAGCACTAGAAAGCAATTGTTTGAGTATCTCATTGCTCTCAAATTTAAATGCCACAGGAGCTGCAACATTAAAGTTAAGTGCGTCTCAATGCATTTTCTGAATATGCCCAAAGCATTGATCATCTTTAACCTCAAATCATGTACTTTTATTATCTCTCTGAGAATTTTATTCCCATTGCTAGGAATGAGAACGTAAGAGAAACAAACAAAAGACAGAATAAAAAAAAAATCTATACAAAAGCGAAACACCATGCACTCCGTAGCCTTCAGATTTGCAAATGCCACCCAGCTATTTTAAAGAGTAAATTCAGTTTTCCTGGAAAGAATAAGAACCAGCAGCCCCTCATTCTCATCTTAGCTGAGACTATGACTCTCCCTGTGATCTTACATTTATCCTCTCTGTGAAATAGTAATGATGATGATAATGCTTATTTATACAGCATCAACAGGGTGCTTAGAACTTTAAAGGGAAGGCCTGGGCCCTGAAGAGTTCATAATGTAGTTGAAATGGGATAATAACACTTATCTACCGCACAAGAGAGTTGTGGGGATTAAATTACAGCATCTAATGTTTACAAAGTGCTTCCAAGATGAAGGGCCAAATTCAGATCTGTTGTAAGTGGATGTAATTCTATTATGGACTTGTACCCTCTAGAGCAGATCTGAAGCTGTAACCAAAAGCACTCTGCAAAATATGGTTAAGTATATATTATAAATTACAACTACGAATGGTTGCTTCATGAAACAAACACATGTAAAATATATCTGTATTTTATCACATTAGAGATAAAGTATACAACTAAATACTATCACAAAATGAATACTTTTTCCATCTTCCTAGAATTTATTAAATGTCTTGTGAAGGAGGGATGAACCTAGGCTTTCTGAGAAATGGATACCACCATGTTTGAGTGCTTTGCATACAACAATTCAAATGACAGGTTATTTATAAGGATAAGATTATTTGTTTCCTCTATTTCAGAAGTTAAGGGCATACATATATACAGGAACTTGCATTGATTTTTACTTCCTAACCAGACACTTCCAAAAGTCAGCTTAAAACAGAGTGGACAGAGTTAGTGGGCACTTCATAATATGAGGAGCTGAAAGTCTGAAAAAGAGCAGAATCCCTGTTTTTTCTGTTTGCAAATACTTTAATTCATTTGCTATTTCCCACTGGAAGATGTTTAACCTGGCTTGGTTCCTTATTAGCAGCGATTCTTCCTCTTCTTTTTTTTCCTAATTCGCACAAAGAATCTCATTCATAAGTAATATATTCTGTCTCACACTTGTCTCACATGGTTATGGAGTTGCTTTAATTCAGTAAAATCTGCTTTAGACATTGTTTTACATGAAGTTAACAGAAATTAGGCAAGAAGGGAGGTTGAATCATTCAACTCACATCACTGGCAATTTCTCTGGAGGCCCTGGCAGTCTGGAACGAGAGTGCCTCCGTTGTCAGCTTGTAGCCTTGAGCACGTAGATTATGCCAAGATTCTCTGTATTTTGCCTAAAGTAGGAAAGGCACATGTAGACTGCTGTTTTACTTTTAAATGCACAAAGGAACAAACAAAGGAACCATCTTTCATTTGTTATTCTGTGTTACAGTCTCATTCTTTATAATCAAAGGATTTTTTAAAAATTATCTTTGGGAAATCCTACTCACTCAGACAAAACATGTCTCATTCTTTATGTAGATTTAATTTACTCACAACCGTATACATGCTAATGGAGATAAATATCATTATAATCAAATCAGGGAAAGCATAAATAGACTAGACCTCAAATTTCCTCTACTTATCCATCTTCCTTGCCCCTGCACAATTCACCCTGCATCTGAAATAAGTTGCAAGAAATACAGAACAAATTCTCACATCACTGAGGTTGGCTGCATTTTTTCTTGCCCGTGTAAACTCTGGCAGACCCAGCGTTGGTGTGTAGTGATGCCGACTGTCCTCTCCTGCTGCTTTATACAGGCGCTAGGAAAGAGATCAAAGAGACAACTGAAATTAATTTTCTCTCTTGTTTTAATAATACAACAGCAGTACTTAAGTTGCTAATGATTGTAACAGCTATAGTCAGCCATCATTGAAAATAGCTAAGAGTGTATCATTGAAATTGCAAAGTTTTTTTCTGGGCACAAAGACAGGGGGCTTTTGCTGCGCATAAAGAACATTTACATTAATTTTTATAAATATATCTGGATGCCAAACCACTACATCCTTAGCCTTGCATTGTTACCTTCCCAGCAGGGAAAAAGTAGACCTAAGAATGTTAAGGGAATCATGAATTTGTGTGAAATGAAAGGGAAAGCATTTCTGGTAGACTGGGCATATTTTCTAGCTTGAATTTTTTCCTCATGTTACTATATATGATTTTGATAATTTGTTTGTAGGTTTTGTCTTGTTTTTTCACAACTTAGAAAAGTGATTCTTTTTTTAGGAGCCCTCAAAGATGGGTCATACTGTGCAAATGATCTCCCTCTAGAACATCCCACAGTCCTGATTTTTTGAGTCTCTGTTTCATGCAAAAAAACTTGATAATGGAACTCTGTTGTATGGATAGTATGTGAGCTTTATGAAAGAGATTGAATTGAAAATGGTATTAAATGTTTCGAAACAATAAAAAAATGTGATCTAACTGTGAAAAAGCACAAATCAGTGATGCTTGTGCTTTTTTTGATGCATTTTGCTTTCAGAACTGAGTTGCCTTTTTCCCACTTCTCCATCCCCAGCTTGCTGCATTTCGAAAAGCATATTTTCTGATTCACGTTAGGAGAGCCTACCTCATTAGCAATCATATTGCTGAATTTTGCATGAAGGAGGCCAGGAGAGTCTGTCACCGATGTGTACTTGAAGGAATGTGGCTGCTGACGATATTTACTCTGAGTTCACACACAAAGAAAAATGAACAGAATAAATAAATTGTCTTGTCAGATAAGGGACTTCTTCCAATTCCAGTGGCCTAGTACTTCTTGTGTTTAAAACTCTAGTTTGCCTATTAATCCTTAGACTAATTTACCTTTTTCTATTCTGAATTAGGTGCATTCAAGTTTCACAGGGGAAATGAAAAGTAAATAAGGAATAAGGTGTGAAAGAATAAAAAAAGTGCTGCCGTATTGAATATGCTGAAAACAGTAATGAGGTTATTTCCCCCCTTGGTGTCATAAACCCTGGGCAGCGGAATTACAGCAAAGGCAATCCAGTCTAGAGAGAGAAGGAGATGCACAAGCACACTGAACTTTTTGTGAGGAAAAAAAACGTTCCACCTGGACTGTGGCCCTGTGCCAGAATTGTGAACAAAACAACTGCAAGATCACTGCAAGCATGGATCCATTCTCTAGAACATAACTCTTATTTTATCTCGTTTCACATCTATGTGAATATGAGCAAAAGATGCAAGATTTGAAACCAGTAAAGACTGTACTAAGATCACAACAGAGGAAATAAAAGTCCAGTTACAGAGGGAGAAAAACAATAGAACACAAAAGCAGCAGGTGAAAAACACACTGACTGTAAAGCAGGAGAAGAGCTGAGGACTGTGTAATGTACTGGGCACAGCTCATTCTAATTTTGCAGAAACAGTACAAGGTACTTATTACAGATAGGCACAGCCTTCTTTTTAGTTGAAAAAGCCCATTTAAATTCTAAAATAAATAACATAAAATAACCACCTCCTGGGTCTGAAACACAGGAGAAAAGATTTGCAAAATAAGTTAGCAAAGTTTGCAAAGCCTAAAACTCCATCAGGTTCACCCATCTGCAGTTAGGACACGAGTGGAGTGATCAAACGCAAGGGGAGGGAGTCTGGCATTATCCACTGAGTCACTTTGCCAGCCCAGTCTAATAGAAAGACATCTGGCAAACTCTTGTTCGTAGTGGAGAAATCAAAACCCTCTTTTGTTACCTCGCTGATGAGTTCAGAAGCTTTCTTCTTTCCTTCAATCTCTAGGGCCCCTGGAGTAATACATCCAACGCCTCGCATAAAGTTCATGTCAGACCGATATAAATTCTAAGGAAAACCAAGCAGAAGTAATTACGAGTTTGCATTTGAGATGCCCTATATTTATTCACCCAAAAATACACAATAAATCCATTAAAATTAGTATCTACCACAGAGAGTTCTTACACATTGCCCTAAGAGCTTGTGTTTATGAATGTGTCTGTGTGAATATAGCCCTGACAGATCTACAGCACAGATGCAGGATTCTGAGGGCTACTGAGCCTCATGAACACCAAATAATGCTTTGACTCCTAGCTTCTATTTGTAACCTTGAAAAAAACCTTTTCTAGGGACATGAATTTTCTTCATATATAATATATAAATCACAGGTAGACATTATTGATTTGTAAATATACATAAAATAAGACCAGTTTATAAAAACCTAAGAAAATATCTTTAAATAAAAGCTAGTAGCTTTTAAGTAACTGTAGACAAAATAGCCTTGATTTTTAATAGCTCTGAATGGTCATAATATTAGCATGGAACACTAAAAAAAATAGCACTGAGTCACTCCCTACACTTCATTAATGTGTTTTCCAGACCAGCAAACCTAGCAGTGACTCACTGTAAATATTATTTTTTCAAAAGTTACCAATAGGTTACTGATAAATACATTACAACAATATTATTTCATTTGATAATGAGAACGATGAGGAGAGTAGGATGGATGGAAACCTGCCTCAGAATCTCTGATTATGTGTGTTTCACTCAAATTAGGGCAGCACAATTGGCATCTGACATTACACTTGTTTGGACACAGTCTGCCATGTCCCAGTCTATTATCTGAAAGAGTTAAACTGATATAAAGTAGCATTTTGTGGCCAGATATGTTTTTAAGATACAGCCCCTCCTGAGGTCTGTAGGGGCAATGCAATCTATGAAAAGATCTTTGCTCAAGGCTGTGCCTACAGATCTGTAAGGCATTATCCAGTTACTTTTACTCAAGGCTAAGTAGGGAGTGAAGTTCATCCTTCTTATAATTTCAGTGGATATGTCTTGGTCCAGAGCTTATAAGTGTCTTATAGATCAGATCTTTCGTGTGAAAGTACACATGAATTTCACCCAGATGCAAACCAAATTGGAAATACCCATTGGTAAAGGGTTTGCATAGTTAGCAAGACCTTAAAAAGGGTATTTTTACCAACAGTCCAATCATCCTCACTTGCAAACACTTTTCTACCCAATCATCAAAGAGCTTTATCTCTCGGTGTAGCATGATCACACACATTGTTCCACCGCCCTGTAAGATAAATGTCTCATTCCTACACGTAATCAAGTGGGAACAGCCATTGTTTATCCCTCAGCTGCTGCTCAAACACATGCTGTCAGCTGCCACGAGTCAGAGCAGAACTCTCTCTCACCAGAACCAACAGGGAAACGTCCCCGGGATGCTCTGCAGTTACCTCGCTCTGCAGTTTGTAGGCGTTCCTGGCACACCGCAGCCTCACATCGTCAGTCAAAGCAGTGTACTGGTGCAGCAGCTGCCTGTATTCCTGCTCACTGACCAAAGCCTGGGCTTTCCTGGCGTGGACCAAGTGTATCATATCCAGTGGCAGGTGGAAGTGAGACTTTGTATCCTCAAAACCTTGCTTATATTTCACCTATCAAATGAGAAACAGATCACATAGATATCACAGGTAAGTAATTAAAATTCAGGTTTTGATCAGAAGAGACGTTCCTCGTATTTCTTCCATTTTGAAGTATAAATTATTCTTTTTAAAACAAGTTCTCTAACTTGCTTAACCATACGGTGAAAGATCAATAATTATAATTAGAATATATGGTAGCCTATTCTTCATCAAAAAAAAGCCATCTATATTATATTCAATTAAGTGGAGATTACTTATTTAGTTAGTTTTTTGTTAAAACTTGATATACTGAATCTATAAAATTAACCAAACTGTCAAGAGAAGTCCTAATTCACTGCATTTTTAGAAAGTGCCACAAAAAGCGGCAGCTACTGCCTGAGTAAAACATGCAAACAGCCTTATTTCTATTAGAATTAGAACAAATCCTCAGTCAAAGTATTTGTTGATTTGGCTAGTTTCATTTCATCATTTTAAACTAATATTTAGTGCTGGGTTGTTTTTTTAATCACTTCTTGTCTCTGTCCAGGAGAAGAAAGGTGTAGAAATCTTCAAAGAACTTTTTTCACATGACATTTCCCAATCAGATTATGCAAATTTGAGGTGTTCAGGCTGTTCATCAGGATAATGAACATCCAGATTTATTGGTGGTCATCAAATGACTTAGAGTAACCTGACAGATGGATGAATTCTTCAGACACTTGCTATTATCTGTATGTCTAAGCCTGCCATCAGTACAAGACCAGCACTTCTGACAACCATGCATACACTCTCATATATTTCACTGGTTTCTGGATCAAGCCACAGTCTTCAAAATTCACTCAACAGTTACAATTCTTATAAGCAAACAACAAATAATGTGATTCTTAGCACATGTCAAGAGCAGGTGGGAACCATTCCCCAACCAAAAACATCCAACTTGAAATTCCAGAAACTCATTCATCTTTTAGTCTCTTAGAAAAACAATAAATTGAAAATAAACACTGAATAACTAATTTAATTTACTTCTGTACAAAGATGAGTGCTGTTTCTCAATCAGACCTGCCTCTGAGTGATGCTTTCACAGAGTAAAATATTCTGGGATAGGCAGCAGTGGTATGAAGCAGGGGAGTGTGCTAGAACACAGGCTTCTTTTACTGTCAAATTAATGTTACTGTAAATAACGTAGAAGAATGGCAAAAATATCACGATTATATTAAAATATCTGGAAAGTGGGACAGAAAGCCCTAAGTTTTAAATAAGTAGGCTATTCCACAGCTATTCCACAGCTAAGTGCATCTTCCTTGAGGAACTACTCCCAGTTAGGAAACCAATTCAAGAATGCCCCCATCTTCTCTCTTGTACTTACGTCACTCTGCAGAGATGTTGCATGGACTGAATGAGCAATATGAAGGTCACCATCCAGGCCACACGAACCAGCCATCTGCCCTTTCATCTTCTGAAATGCCTCCTTATATTTGTGCTAAAAAGGAAGTAGCAATAGGAATGTGGATAGGAGTGAAGAGAAGTATTAGTCCAGCTGTTAAAACCTGAATAAAAGAGGTTTCATAATACAGCAAATTCTGACAATACTCAGTGTGATAATAAATCTGAAGGAAGCCTTAGTGGGTTCTAGGAAGAGCTCACCCAACTGCAACCCCTGTGATTGTCCACTCACTGCAGCAGGTAAACTTCTCAGCTCTGCTTTCACAAACCTGCCTTTGCTTATTAACCAATAGCATTAACAATAAAACATTATCAATAACACCTCATTGTGGCTCCAAAAGCACCACTAACTAGTCCGAGGCCAGATGTCTCCCAAATGTAGAGCTGGCTGGACATGCTGTTTCCAGCCAGAGTCACTCAGCAGGGCAGATACAGCCTGGAGTGACAGACATGTCCTACTGGACAATATCATCCATAAGTTCACGTACATCACTTATGATTTCACCCGAAGCCTTTGCTGCCTGGAAGGGGATGGCATCCAGTTTCAGTTGATAGCCACCATCCTTCATCCTTCTCCAGGACTCCTTGTAACGAGTCTAGGGAATATGGAACAGAATTAGAGAAGAGTTGCTGTTCAGAGGGTTGACATTGCAGCACTTTTGAGATCCTATGTTACCATATGAGTTTCATTCTATTCTAATGCAGGGGGCAAACACAAATGAAACTATTAATGCACAACAGGAATTATCACAAGACAAACGCCCATTATAAAAGACTATTTGTTTGTTCACTCTTAATCTTTCTAATATAGGTGAATTTGGATAAGAAGTTTGATTTCCCATATTACTTCAGAAATATTTAGACCATAGAATGATCATATACTGGGGAAAGGAAAGAAATTTAGTATGATTTCCTGTGTAGGACAAACAGCAAAGCATTATCAACATTTCTACTTTCCTTTAAAATATTAAAGGTCAGGCTTATACCTCACTGATATTCATAGCATTTAATTTGGCCTGAAGGATTTCAGGAAGATCTGTCGTTGGTGTATACTGATGCTTTATACTCTCTCCATGCTCCTTGTACAGCCTCTGCAAACAGAGATGAATTTCAGTAGCAAGTACTCACAACATGTTCAATCGTTAGTTCAAACAAAAACATTAACAATTGGGTTTATGGAAAGCAAACATTACAGAAAAGCAACAGAGGCATTAATAAATACAGGTAATTGTATCAGTCAAAATGGATTCAAAAGGCTTTGGGAGTCTGATACACTTATCAGCTAGAGTATGCTAGAGAGGATCTCCTTGAAGTTTTGAGTGTGCAAATCAATGTATATGAAAATTCAGATATTTGAATATTAATTTGATGAAACTTCTAACATACGTGAGTGGGGAGAAGAAGAATAAACAGCAGCCATTAAGGATGTGCAGCAATGAGTGACCCACCAACATTTTGAAATTCCACAGAAATCCAGGAAGTTCCCCAAACACCTCTCTCCAAAGGTGCTCAATTTTAGCAGATAAACGGGATGGTAATTATCTGTGCAATTACTCCAAATTTATTTCCAGAGTTAGCTGAAAGGGGGTGCTCAATAGTCAATGGGATAAGATTTAAAAACCTCAGAAGGTGACTTATTCCACCATAAGAGGTGTGTCTGTGTGTGCCTCTAATATCAACCCTTGGAGGAAGAACACAGGGCTGGCCCAGGACCAGCTAACTTTCAGATGTCTGCAGACAGGTAAGAGGAGTTCTATGCAATTAACTGGAACTTCCTCTGAAATGGCTCTCCAGAGTTCTCCTTTTCATATAATTTTTCTTTCCTAGCCTAATTTTCTTCTTACATTGACACCATAACTTTCAGATGGGTACAGACAGACACCTTTTTGCCTTAGATATGACCCATGTCTGGAGCACCTGACTTGCCTTTCCCAGGCTATTATTTCTGCTGGAGAGTTCGAGACCCTCTAAATTAGAATGAACCCCTCCATTTCACCTATCTGACACTTTTTTAGCAGCTGGGCCCACTTGTATTGCAGCTCTGTAAGAGGAAAATTAATGAGAACTCCATGTGTGAAGAAGTAGAGCACCAGACTGATTTTGACTGGGGCTCAGTGTAACAAAATGATTTATATTTATCCTGCCTGAGATGTAAGCCTTTTGGATCTTATTAATTAAACCAAAGGCACAGACACCAAAAGTATTACAATAGCATGTGTTTTACACAAAGTCTTTCATCTTCCTCTTCACTTTAAAAATATCTATTTTCACAATAAAACATCCTCTCATGTTTGAAACTTGTCTTTTTTGAGTGACTTTTGCTTATTATTCACTTCTGTATTATCCCAGTTAAGTCTACAATATTTTTAAATCGCTCCTCTATTAAAAATAAACATGTTTAAACACCAAACAGCCTCAATTCTCCCCTTTAAGGTTTCCCCTCCTGAATTTCTCTCTCAGCAGGATGACAGCTTGAAATAATTTATTTTTTCTTCCTTGTCATGCTGCCTTACATTTTGTTTCCAAAGATAATGCAGAAACTGAAATTTGAAAGATCTGTTTGAAAAGGGGAAAGAATTCTAAATGTGTTCTTCCTCAATAAATATCAAAAGGCCAAAATTCTTTAAAGGTCAAAGGTCAGTCTTACTCCTAAATTTTACTTCTGAAAATAAATGGGACAGAAATGGCTTTCTGTATGAAAATCCCATTCACTTCGATGGGATCTCTATGGCTTCCCAGTCCAAGTTAGAAACATGCTCTTTGTGGGATGCACCACACCAGAACACAGAAGTTTCATGGTTCCCAAGGATAATCTCAGAGAAAGAAAGAGAGAGAAAGCCAGTGCTTCAATCAGGTCGTTCAAAGAGGATACCACTCTTATAATCATAATGTATATACATTATAACTTACATCCACAGCCTGGTTATAACTAATTCTAGCCTGGATCATCTCAGGAGTGTCTTTAATACTGGTAAACTTCAAAGCATATGGATGCTGACGGTACTTCTTCTGTTGAGCAGAAAAAGATCAAAGCTGTGAATTTTGTGCTGCTCTTTCATGCTATTTGAAAGAGAAAAATCATAGGTTGCTGGAGATTAGAGTGAATTTGTGAACATAATTATTATTCCTCTTTCCTCATCTTCATGTCCTAGGTACTTTCAGATTAATATTTGTTTCAATTTAACAATAACCTTTTGCCAATTAATATTAATCTTTAAATATAAGAAAAATATTTCAAAATCAGGTTCTGCTTACCTAAATATTCCAGTGCTCAGGATTTTAAAATCTTTTTTACATTACTTCAAATAGAATATGACCAACTGTATTTTGAATTTATAGTTTCTTTAAGCAAAAAATTATATACAATTGTAGTGTGTTAATAATGGCAACTATTTAGCTTATTGTTTAGGGGTTTAGGTTACCTCCTTAGACCTGCAGCAAATTTGTGCAGCCATTGACACTCTGCCTAATTGTTATGGCCTATCTTCTAGACATTAATTTTACTTGTTGTTAAGGACCCATAGTAACTTCTGAGAGGTCTTATACATACATATATAAGGTGTAGGCAGTTCAAGGGAAAAATGACAATTTTTCTGTATGGTCCAGTCACTAAAAGCTTCCCTTCCTGCAGGAGTTGTCTGAAATCCATCAATACCCTTATCACTTCTCCAAACAGCATATACTAAACTCCCCAAATGCCTGAGATGAACCCGTGGCTTGTCATTTTCTTTTAAACTGAGCTCTCATCCAAAGAAGTTTATTTGAAGCAACATCTTGACCCTTTGAAGACTAAAAATACCATTGTAAAACACATAAGCACTTTAAAGTTTTATAAGCTTAAAAGTAATGTTACAGGTTCCGAAAGTAGTATCTTAAAAATGAGTAATTGTACTAATTTTAACTGGGGACAAAAGTGGTTTATACCTTGTCTTGATCAGATTTGGAGTCAAAGCAGAGTTGACCAGAACATCTCTGTATAAAATTGGTAGAAATTATATTCTGGCAATTGTTTTTTACGAGTATTAGAAGAGCTAGTCACTGTGTATATGTGAGAAAGGACAAGGCTCATATCAACTTAACATTACTTACTAGTCACAAAAAGCTTGAGATGAACAACCTAGGAGGTCAAATTTTTACTCAGCAGTTTTCACAACTGTAACAGCCAAATGGAATACCTATACAGATCCACAGTAACTATTCCAGGTGGCATTACTGTACTGGCTTTTATGAAGCTACCTTGCTTAACACTAGATGAGAATCTCATTTATTGTGTTTTAAAAAATCGTCCTTCTTCACAATAGAGAATTCCATGGGGAAAAAAATAATGCTAGGAATCAGTTGTGAAAGGATGACTGTATTTTTCTGAGACACTGCAGAGTGAATGGACACATGATTCCTGCATCATAGTTACTGAAAAATCACAGGATTCAATCTCTTACAGCAACAGATTTGGCCAGTAGGACTCTCTCTGAAATAACAGAAGCAGAATACTATGGACTTTTTAACCATTTCCACCAGAACTTCATTTGAAGGCCTCGTGGGACAGGCACAAAGTATTCTAGAGTCTGCCTTCTCCTGTAAGTGATACTGGTTATAGGGAGAAATAAGGATGAAAACTACTTGGGCTGACAGCTACAGAGAGAGATATCTATATGAATTTCAATAGCTAGCATGAATATATATGAAAAATGAGCAAGAAGGAAACGTGTATCTGTTACAAAAGAAGGTTCTGGGTCCAATGACTCCATCTTTTCATCATCTCTTCTGTTTTGCTTCATTAAAAAGGTAGGCTAGTGGGTAGCAATTGAGCACTGTTAGATTGCCATTATTATTCATAATATCATTTGTCACCTACTTTGTTTTTGCAAAGGCTATATGGACTCCTACTGGTATGTGTTTGGTATCCGGTTTCCCTCTAATTACCAGTCCTATCCCTGGTTTTGAGGGCTTTCATGTGGTATGCCTTTTTCTTTCCCCTTTGAGTGGAAATTATTTTAATTTTATACAGACATTTTGCACGCATTATGCAGCAAATTCTGTTACATGCTGTCATGAAATCTCACCTCACTAATGAGTTCTCCTGCCTTCTTAGCCTGTTCCACATTTAATGACCCAGTGGCTATCCATCCAGCTCCTTTCATCCAGTTCAAATCTGCTCTGTATCGGTTCTGACAAAGGAAAAAAGAATCCTATTGTTGGTGTTCATACACTTAAAATGCCATTAAAGGATTCAGACATCTCAGGAACAACAATGAAGTCAAATTAGTGCCTGCTTTTGTTTTATTCACTATTGCATAGTTGCAACAAAAGCAAAAGAATTACAGAATTAAACTGAAGTATAAGGAGTCACCAGCACTTGTGCAAGACGCTCTGCAAGGTAACTTTTAAAAGTGGTCTACACCTTACTGCTGTTTGCAATTTTTACTCTAACTTCATTTTTATTTGTATAGAGCACTCTTTAAAAGCTCATCCATGACTTGCAATTATAAGAAAATGATACTTAGCATTTCCCAAACCATACCCTTTTGTTTTACTGGAGAGAAAGCATTTTGCTTTGTTTCTTTTTCCATGTGTCTTTAAGGAAGAAAAGTACAGGAGTACTTCTCACTCTCCTCACAAAAGCTCTCCTACCTGAATTTCAAATGCTTGACTGTAAGTCAGGTTCCTCAAAGATGCGAGAAAGGTTTCAGCAGCCATATCTCAACAAGGCCTGCACACATTTCTATCTCAGTCTCCTTGAAAAGTGCTGACTTAGAACCTCAGAATGGAAAGTCTAACTTAAAGTAATTGTTTACAGTATCAGACCGTTCATCTGATGGTTACAGCTGAACATGTGGTCTCCATATGGAATTTTATCACCATACATCATTTAACCTCCCTGCCCATTAGGAAACAAAAATAAATGTACATCATATAGGAATCCTAGTGTTTTATTAACACTTGAAGTAGGCTTTGAACAAGCCATGTTCATAAAGGGAGTTATAACTCTCCTCAAAAACACTGCACAACTTAAATAAATCTCTTGAGGAAGTAAGTGGCTAATATTTACTGTGTTAATATTCACTGTTTAATAGCTGAAAAATTAGGTGCATGAAGATGCCATGGCATTAAAAGCATAAATGTCTGAAGAAAGTCAGCCCTAAGTGGGGCTGAGAATGGGCTGGATGAAAGGGTATTGAAATACCTGAAGCTCTGGACTTACTTCACTTTGCAATCCGTAGGCCCACTTGGCCCACGCCACTTTCCTGTCAGTAGGCAGGGCTGTGTACTGGTGGAGAGACGTCTTGTATCCTATATCTGTGGCCAAATTCTGAGCCTTTTTGGCATGGACAAGGTTAACCATATCCATGGGGATCTGGAACTGACTCTTTGTGCCCTCGAAGGCCTTCTTGTACTCCAGATCACTCTGCAACTTTGACATTTGCAGGGAATGAGCCATCTGCGAATCTTCCTCCACAGCTTTTACTCCAATGAGCTTACCCTTCATCTTCTCATAACCTTCCTTATATTTAACCTGTGAAGAAAACAAACAGACCAAGAGTAAATTATTTAAGCTGCCAAACTGACAGCTCTACTGGCAGTAAAGCAATGGTCTGTCAGCATTGTGGCATGCTGGGTCCTCAATACAAGCGAGAAGATCATTTGCAAAAGAGGAATGGAATGTCTTAGAAATTGGTGTTTATAAAGAATAAGCCCTTTCTTGACAATAATATGTTCACAAAAACCTGTAAGAAATATTTTCTTTTCGGTTCTCTCTAGGAAAAATAACATTCTTCAGGCACTGAGGTCAGAAGGTTCTTTCAGGAATTTTCTGGCCAGGCATAGATGTATTGAGTTATGATGTTTCACAGGAGACTTCCACATCGAATTCTAAAATTCACCCTCAGGTCAGAATGAGAATAGGAAAACACAGACAGCATGTGGGGAAAAGCTCTGAATTGCTCAGAGCAAACCTTCTGACTAATTACAGAATGCCAATCACCCAGACAACTCCTCCATTGCTCCCTAGCATGAATCGAGTGAGGGTGGCTCAGGGCACCGAGACATATGTGACACATCCCCAACACTAGCAGCAACCTGGACTATCAGCTGTCCTAGGAATAAAGAAGGCTGATAGAGTCCATACTCACATCACTTGCCAGATCCCTCTTTGCCTTAGCTGTCAAGAATGACAAAGCATCCAGACGAAGCACAAATCCTTTTTCCTTCTGCTTCTCCCAGCTACTCCTGTAGAGTTTCTAAATAGATGACAACAACACAGTTTCTTTATTACTATCAATCCATTCTATTTGTTCTGTAGTCACAGTGAAAGCTCTCAAGTAACGAGTCCCTCCTACACTCCATGCCCAGAAACCATATGGCTACAGATCAGAGTCTGGTGTCTTCCCTTACATCCTGTAACTGTGGGTACTGTGGCTACTGCAACCCCAATATCTCACTGGTTCCAGTGAAACTGTCAGCGTGCCACTCACCTGGAAGCACGTGAAAAACGCACAGCTTCAAACTCTAAAAGTGGCAAGTCTTCAGAACAGCAGATGTGACTACTACTTATTAGGAGCACGTAATTAAATTTCAAGTTTTTACATTTAAAACATGAGGACTTTCTCAGAGAAAGAACATCACTTTTACCTACAGAACAAGTATTTCAACAGCAGCTGTAACTATTCACAGGAGTGAGGGAATCACACAGTACCTCACTGATATTGGCAGCATTTGCTTTGGCCAGCAGGAAGACAGGGTCATCTTTGCTGATGGTGTACTGATGAAGAAACTGCTCTTTCCCTGACCTGTAGGCAACCTGTACACATGAGGCAAAGCATGGTCAATAAAAGCAGTAGTCCATATTTAATGTTGAAGGAATACTGGTTAAAACATATCAAATATTCAAGGATTAATTAGGGTTAATTTATTTGGGGAGTTATTCTTTAGTATCTTGATTTTTTTTATTAAATATGGATTTAAAAACTGACCCACAGAGTCAGGTTGACCAAACTACTCATGGTTAAATTTCAAGAAAGCTGTGAAAGAACACACGTATCAGGATACTTTAATTCTCTTTCCCCAAGTTAGCTACTTAGCTAGCTATAAAGCTGACAGTAATTCACACTCTATACAAAATGCATGCAAGAACATGTTAAACTGCAGCTACTTCTTGGGTAGAACAAAAGTCTTTAATAAGACATAGAAATAGAGAATTCTAGGCATGAAATGAAGAACACTAAGCAATTGAATCTGCAGACAACATTTGTGACCTAAATGTAATTGCTGACACAATACTCCAGTGAGGACTAACATTCCAACTTTGAATGAAAACATCAAGGACCTTTTATGATCCAAGCAGCAATCATACCCATTTTATACCCCAGGGCTACGACAACAGAGGAACGAACTGCTCTGGTTTGGCCCATGAAGTTCTTGGAGGAGCTGTTGAAAAACTATGAAAATATGCCCCATTTCACAAAGTGTTACATTTCTTACATCCCACAGAAAAGGAAGTCTCTCCTATACAGCTCTAAATCAGTGGTTGCTATTCTGATTTCAGCACACACAGAAAAACAGCTTGTCCAGCACACAAGAGAGAAGTAACAGGAGTCAGGAGCCCACTCCCAGTGGTGCTTGATTTTTGTTGCTGTTGTTCTAGTTCAAAGAATTCAAGGAGAGAACTAACCAAATAAACAAATAAAACCCCTTAGAATGAATCTGAAAAAACTTTATATATTGAAAGGTTTCACGACTGGAGGCGCTCTCACCCTCACACTGGTGTACACATGTCAGGAATGACCACATTCTGCCTAAACAACTTGCAAAGAAACAAATTCAGTCAAGGACTCACATCACTTTGAAGTTCCTGGCTTTTCTTGGCATGCTTGATCTGAGAACTGTCAGCCACACTGGTAAACTTCAGAGCATCAGCCTTCTGCCTGTACTTTGTCTACAGCAAATTAAAGCAAGTTACACAAAATTTTCCCCAGTACTTACCCTCCCCCAAAAATGTATCACTTTTAAAAAACACGAGTGATAGAGCCAGAAGTGCCCTGTAACTTCCCAAGACAGCTTTAGCACAGGTATCAACAAAATAAGCTTCCAAGTACTACCCACTGCTGGTATTTTGAGGAGAGGAGGGCAGTGCAAGTGTGTGCCAAAGGCACTGCTCCTGACACTGCAGGCGTGGATATCTTAGGTGCCAGATGTACTATCTACATCTCTTACAGGACCTAGGTTGCACACCAACCAGGGAGTGGTGTTCACAGCCTGGGTGTGGCTTAAGTCAGGACCCAGGAGAGCTGATAAGCCAGACGGTCAGTGTTACTATCTCATTTTCTTTCAAGAGGCTTCTCAAGGATATGCATGGGTGGTTCAAATCACTGAACTGAGATGTTTATAATTATTAAGATGATAATTAAATTAGAGCAAGCAATTTCAGAGTCCTGAAAGTAACTTGAATTCAAAATTTTCCCCATCCTCTCAAAATCTTCTTTTCAAAGCAGAGCTCAGCATAGACACTGCACTCAAGCCTTTCTAGGAGGAACAGCTATGTGAGGACTCCACAAGGCTCAAGCCTCAGATATGGGAAAAAATATTCTTATATATTCATCCTCTGGTGCCAGTAATTATATAAAATCCATTTGGATGGACAAACGTGCATAGAACCTAATATTTCTGGTTTAATAAATAAGACTGTCCATAGTTTCATTCCATTTTACATTTTGTTTTACATCTGAAACACACTGAAGTGAATGGAAAACTTTAGTCGACTTCATCAGGCTTTAGAACAGGCCTGTTTTGAATTAATGTCTTTGCCTCAGCCTTTTGCACCACTCATTTGAGAGCAAGCTAAGCATCCTTTCTTTCTTTGAGATAGTACAAGGAAATGCAGGACTCTGTTTCAAGACCACAGTGTGACGGGGAGACCAAGCAAACACTTCTGGTATACTTTAATTGAATTCTTATTCTACCAGTTCAGTCATGAAGTGGGGCATTCCACCTAGAAAGGGTGTAAATGCATTTTTTTCATTATTTGGCATATCAGGAGAGAAATTCTTCTGTTTGAACTGATGGGTGAACAGATCAGTTTACACTGTGTCTCTGCTAGGGGAACACAAAATAGAAGTTAAAAAAGCATGCAGCACTTCAAAGAGGTGCTCATTGCTTTATTTTAGAAACCTGGAAGGGAGGGAGGCAGATTAAAAACAGCATGTTTTGTCACATTGCACGGAACACAATGTAGTGACATCCTGCAAAGAAATGACAAAACGCCAGGCTTTGTATGGCAATAGGGATCTCTCCAATAATATCCACCAGTCTCCAGTTTAAGTGACTGTCAGCCGTCTCTTGGCCTTGCACAGCACTGGAATGCAAAGGCAGATCATTATGGATTAAATATTTGTGGAAGTGGTTATTACTACAGCACACCCCAGAAGCAGATGTCATCCCTAGCAAGACACCAGATCTGAGGTAGCTGCTCTTCTTTTGTCTCTAAGATGTATTTTTTCCCCTAGTAGGAGTAGCAAGAGGATGTCAGAGACCCAAGGTGTCAGAGTGTGATCGCCAGGAACTAACTGGCTTCTGTTCCTCCTTCCAGAACTCAGTGGGATTTTATCCTTCTTGTCAAACTTCCCCCAATTTATTCTTCTCTCTGTTCTCTAGTTTTCCTAGCACTAGTGAGCCTGCTCAACCATAGCTAACAAATTGAAGAAGTTTACTTCCATAAGGTTAATGGCAATGCAAAGCCATGAATTAATAAAACAAAAGCAATGAAAAGCAAGAAAAGCTGAAGCTGCCAGTAAAGTCACAGCCCCTACTTGCCAAGGAGCAAGGAAGTTTTCAAACATGGCTAGCATATATCTAATTTTTCAATACTGCTCCTTAAAACCTCTCTGTACTTCACATAGCACATGAAACTCAACGGAAGTTCAGTGATGATCTGCAAAATGGGCAGGTGAATGAACAGAGGTGGAAGCACAACTAGGAGGATTTCTACCTGACAGATTATTTTGATAATTATAAAAAGGGAAAATATCATTTTAATCTTTAACACAGGATCTTCTAAATTATAGAATAACTAAATGATGTGCATTGGTTTTTCCATTTCTCAGATATTCCTTGCTAGGAATTCCTTACCTATTCCACATAATGTAATGGAATAAGTGTGCATAAACCTTTGAACAAACAACAGGCAGGTGCCTGAGCACTTTGCTTACCTCACTGGCTAAATCTCCTGCCTTTTTGGCTTGTTGTATATTAAGACTTCCTTCTGTGATACATCCAGCTCCTTTCATCCATGTCAGATCTGCCCTATATTGGAGCTGCAGAGGAAAATTACATTTATTGGCACAGGGAACACAAGTACAATGTTTGCAAGTGAACATGTGCACCCTTTCCAGTTTCAAAACCATTGCAAAGACATTTTAAAAAGCTGTAGTACAATCAAACAGTGTTCATACGAAACAAGAATTAGATCAAATGGAAAAAGTTATAATCTCTTGTACTGTTTTTAACAGTTAAGCTGGGTGTACATCATCTTACATCACTCTGGAGATCATAGGCCTTCTTTGCCCACTTGGTCTTCATATCTTCTGGAAGCACGGTGTACTCGTGGAGTCTCGTTCTGTAATCCAAGTCACTCGCAAGTGCCTGAGCCTTCTTAGCATGCCTCAGGTTTATCATATCCATGGGCAGATGGAAATGGGCCTTGCTCTCCTCAAAACCTTTTTTGTAGGCAATCTAGAAAACAAAGCAATGAAAGCAGGTTATCTGTATCAGATATTGCAAAGCTATTTTAAATCACCCCTCTTGTTTGGGTCCTTAGGCAGATTAGGCAAAAACCCCCAAACACCTGTAGAAATCAGGTCCTATAAGGGACAAAATAGATGACAGGGTAAATTTTCCAGATTCTAGAGACATTTTCTCTATTACAGTGCATCTTACTTTTAAACATACCTTTACAGACTTGAAAGTTCTCTGTAGAAGTGTTTATATTGAGGTTTTAATATGATGATATCTTTTTATATTGAGGTTTTAATAGGATGTTATTTTCCTGCGCTAAAATAAGGACACTGTTGCTCAAAATCCTCTGCTGTGAAATCATTGCAGATTAACAGATGGAGGAAGGAAACCAATTTTGATAAATGCTTCCAAGAATTTCTTACAGTGAGATAAGTAACAGTGGTAGATCACATAGTGTTGCTGAAAGTTTTCTAATTATGAAAAACACCTTTTGAGTAAGACAAATAATTTACCTCACTACTCATCTTGGCCACCTTTAGAGAGTGCAAAAGTCTTGAATCCTTGCTTTCAGTTGCTTTTCCTTTTGTTTTTTCATATTCTTCTTTATATTTAACCTGTGAAAAAAAATTAGTGTACATCTAAGAATATTTTGAATTACCCAAGAGATAAGCAATATGATTTTCACCAGAGATTTGGATGGTCAAAATTTAGAAGAGCTTAGCCTGATTCTCTCATTGTCACTTCAAATTTCCCCAATTTTCTCAGTAATTCCAAAGATGCAAGGCCAGTCTCATTTATGAGGTCTTTAACCTCATTTTTTAAGGTTTAGCCCTCTGAGGTGAATATGTTATAAACTTTAATTCTTCTGATTAGCTAAATTATCTTGTCCTTAGGGGCAAAAATAAGAAATCAATTGAAGAAAGGAATTCAAGATTTGATTTTCCTAATGAGGTGGGATTTCAGAATCCCCATCACTGCTGAACACTTTCCAGCCACAGAAAAGGTGTCTCTCTTTTCTGCCTCTCCACAGTTTAAAAATCTTGATATGAGTTGTTTAGAAAGATTTTGTTTGGAATTTTTCTTATATACATGTGTTTGTGTTAAGGAAGCAGACTAAAGAAATATGCATTCCCTTTGTAGTAGATGATAACACTATTTTTGAGGTTATAAACAATTGAAAACATTGAATTTCACTATGGGTTTATTGTGCAAATTTTGCTTCACTCTGTACACATGATTTTTTAAAAAATGTTTTTTGAAGAGTGAAATTTCACAGCAGAATCTGAGAAAGTTTCCAACTGTTCATTAGCCAGTGAGAAAGATGGACAGCCAAATGCAGGACTTAAAAATCTAGACGAAGCGAGCTAAGCTTTATTTCCCTGTGCTATAGCTACTTATATAAAGAATAATTCCCAGGTAACTAAATGTAACATACATCACTGGCAAGATCCCTTGAAGCTTTGGCAGCAAGTAAAGGCAGAGAATCAAGTTTCATTTCAAAGCCCCGGCCCTTACTCTTCTCCCAGCCTTCTTTGTACTTAATCTGAGAAAGGAAAGACAGCAACATGTCACCGACACATAAACACACAGGATTTTCAAACAAGCATGGAAGTGACTCAGAGAAAAACAGAACTATAAATGTGCTCATTCCACAAACTGGGACCTTCCTAAGTCACAGTTCATCGTCATTTTGAGCTAATTAATTGTCTAGGATTGAGTCAAAATTTTATTCTTGGCGTTCACAGGCACTTAATGTCCTAGAGCATGCACTAATGGGTCTCATTTTCAGACAGATGTGGAGGAGGGAGGGTTTTTCAAAAGTGCCTCTGGTTATGTCTACTTATGCAAGTAGTACAGATCTATAGGAGCTGATCTATAGGCAGAACAGCTGGTGCTAAGAACCACTCATCACACCCCTCATTTCAGGATTTTTCCTTCCCACCCCCAAACTATAACATGTCAAGTTTCATGCACTGAATTTGAAGCTGCAGTCCTCTACATGAGCTGCTGGAGAGCATTCAAAACAAATCCAGCTCATGTGCTCTGAGAGCACCTCATAATGTGAAGCACAGGTCAGTGAAGCAGCCCCTATGATCAGATTATCTTCCAAAGCACACTCATGAGCCACCCTATCTCACAAACACAGATGAAATGCATGAGAATCACATACTGAACTTCTGAAAGTTAGTGGAACTTAAAGTAGTAGTTTTTTAAGCTCTTTTTTGAGATTCCACTTGCAATTCCAGTAAAGCAAGATCCAGTATGCCTTCATTCATATTATGCATGCACCTAATGAAGGTAGAAGGTTTTCAGGAAGCCCCAATTTCTGGATTTGGGTTTTTGCATGTTTATATTTTACGAGTATCTAACAATGTGCATGCATCCCAACACAGCAAAGTCACAAAGAATGTTCCTCCACAACACTCTGCCAATGCAACTCAAAAAAAACTTAGGAGAAGGACACAAGATACAAGAAACTTGCAGTAATGCCAACTCACAACCATGAAAGATCATGAAACTGGTTAAAAAAATAAAAGTTGCACCAGTAATGTCTGGAGGGTTTTTTTTCATTTTGCACTTATTTGTCTTGGGTTTTTTTCCCCCCAAAACTATCTATGACAATGGAGGCCTGGAAAATACTTTAAAAATTAAATAGAAATTCAACTTTTCCTGGAAGCACTCGATTTTAACACACAAAACTCCAAATGAATCACTCTATATTGTCAGGAATTATAAATGGAGCAACAGTGGGCTTGATCCAAGTTTGCTGAAGTCACTGTTTCTTTCCATTGACTTGAGTGGACTTTGAATTACTAGAACCATGCAAATGTTGGTTCCTCATACAAATATCACCTCAGAAGCAGTTGGTTGTGTGGAGCCAACACTGATTTACTGATTTGAAGAAATTCAAATAATCTGAAAATATCTCGAAAAAGGAAGTCTGGAGGTTTCACTGTCCTTGAAATTGGATCTCTGTCTATTCTGGCACCATATTTCATGTTGTTTAGTACAAAGCCAAATGATAAATGCTAAATGCTTCCAGAAGGAGTGTCATCATCTTTATATTAATTTCTGTCTATTAACAGCATCATGGGTGCCAGCATTTCCACAAGGCTTGACTTACCTCACTGTATAACTCAGCATTGGCTTTTGCTTTCACTAACTGAGGTACATCCTGAGGTAGAGTGTAATTTGTTTTTGTCTTCTCATACTGAGCTCGGTAGTTCAACTGCATGTATTGAAAATGTCAGCAAGAAATTCAGTTATTTTTAACTTAATAAAAATATAACCACTAGACTGATTGATTGCTGTTACATTTCAGGTTATTGGTGCCATACATAATAGATACATTCAAAGGAATTTGTGATGTAAGTATGAAGGCAATAAGGCTAACTTTTACTTAAGCATTAGAAAGTAGAAATTTATACTATAAATAAAAGAGCTACTGATTATCTTTAGTACAAAAGATATAATTTAAAACATTGCCTTAATAAATACACTGAAAATAATTTCCTAAAAACCACACTGACACAAAGTTTAAAAGTGGAGACAAATAGATCTACTGGTATGCTTGCTACAATTTTGAAAGTGATTTCATTCAATACATATTCTTGTTTTGACTATAAATGTGCTGAAGAACTATCAAGAATAAAAACACGTAAGGCTACCAATGCTATGAAATGAAATAATCTCGTAATTCTAATAAACAACAGTGGCTAATGATGGCAGAACTTACATCACTGAGCTGCTGCGCATTTATTTTGGCTTGAGCAATTTGTGGAGTGCTGGCAACAGAGCTGTACTTCAGCTTGTCTATGCTTTGCCTGTAGTTTACCTAATTTAAGATAAAATTTTAAGAAATATATATATTTAGTAGAGGAAGAAATGGTCAGACCAGGAAAAGAGATTGAATAGATGACGTTTTGCTAACTAATACTCTGGATAAAGACACATTTATCTGAGGGACACACATAACCACAGCAGTACACAAACCTCCTGACACTGCTCCATCTGTAACTCAAGGCACAGAGGGCAGCTCTTTGGCATGGACCACAGGCTGGAGGAAGGTTTCATGAGCAACCAGTTCCCCTTCAAAGGGGAGCACCTGTCCTCAGGGAATTCACGATGATGGGAGGGCTGTTTCAGTCTCCCTGTCCTTTCAGTGCCTTCAGTGCTTGGTGCTGCTGTTGGAGCTGCCCCAGGAGGGTGAGACTTTTGCAGCACAGAGCTGGGATGGGGCAGAAGTCACTGATTTCACATCTCCCTACAATCTGAGCTGAACTGAAGCCAACAACAGGACACGGCATCTCTTTCTACTGCTCTGACCTCTTGACACTGCTCTTCTTTGCTTTACCTTTGTTATCACTGGCTGTTTGCTCCCATCATTAAATCATCATTTGACACATGCAATCTACCACAATCTCTCCTACAGAGAGATGATGAGCTATGCAAGTCATAGGGAAAAAAAAACAACATAAAATTATTTACATCTTTCAAAGGGACCAGCTTTCTTGTTGTTTGGTATGAAGGAGTGAGAGTAGCTGGGTAATTGTAGTCAACACCGTCATGTTTGTAATCAGACTTATAGGCTATCTGAAACACAAGGAGAACAAAAAAAAAAATCATTCCTTTTTTTTTAGCTGTCACTTGTTTGAATAATTATCAGTCAAGAGGAAAGGAGAAACAATAATATTAATATTAAATGCAAGAAACAAAGTAAGTTCAGTGTCATGAGTGACAAAGAAAATGAAATTATTTGCATAGTTTAGCCACTAATTGATTCTTTTTCAGCTTCTCAATTAATCCAATGCCAACAGTGGGAGCATTAACTTAACTTCCACCTATGACACATCTCTTTTATCTTTCTGCTTAGTTCTCAAGCTTCTTACAGATTTGTAAATAATGTACTTGAAGGAATGGTATGTAATGAAATAGCTTCTTGACTAACCCAGTAAATTAAATTGGAATCCAGAAATCTTCATTAAAGACTGTTTTTTCCAGCAAAGGTCTGACCCTGAGGGTGGTGGCAAACAACCTTCAGCATCCTACTGATGTCAAAGAAAACTAAAGGATATCAGTATGTGGCCAGATCAGTGAAATTTCTTATTTTAACTTCTTCCTCACAGTGAGCTATAAAAGAGTAAAAAAGGGTTTCCAGAATTTCCCCACTTCTCAACATATCTATCCATCATTCATCAAATCTATCCCCGGTACAGTATGATCTAAAGTTTTCTATCAGCTCAGTTCTGGAAAAACTGAAAGACAAGGAGGCAACAACCATACAAGAGTGATTAAAAGGAACTCACATTGCTTGCCAAGCTGCCAACTTTCATGGCATGGAGCATCCTCTTGTCCATGCCAATACCCACATAGCGACCTTTCATTTCATTCTGGTAGGTTTCTTTGTATTTAAGCTGTACCAAAAAAAAAAAAAAAATACTCTGAGAAAATATATTCAACTTTTCTACTGAAGAGTTTCAGCTTTTCAGAGTTTCTATATTTTACAGCAGAGAGATAAATTGTTGCAGCTGTGCAACAATTGAGTCTACTACTGTTGCTCCAATACAGGAACTCATTTGTCCAAAACAACCTTGGTACTTTAAAAAATAGAAGCTAAAGCCCTCCATGAGCTTCTTGTTCTACAGGATATCATTTACTTGCTTTTTATATCACCGGAATGCCACACAAAGAAGATACATCTGCGTTTCATCAGAAACAAATCCTAAAACAAAGTTCCAGGAAGACAATATTTGTACATTAAGAAATGAACACAATTGGGTTGTTTTGGTGCATCATTCACCTATGACAGAGTCAGGGATTTGACAAGAAAAATTGATCATTCTACCACCTCAACTGTATGGCAAAATATTTACTCCCCTGGGAATTCAGAGAATGGTAAGAGGCAGTATGAAACAAAGTTACATTTCATGAGATACAAGCAGTATAATTATTAACACTGATTATTTTCACACAAGAATTACATTCCTCTCTGGCATGAACTCTGATGAAGTATCTTCTGCCTAACTGTCCAGTTAGGAAATGGACATGTATGATGAAATTAGTAATAATTACGACAGACAACAGTAACAACTGACTGCTACTTCTCTAGATCAGCAGTCCATGGTGAGTAACCTCTCTTCCAAATACCATAATAGTTCTTTTCATAATCCTATATAAAATGAGCCCCCACTATACATCAGGACACACTAGGAGAGGTGTTGTACAGACACAGGCTAAAATCAGTCGTAATCACATTTCCAGCACACACATATCTGAAACACACACACAGTTGACCTGTGATTCCAGCAGCTACCAGGGCAAGCAAGCCACACACAAGGTACGGAAAACTTACATCACTGGTGAATTTCGAGATCTTGCTCACATTCTTGAATTGTGGAGTGTCACAGTAGTTCATGCTGTAGCCTTTGTTGTTGCCAAGATCCTTCTTGTACTCCACCTTAGTGACAAAAATGCACAATGGGGAAAACTATGGTAAAACCTTAACCTGCTCTATCAAGTTCCTTCACACACTTTTTATTAGGCAGACCCGCTGTTCAGAGATTTTGATACATGGTTTTCATCAGATGGCATATGCTGAAAATTAATATGAAGAGAATTTTCATATACTCAGTTCTTATTTTATAGGCAAAAGAAACACAATTTCATCCTCTGCAAAGTATATGAGACAGTGAATGAAGGAAAATTATTAATAAAAACAATGGAATTCTAAGGTGAGTGTGGAACAAATGAACATGTACAAATGTGCCATGTACCAGGTTGCAGCAAGACCTCAGCAAGAGCTTTTGTACTCTTACAGTCATTCCTGTTTAAGGAACATGTACTCAGCCTGTAACAGCTGCACTGAAAGACTGAGAGAGGAGAAGAACTCAGCTCGCTTAGTCGAGGAAATCAAAGCAGAGAGAAGCAAATGATATATTTGTAAACCGCTCAAGAAAGTAACCATGCAGGGAGAAGAACTTTTTAAACTAAACAGCAACACTAGCACAAAACACAGTGGTAATAGAGTGGACAGGAATAAATGCAGGCTAGAAAGTGGAATAGGAGGATTATATGATGCTGTGTCAAATCAGCAGGAACCAGGAATCATTGGCCCAGGAGGCCCCTTCCAGCCCTACTTCCAGGGGTTTTTCATTATTGAAGGTTTTCTACTTTGACATCTCAAGAGTATGAGTTCTTAAACTGCCATGGGGAAATTCTAGAAACTCACATTTATTAATAGTTTTATAGCTGATATGACACTATAAATAAATTAATAATTCAGAATCTACTGAGAATTCACTAGCAATCTTCCCTTGCCAAGCAGAAAAAGAATCAATTATCAGTGACTCACAGTTCTTCACATGATGGAAGAAAACAGAAACCTGCATAACCAGAATGGTATAAATTTTGGCTCTGTTCATGTTATTTTTTGATTATTAGAATAACCTTTGAGATAGCCTAAGGTACACACCCAATTCACCCTAAAGCATTTGTGATTCTATCTTAATATCATATTAAAAGCACAATTCAGGTTTGGGGTGGTCTTTTTCAGATTTCTATTCTTCATGTGGCCAGAACTAGAATCACTCTCCTGGGATTAATTTTCCACACTTTCATTCAGATGATTGGAAGGGCCAGAACACAGCACCTGAAGATCTGTTCTTGATCTTTTTTCTCCAGCTACTGTGCTACACACAGATGATTTTTGTTATGTACAATGCAGTAAGAACAACATCTTTTTTTCACTTGCAGTCCTTACTCATCAAACACAAATGTTTGTATGAGCTGCTCCCAAACTCGTTAAGAGATCGATTCAAGCCCTTACCTCACTGACAAGCTTGTTAACACTTTGGGCTTGTTTAAGGACCAAGTTGTCTTCAGCTGTTAGGGAGTGAAAGTGAGCTGCACCTTTCATCTTGGAAAGATCTTTCTTGTATTTTATCTGAAAAGAAGTAGGGAGAATTATAAAATAGATGTGCACCTTTTCATCATTACTATTTAGACTGGCTTCATGAGTCAGGATAATACCTTCCATGGGCTTGTTTTGATAAGTAAATGGAACTTGCCAAGTTCAAACACTATATTTGCTTCCTCAAATAACCTGGATATAACCCCATAGCCCTTCAAAGTCCCTCTCGAGACGTTTTACTAGACAGCATTTTTTTATCCATTTTTGACATAGATTGAACAGCACTGGTTGTTGTTCATAGCTTGAGCAGATTACTAGCAGATTCTTGGCTGGTGGCTGCTTGGAGCTTCTTCTATTACTGAAGTTAATCCTCAGTACTTTAATTTTAGTCAGAGAACTACAGATACTCATCAAGTACCCTGCAAACTTTTCCTTTTGTAGAAAGCAGCTTTTTAAAAAAAGTTGTATCTTTTTGTACTTTTAGTGTGTTTAAGGGAATTGTATTTCTCTACCAAATCAAGATTAAAATAAGGGATTTCTAAATCTAATTTAGACATCAGGCTATTGACATAAATTTGGCTTGGATGGGTAAAGAGAGATAATACACTGGCCTTTGCCTTATTAGGCCTTTGCCTAATACTTGTTGGCCTTTTGCCAAACTTTGTCCAGCAAAACCCATGTTGGGAATGAATATGTTTCAGTATTTCTTGCATACAAGAAGATGCTTGTATTATACATGTTCAAAAACCAGTAACATAATGTACAAAATAAATTATTTTACATGAACTGAAATGCAAAGTGTTTGGGATTTTTTTTTATTTTCCAATTCTACACACAGTTCCTCAGAATTTAAAACTATAAGGCAGGTTGGTAAGTACTGTAGTGTGCAAATGTTACTGCCATGAACTAATCCTCTTTACTCTATGTATTATAAATCAATAAGGAACCTACTGACCATTAGCATTTTCAAAACCTATGAAACTGTGATCTTTATCTGAAAAGGTTAAATATTTCATGTTTAAACAGGGGATCACTGAGTTTGTCATCAAACTGGGATTGGTCACAGAGGATTTGAGGTTTTTTACATTCTCTCAGTGATAAGCTCAGGTAACAGAACATGACTGATCCTTTCACTCCAGTTTACTGCTCGTGTCTAGTCCAGGCTAATACAAGCTGAAAGACTCAACCATCTGTTAGCTCCCCAGAAGACAGACTGAGCTCATCAGCTCAGATAGCCCCGTCGGGGACAGGTGTCCACACTACAAAGGTTGTCACTCACAGGAACCCTTCAGAGCAGCCACAGGGTCCTGACCTACAGACTGACCCACTTTTTGTCACTGCCAGAAGCGGTCTCCTCAAACAGGAGTGGGGCTCTTTAATGGATGGGCTGGATGCAGGAATCACACACCACCACCTCTTTGCCAGTTCTTTAGTTTACCACCCAAACCCAAAAATCCCCAGCCCAGAAACGAGCTCACTTTTGTGCAGTGACAGTATCATATTGTGTTTCTTTTCCTCCATAGGACCTGCTTTGTGCTAGAGGCATGATACATCAAAATATCAAAACCAGTACAGTTCATTCATCCTCCATTTATTCACTACTGGGAATACCACGGTAGTCCACAGGATGATTAAGGCAGTTGAAAGTTTCATTAATAATACAGGTGCAGATTTGCCAGGAGGGTTAACCTAACAGTAGGGATCCCCATTAGTTGCTACATCCATCTCCTCCCTCATGCAAGCTGGAGCTGTGCCCCCTTCTAATAATAGATATTATTAATCCCCTGAGCCATCCAGTTCCCAGCAACGCAGCGAAATGTCACTTTTGTTTACTTCTCAAGTGCAATTTTAGCATTCTCCTCCCAGGCACTGCTCTGACAAACTGCTGTTTTTAATTGTTTATGAATTGTATTGATTCAGGTTTCATACTTACATCACTTGCCAATTCATTTGCTTTCTTGGCATTTTGATAAGCTGGAGTGATCATAGCAGGAAAGCTTCCTTTCCCTCTGCGTTCCTCAAACTCCTCCATATATCCCTGAAGAAAATTCAGAATGTTTACTCATCACATCATGAGCAGGTGGGGCCATGAGTCATTTTACAAAGCCCCCCAGTCCTTGTTGGTAGGAAGGTTCATGATTTCAATGATTTTTATTTTTTTAATGAAAAAAATGACCAAAGTATAAGAATAAATTGACCTGCTAAATTACCTATGCCTGTGAAACTACCTGTGTTGCATTCCAAGAGAAATTTAGATAGCTATTAGCTGTGGTAAAGATAGCATTCAAGTGTACAGTGATATACAGCCCTCAGATCTCACCTTGTTTCTTACAGAGATATCTGCTTGCCTCTCTTTATCAATACATGTTTCCCTGGAATATTATAAAAATAACAAATGGTTTAGGTAGCCAGGAGACTTGCCTAAAGTTAACGGGTTTAACATAGGATCAGCCTTACACTGTGGTGTTACAGAAGCTGCTTGATCTTTCCACGGTCATTTTTCACATCATAACTGACCAAAAATAATACTTCTCCTGTGCAGTGATGTATTTTGAAGAGGGATTAATAAATGAAGCAGAGATATCTAGATATCAAAACGACAAACTCCTCAGTGAACAAAATCGCAAAATTCCATTTGTCTGATGAAAAAATTGTTGTAGAAGTAACACCCCTAAGTCTATCTATAGATAAGTTTGTGTGTAAACATTTGACAATTTGAAAGCCATTTTGATAGTTTAACAGCAAAATACTGGAGCTTTTTTTTTTTTTTTTTTTAAATGGTAATGCACAGTAATCATCCAAAGACATCTATGGCGAGATCTGGAGAGAATATGGTGTACAAACAAGAATAAAAACAAGTGAGATACAGTGTAATGTGTCTTCTCTGCAGTATTTTGTAAATCCTTTGTAGTAAAGAGGCAGTTTGAGTGAAAATAGAATGTGCCATGAATAGAATGCATGTCAAGAATGCCATGGAGATAGAAAGGACTACAAATATCTGGGATATCTCTTTTGCATGTTCTCAAGGCAAAACCATCCACTGTAGGCCTTGTTGTGCACCATCAATGTCACACTGTACAACAGGTCATACCATGAGTTTGTGAACAATATGATGCCATAGTTACAATGGCATTAAGTTATTCTATAAACAGGCATAGAAAAGAAAAAATATGTTTGATTAATCAGCTGAGTTAGTTTCTTAAAATACCATTAATGAGTTTGAATTCTCCAGACCAACCTGTCTTTTGCTTCTAACTTGCTTAAATACATTTTAATTTAATTTCTGATGTTGTGCGTATATTCAAAGTTTCAGAAAAATATTTTAGCCACTCTTCAGGTTTTTAAACTTAAACAAAACAGGTGTTCAGCACAGGAATTTTACAGTAAGATTCCTTAAATTGTCTCATGTTTTATATATGAATATGCATGTGTATATATATGTATAGCTTGATATATCTGTGTGATGCACACCCAACTCACTACTGATGATCTCAACAATTAGAAATCTAATCACTTTACCCATGTTAAGTCACAATTTACTCTGAAAGATCCATTAATTTCAGTGACTCTGTGTTATTTGACTAATAATATCAGTATCCACTCTATAAAGATTAAAACTGAGATTGAATTTGAAGTCTGTGACTGAAGTTTCAAAGATACTTTCAAAGAAGAAAAACTTAAATTAATTCTAAAACAGAAGCATTCTAATGCTTGGAAATGTAATTAGTGCTTTTTCAAATTCATTTTATTTGTTTATTCCTATTAAAACTTGTAGCAGTTCAAAAGATGGAAACTAATTGAAGGCTTCATTGCTACAACTCTAAACTCCTATTCTTCAAGGAAGGTTTGCTTTCACAGAATACTAGATGTAGATTTGGACAGAAGAAGTGAAGAAATGTAAAATACCAAAGGTTTTAGGATAATATAGTTGCTGTTCCTTCATTTCTTCAAAGTATATGGACCTACTGAGGAGCAGGACAAAAACCCCCAAGATTAACCATATAGTTTTCTTTATACAAAAACGCTATTGAATGCCTTTCAAATTCCCTTCAGCTGCATTCAGCTCTATTTAGCTATGCTATTTCCCTAACTTAATTGGAATAGAAAGTTGGGTCCATTTTGGGAGACCACAAAACCAATTGTATTCCCTTAAGAATGAAACATAAGCAAAACGAATGCCACCGACCAAAACAGAGCTAAAGCTTGTTTGGTTCCACAAATACAAAACTACAGCTTGTCAGGCTTATAATACCCCTTTTGTAGAAGAGCTGAAATCTAAGACATTGTGTATCTAAGAGATTCAGTGCTGTTCACATATATTTAGAGCTGCAAAGCTCCTAAGATTTGTAAAAATACCAGCAGAGAAAAGGCACCTAACTATCTGCCACCTTTCTACCATTTCACAACCCTTTTGTTTTTTTCCTGACTGAATTTCCTTATTCATTGAATGGGAATATTTCCACAAGCAAACATATTTCAGTGTGTTACGTAACAACACCACAACAGAAATGTAGAATGCATATGTGCACACAGATAGAATTTGCCAAGGTCAGTCTTTACCTTTCGGAATGGCCCTACCATAAGGGTCATGCAGTGACAGTGCAGCCGCCTTGTAGTCACATCTGTAAGTGCCAGTGCCAGACACATTATACATTAGGAGTACTGTGCTGTTTGCACACCATCCTTTCCCTTGAGACCTTGTTTTCTCACACAGGAAAACAAAGTGAAAATAGGTGTCACCAGTTTCTAAAGCCTTGAGCAATCAGCTGTAGTAATGATCAACATCAGCATGGCTATCTCTCGGATGCTGCGTACCTGTCCATATTGATCTACGTTTTCTCTTGCAAAAGTAGCATCTGTTCCAGCTGTATGGCTGGCTTTTCCCTTGATCTCTTTTTCATATCTTTGATGATACTTTACCTACCAGGAAAAAAGGAAATAAATAATCTGGGTGAGTTTAGTCTGGTACACAGATGCTGCACAATAAATAACAACCAGCGACATGCACATGTTGTCAATAAAGGATTGTCAAAATTCCCATTGCCTCCAACCTGCACAAGTCAAATATGCCACTTGAAGATACGAAAACAGAACTAGTGGTGTACTTTTTAATAATGCACTAGGAACATGGGACTTGCCATTTTAACCCAGACCATTAGTTCAGTGTGTTCAGCACCACCTGCTTAACAGTGGCTAATCCCTGATGCTTCAGCAGTTTAAAAAAATAAAACTGATTGTAATGCAAATTCATGGTTACCACAGAGCACTTTTTTACCACAGTGATGGGGTCACCTGAACCCCATCAATAAATGGGTTTGATATCCCCACTGATAAAGGGAATTTTAGGCAATCAGCCTTCAAGTTTAGACCAAGATTTGCACTACATTGTTGAAGTCAAAACAATGCCTGTAACCTGATGCTGCCCTTTAATCACCATGTGTGTTTTCTGACAAAAGTGAAGGGTTTTCCACAGATCAAAGGCAAACAAAAACATGTAATTGTTTTAGAGTCAGTTGCTTTTGCTTTCAAAATTACAGATCTCTTATTTTACTCAATGAGTCTTAGTAGTGTTTTAAATTCACTTCCATTGAGTTTTATGTTCTTCCATATGTTCTCTTCTTCAACAAAAAGAGCTTTTGTTTCAGTTTCCAATAACAAAGGACAATTAATTGTACATTTTGAAGCAATACTTACGTCCTTTTTTGATGCTTATTAAAGAGTAGAGGGGTGTTATTGTTTTGTTATGTTTGGAAAGGAAAAGGAAGCCAATAAAGATCAGTATGCCATGCTCATGGAATTTCTGCCAGTAAATGTTTTAATTCAAAATTTGTGTAACAATTTAATATTTTCATTACCAAAAGAGACCATGCTTTGAACACTTACATCACTGGCTAATTCATTGGCTCTCTTGGCTATTTGATAAGCTGGAGTGATCATTGCAGGAAAGCTGCCTTTTCCCTTCTGTTCTTCAAAGTCTTCTGTGTATTTCAACTGTAAAATTTCAAGACAGTTCAGGAGCAATTAGATCAAATGCATCTTGCTTACACAGATAATCAATCCCTAAAGTAGCAAAGTCAGGCATTCCATGGCTGTCAGGTGCCAAAAGGAAAATGAACCATGAAGTCTGAATCTTCACAATTTAGTCGTCAGCTACACGACACACATCTTCTGCATGGCCCCTTTGTCTTGTTCAGGGTGTAGGATGAAAACAGTTGTTTCAAGAAAATACTGAAGGTGTCTGCAAGATGCCTGCTCTGTTTCTATGAGTCAGGCAGCTTCTTTCCTGATTTTGCATGGCACCCACTTGCTGGGTATGGAATGCATTGGTTCTCTGCCTTCGGTTCTGACGGCCTAAAATGGCCTCAAACTGAATGTGGTCTTTGTAACTGGAAGTATTAAATACTTAATGACAAAATGAGGCTGCCATTAAAACTTTAATTTTTCACTTTTCTTTGTGTTCATGTTTTTAAATGATTTATAAATACCCTAAGAACTACTTGCAGAGCCAAAAACAGGTCAGTCTATTTTGTTTCACTTACATCACTTGCAAGCTGTGCTCCAGCCTTTGCATGAAGTATATCTGGAGTGTCTACAACAGAGGTGAACTTTGAAACTCTCTCTTCATGTCCACGCTTATATTCTACCTGAAGAGGAAAAATATATATATCCATATTACAAACAACAAGCAGCAAAAATGTATTTCCTGTCAGAAGGCTTCAAGAGAAAATGAGCAACAGCAGTTGTGACATTTTCCACTATACAGTCAAGCTATCCATACATTTAAGGCCGAATTTCCTTAAAGTGAATACCAGAAGCAAACAGAAACGGACCCACATAATCAAATTTTCAAAGGATACTTGATTTATGTGAGCCATACATTTGATTGAAATACCATGAGAATAGTCATTAATGTCCCAAGATCATACTGCAATGATAATGCATATAGTATTTACAGAAAACAATGCAATGCTTTAAAATTATTTTAAGGTATTTATTTTACTTATCTTTTTCATGCAAATTGTTCTTTTTATAAATAAGCCATTTTCTGTGCATAAATTTAAAGTAGCTTGTATATGAATTAATTTCAATATTACAGCTTTTTGATTTCAAATAAAGTGAAAAATGTCAAATGCAAATAATTAGATTAATAAAGCCATAATGTGAAAGCAAATGTAATGAATTAAATTAACATTTCAGTGTGAGTCACAATCTTTTTCAGGTTGTGATAAATTACAGCAAAAGTTTCTACATTTCACAGGAAATATCTACTATATGATTGTCTTCCCAGGCCAAGTAGTTTATCAACCCTTTTTTTCTGCATCATGTTAAAACTTTCTCACTTTGTAACACTTACACAACAAATATTCACCATAGTGAATATCAAGTGAATGGCCTGAACCCAGGATTATCCAAATTCTGAAGCCTAAAATATAATTAAAAACCACTGTGACTTACATTGCTGCTTAGCTGGGTGGCTCTCTTGGCAACCTGATAACCTGGAGTGATCATAGCGGGGAAGCTGCCTTTGCCTCTTCGTGGCTCATATTCTTCTGTATATTGAAACTAGAAGATGAATGTGTTTATTACAGAAGAACCCACTGTCATTTAATGTGATTCCTCTTTTCATGCCTGCTTCCTAAATGTATGTATTACTTTATTTAAAAGTTAACAGAACAAAGAACTTATAAACTGATCAGGTAAAACTATTTCCTATATATAACAGAAAACATTTCTCATACGTATCAATTATCCACTTTAATTGCCTATGTTGATTGGGTCACTAACCCATTGTATGGACACAGACAATCAGCCATAATTCAGAAGTGATTTTCATCAGTCATGGAAATACAGTCCATGAAAAGTCTGGTCTATGGAAAATATTACACATTTGCCATCCTGAGTTCTGCTCCCCTGAGAGAGACAGCACTGCCTGCTAGATCAGTTCACCTCAGTTTGGCCAGCAGTTGAAGTGCTTCTCAGCTACATAAATATATAAATGTATGATGGCAATAGAAGTGTTATGTGACTTTAATCACTTACGTGACTAAGTATTGTTTTAACAGAAATAAATGTGTCAGTCTCACCTTTGGCAACACCTTAACAAAGATCAGAGTGTAGACAAACCCTCCAAATATTCTTCCTGCAAAGCCTGGAGGTGACATCTTATCAAAGGCTGACTTTGATGCATTTGTATGTCTTCAGAATATGATAGACCATGAAAATAAACCCAAACATCAGTCCACTTACATCGCTCAGAGCCTTCTGTGCCTGTGTTATCTTGACCATTTCAGGATCCGGGATTGTTCCTGGGTACCATGATTTTCCCTCCTCATAGGCAGCATAGTAAGCATCCTACAAAACAAAACCTAAATAAATACCTATCTTCACCCTTGTTTTAACACTCAAACAGCTGATCTGACAGAAAAAAAAAAAAAAAAGGAAACGCTTACAGTGCTCTGGAAGTGAAATTCACTCTCTGCAGCACAAGGCCTACATTCCACAGCCCTTCAGAATGCCAACGCAGAACTTGTATAACAAGAACTGACATCAAGATGACAGGATCTAGGATCCTGGAGTGAGACTCAAACAACACCCCCTGGGAATCAGATCACCTGCTGTGAAGCTCCAGTGCCAGTAGAGAGAAGACACAGAGTATGGCTGTACAGGCAGCAGCCCCAACAGCTGACTACAGACACACTCTTCGTCCCTCACATTCTGATTCTTCTAGCCTAAGCTATAACTCAGCTATTTTGCCTTGAAAAGTTTAGTCAAGGGAGAAGGAAAGGCTTTTTTCAGCACTGAAGTGCTGTGGTTAAACCCCTGACATTCAGGACTGCCAGGGCCAATCCTCGGTCTCCTGCAGGCTACTGGCTTGGAGACTCGAGGGATATTTCTTACCTGGGTAGCCAGTTGTTGGGCTTTATAGACACTTTCAATTTCTCTGGACCTTACATCCCACTGAAAGACTGATTTGAATTGTTCACTTGCTTCTCGATATTTTATCTAAAAAGAAAAAAAGATAATGACTGGTTTTAGTAGTTTGTTAGTACATACTAACACACACCCCATTTGGAGAAGAATATGAAGGGAAACAAACAAGGTGACGATTGCATTTAGCCCTAAGGCCAAAACTCTGCTTTCTAGTCCACAGCCAGCTTCTGCCTAAGATTTCTGCCAGTATAGGAGCTGCACAACCGTAAAGGAGCAGCATATGACCTGAAAACTGGCATGACATTCTGAAAGAATAATTTGATCTTTAGATAATATTTTGGGGGGAAATAATCTACGAGAACTGAAATCCCTACGAAATTTTAAGCAGGACATGTCAATGCAGCATTAGACAAAAAAACTATTACCAAGTGAACAATATTCTATTCTCCTATTTCCCTGCACAGTGTCCACAAAGTATCATGTCCTAACTGTGCATACGTAAATTACTACTATATTTAATCCTGGGTCATTATTTTCCTACTGCTACTTTAATCATGACAGCATGTAGAAATCCAACTGAAATCATAGCTCTGTTATACAACTCACTCTTCAGATATAAAAACCCAGAGTAGAAAATTTAAACTGACTGGACAGAAATGCTACTGAGCACATGTACCATTATTTCCATTTATAAATTAAGCACAGAGATGCAGAGAGCTGAATGATTTGCCTGCTAACACAGAAATTCTGTACAGAGAGATCTAATTTTTATCTCTGCATTCCAGTTGATGTCTCAACATAAGATTTATGTGAGAACATCATGTTGGGATTGAAGAAACATTCTATTTTCTGCATCAGAAATAACCTTATGTATAAAACCTAACAAACTGCCACAGCAGCAAGTGAAACCTTTTCCCAAGTTATCACTATTTTATACATTTACCAGTGAAAAATTTTCCTGCTCTCAAAATTTTTACAGACGTTTACTCCCTTTAAGCAGGTACTGCAGAATCTGCTTCTTTACTACCCTTAGCAATTTTCTCTCTGGAACAGAACCTCATTATGTGATTGAAAAGAACAGAAGGTGTTTTAGGTGTATAAAACAAGGGAAAGTGATCTTTGAGCTATAATTTTTCTGGCTTGTGAACTCACATGCACTGGAAGTATCAGTCTCATTTCACTGCCCAAAACCAGAAATAGAACCTGCAGTAATCCCAAACTCATTCCTGAGCAGATCCGTCACACACAGTTTAAAGCAAGCATGATAGTCATTGCTGAAATAGTTACAGCCCATGATACTGCAAAAACTGAGGCATAAGGATGCTGTGCAAAATTATAATTGATAAATTGTCTGATGAAGGCTATTTATGTGCATCAAGTTTGTGCAGCTAATACAGGACATCAGAATGAATGTAGCATTCTCTAATCCAAGAAATACAACTCTCTTTGTTTATTTTAGTGATGACTAATTACATCAAAAAGCATTGCTTTTCCTATGGAATATATTCACATGGATAATGCTATCTTAGAATATAGAAAGACGTGACATTCAAGAAAACAGGAAAACAGCATTACGCAGAGAAATGCGATAGCCATCGATTACTGGGCATTCCTGTATTTTTTATGTCACCAGATTCTTAGAACTGCAGGTTTGAGAGTGAGGTGTCTGGGGGAAAACAATGCGGGATGGCATTGGGAACGCCAGGGATGGCGCTGGGAATGCCGGCGGGCCCGAGCGCCCCTGGCGGCCGGACGGGGCACGGCAGCGCCCGCAGGGAGGATGTGCCTCCACCCCAAAAAACACCTCCAGCACGACCCGGCAAAAAAACACCAGACCTGGTGTTTTCCCGTCTCAGGTTCGGCGGAAATACTTGACATAGTATTTATGGGAACTTCTGCCTGTGTCCCACCTGATATAATTTATCTTTTGTTTCATATCAGTTTCTGATGAGATCACAAAGCAAGTCGGTTCTTGCTTCCCAAGGTTGTGCAACCCCGCTTAGTCACTAAGTTTACACAGCTCTGGGCAGCTTAGGTGAACTGTGCTTCCATGTAGATTATCAGATATACAGGTGAGGAGCTCCAATCTATTTTTCCTTCTGAGAACAGAAGCAAATTCCGATCTAAGCTTTCTTTCATATGAGTAATCACATTGAAAAAAAAAATTATTCAAACCCAGCTGAGATCTTACTGATCTAAAAGAACACAGGAGGGTAAGTAAAAAGCACATATTTATACTTACAAAACAAGAGACATAAATATGTTATCAAAATGTAGAACAAACACATTTGACCCTCAAGCTTCTTACCTCATTTACCACTTCCGACAGTTTTTTTGCATTCATATTTATTGGTGTGTCAAATACACTTGTGAATGCATTGTTTTTTGGATTGTGCCTAAAAAAGGGAAAGCGTTAAAGGATATTAGGAATATACCAGACAGCCCACCAGAAAGGTTCTCTTTGAGCACTCAAAAACACAATACCAGCCTCCACCCCTCTATACACAACTTTTCCCCCACTCACACAGAGATCTTGGATTGCATTCAAGTTATTATTGTATGGAGTAGGTGCCTAGAGCAAAATTAATTTTAATGATCGTCATATCAATGCTGTGTTTCTAATAACAAAAGAGAATAATAGAATAAAAAACAACTGTCATCTCTCCTTTTTCTGCTGACAAATTTGACAGGAATTGATCATTAGAAAATAAAAACTTCCTAGAACAAACCAACTCCAAAATCTGCATTTTATACATTTTCCTTATGATTAGCTCAACCTTGTTAACTCTTAACCACTGATTTGGAAAGCACTGAATTTTGTGGTTGGTTTTAATTTCTACCCACAATACTGAAATGGAACTTAATTTGGTATTTTTTAACACACCGGCCAAATGAGGAAGCTTTATGCACTCCAAAAAGAGATTCCCATCATTTGTGATTCATGTAAATCCAAAGATACTCATGAAGGCACTGACAATATCTCATTTCAAATCACACATGGGACAGGCTGAGTCCAAAAGGTGATCTTCTATTATATTAAAATGACTAGGTCAATTAAACCTTTGCTTTAAAAAAGAAAGGAAGGAAGAAAAGGAATACACTTACACTTGACAGTAAGGTTTTTTCTCATGGCTAACAAAGTTGTTTACTGTTAACATCATCTTGCATACTTCACAGTGAAAACAAGCTTTATGCCACATCTGGAAATGCCACAAAAGAGAAACCAAACAGACATGATTTGTATTTCATTATTATACTGCCAAGCTTAAAATCTCAGCATTGATCATTACCATTCATTTAATGAATTTGACGATTTTTTTCTTCAGATATATACGTGTTATTAATTCTTTTCTTTTTTGAACCCAGTTATGAGTAAAGAACTTTTGAACAGAGGGATTTGCACAGTGTTAGAAGTGCCAATCTGTACATTTATTATAGTCCAAAATGATAAAGAAAGAGAACTGACCTGATCTATACAGTTAATCTTCTCAGCAGGGTAAACCCCATAGCCACATCTAGCACACAGCTGCACATTCATCTTGAAATCCACAGAGTGAAAAATATATAGGTTTATACAAAAGGTTCAAAGAGTATGAAAGTGACTTTTTGGCCTGTGCAAAGCACACTCTAGACACTCCAGTCAAGGCCTTTTGCTGTGGTCAATGGCTCCCATTAAAGCTCTGAATTGAAGTCTGTTGCTCCCTTTGCTGACCTTCTGTTTCAAAGTCAGCTGCAGGCTGGCTTTTAAAGCTGCCAGTTAGTAAGAGCGGTTATTTTGGCAACTGTGTCAGTGCAGAAGGGAGGGTAGCAATATCTTTCTCTAAATAGAAGAATGAACTCACAGAAACGAATCACGTCCATGTGAATGTTAAAGCCTGATCATTTCGTGTTTCAGTTTTGCTGTCATAAGCCCAGATGAAGAGAAAAGTACATACAGCAGCAGCAATTTACCATAGTTTCTCCTCGCCCTGATAAACAAGTGACCTCATGGAGCACTATTGCTCCTATTGTATTTAGGAGCAGCCTCATAGCAGAAGGAGGTACCACCAGATACAGGCCAGAGGTGGGTTTGAAGCTTCCTGGCCCTTGGGTAGATGTAGAAGAAGTTCACTGCCATTGTACCAGACAAGTCATTCATTTTTTCCCTTGGTGCCAGCTCAGTTTCACCTTGTATATTATGGTCAGCAGAGCACACCTATTTCTCATTTCTTCCTGTTTCATCCACCTGTCACTCCATCTCCAGGTGCAGTAGGATGCACTGTGAAACAGGAAGAGCCTCTTGTCTCAAAGAGTTCTAAACTAGAGGGGTACAAATCCGAAGTTCTATCTCCTACAGGAAGAACTTCAGAAAGGAACCATTTACTTTGAATAGAATGAACAAAGCAGCTGTTTAACAGTGTTCACCAGGAGTAGACTGGAATACATCAGAATATAAAAACTCCCTCACCAAAATACAATAAGGAATTATTATGTCTGATATTAGGATTCAAGCAATCTATTATGGTTGTGAAATCTGCTCTGAACAAAAGAAGCTATTAAATTCTACCAGCTACAAATGGTTAGGATTTAAAATTTACATCTCACCTCATCATAATACCTCCAGCTGCAGGGCTCCATAACCCTGGGACACAGATAAGAGTTATCTCAATCTGAGTAAAAGTCTACAATAGTCATCCATGCATCTGCCCCACTTCCTGTGCCTGCAGCAGTCCTGGGACATTGCTTAGCACTTTCCCTTTCTATAAATTGCAAACAATTCCATCAAAATAATTTCTGTCTAAACCCTCTGGGTATGCCTAGAGAGTCTCCTATTCATCTCTCTATTGAGATATGCAGTTCTGCTTAACTTCTTATTGCTGCTTTTACTGAATGCTGACAATGTACTGGCACAATGTACTGTCAGCAACTGGTGTGCTGAAAATAGAGCCTCTAATCTGAAGAGCAGTGGCACAAAGTCCTGAAAACACTCGAGGCCTTTCAAAGTAACTTACATCAGTATATAAACAGATGCATTTTCATTTTTAAAAAATGTCCCCAGATCATAATTTCTTGTATTAAAATAACTGCTGAGTTACCTCATATTATTCTTTTCAGGATCAAGAGCGATTTATCTCGACCAAGTTACATCACAATAATATTTACCCCACTCACACCTGTTAACCAAATTAGTTTGGAAGGTTTCCAGTTCCCTTCTCACACAGCTTTGCATCTTGTCCCGGATTGCCATTCTGTTTATGAAAGTGACCTGCGTTAGGGTCACAGTGGCCAGGTTGTCCCCTCCTTATTTAGCACTTGGCACACTACCAGTTGCCTCCTCTTTGTGTTCATCTCCTCCAAGAGTCACCATATTGCATATTTTCTAGAAAGTCCTAGTTGTCTCCATGCTGTCTGAATCCATGCTGGAGCCCTTCTCTCACACTTTAGCAGGAATAAAGGTGCACGACCTGTTCCTGTCCTTGCATAGCTTAAGACCCTCCTGAAATGAGTTCAGAGAGGTGGTGAAAGCAGGACATTCCTGAACCACACAAAAACATAAAGACTTGACAAATACAGAATAAATGATTCATCCAGGAGTCACCTGAACGCTGATCATATGGACAGGACTCCAGCATGGATTATCATGCAGCCCACGTGCACTGTGCACCCAGAGAGCTTACCGAGGGCCCTGAAGGGAATTAGGCCATGTGTTCCCCCCAAGAGGCCTCTCAGACAGATAAAGCCCTTTATTTCACAGATAAATCCTACTTCATTTCAAGATATACACAGCCTGTTTTTCTCTTTTCACAGTGACAGATACTACCAGCTTGGCTGGAAGTCAGCAAATGCATTTTCCAAGTTCTCCTGCTTCTCCCAAGTTATGGCATGTTCAAGAGGAGAAGTGGGGCAAGACAGAATGTCCTCTACAGCTACCATCTTTCCCAGCCACACTACTTCCCTCACATCCATTGTGCATCAGTTCTGCTGGAGTCTCTTAAAGATTTCCCCGTTTCTGAGGACTCCAGTACTGTCCTGATTTTCACCACCCTGGATTAAAGCTGAGTTGCTAACAGAAAAAGGAGTTTATTGAAAAATAAACATTGAATGGTCTCATTACAAAGCACACACTGCATTTTGATCATGCAAGGCATTAAATCACAAAACCAGTGTAAGTTTGTTATCTTGACAAATCTTAGCAAGATATTTTCTCTTCAGTTAAAAGCTCATTGTGGCTTTTTTCCTCCTTTAGTAAGGCCTCACAAAGGCTTTTTGATTTCAATGGATATCTTAAAAGGCTTTACTTAACAGTAGAACCTTAATCAATGTGGTTTAAAAGCACTGTGGTTACACGGAAAGTACAAGGACACAGTAACTTAAAAGTGCAAATTAGTAGGAAGAAACAGTGTTACCTCTCCAGCCTCCTTAAATTCATTAAATTAACTGCACGGAAAACTTGGAGCACCTCTGCATCCTCAATCTGATTGTAAAAAAAGCACATATTAGTTACACAAAGTAACCTCTTAAGAGACATTCAAGAGGTCACCTCCTCCATCACTCCTGAATTGCAGCTGTGCCCTTCCAACCACATGAAGAGTGGGAAGCCAGACACCCCAAATTATGGCAACCCCATCTTCTCTCTGTTTGCAAAAAAAACCCCAAAGGTGCTGGTTCACTACACAAAGTGGGAGTGTTATCCACTGTTAAAAACTGCCTGTAAAACTTCAAGCACTATACCAGCCTCATCTATGTTCACCTTCTCTGAACCCTGTGGTTAATTAGTTACCAGGGCTCAGGACCTTTTGCCTCACACAGTCTCTCCATGCTAATAAAATTTAGCATAGTAGCAAATCCAGCTTAGAAAAATATTGAAAGGGAGCTGGAAAAGATTTATCAACACCAAAATCTCCTAAGACGTGAATAAAAACCTCTAAGGAACCATCTTCTAAATTTGTACAGCTGCTTTTTGCATTTTTGCTGGTTTGGAAACCAATCCACAACTGTTTATATTTCATGATTAAAGGGTTTATGCTTACACTTTCGCCTTGTTGCCAGTGGTAGGGGAACCTGAGAGTGTAGGGGTTTTGCAAATGCTTCTAAAAGAGCAAGATAAAATAAGAGAGAAATCGAAAAAAGAACCAACAGGCCAAGAAGATATCACTGTTACAGAGCAGAGAAGGAACTGGTGGGATGTGCTATAACTAAAGCTAAAAGCTTAAAAGTTCTCTCCTCTCCTCTCCGAACCTCTCTTCTCCCACAATCTATACATTTCCAGTGTCTCTGTTGTCCATGGTGATCCATTATGGATTCGGAAGTGATGCTGTCTTCTTGAAAAGAAGCAGCTAACAGATGGCATGAGAGGAACCATGGGATTCTGTTAGTTTGAGTTTCCAGAGAAAACTTGGGCTACACATCCAACCAGGAGCCACAGGCATAATCCCAGGAAGCAGGGAGTGGTCCCAGCAGCAGCGTGCAGACACACAGCAAGAGCTCCTCCATCACATCGAGGCACTGACCTGTCAGGGAGCAAAAGCCTGTTTGTTACCATGCCTGTGTTTTGTGCCAATTAGGAGGCAGTTACACTGAAAAATGTCCCTTTGATGTAAATCTCTTCAGGTAGTGAATGTTAAACACCACACACCGCTGGGTAGGTGTATGATTTTGCAGGATCGGAGCCTGCATCCAGGAGTAATTAGCAAGACTGTGCCAATCTTCAGTCCATGTACTGGACTGCTGGGCCTGGTGCTACGGCTACACAGTGGGATATCGTAATTAGCAGAGATGCAACACGCAGAATAATTGGGAGGATAAGGAAGTGCCACTGAAGTTTATATAAGGGGAAAAATTTTCTTAGATCTACACAATCTCGTGTCACCATGAAACTTTGGGCTCCTCTTTCGCGGGGGTGTGACGGAGCACAGCTATTAAAAAGTGGTAATTTCGGTTTCGCTGCGATGTGCCCGTCATTACCTGGGGAGCGAGGAGGGCCCGGGAGCTGCGCCCGAGACCCCCGGCGGGGGGGGACGGACGGGGACAGGGACAGGGATGGGATCAGGGAAGCGGACAGGGACAAGNTCCTCGCTGCGGTTCCGCTTCCCTGGGGCCGCCCCCGCCCCGCTCCTGGCGCTGCCGCCCGCGGCCTGCGCCTTGTGCGTCCTGCCCCGTGTGTGTTCGCCAAAGCCGAGCCTAGACCCAGCTTTGGGAGCTGCTGCTGCTCTCGGGGGGCTCCCAAATTCAGCCAGAGCCCCGCTCCCCGGCCAGCTGGTGCAGCCATGGAGCCACTGGTGGCCTCTGAGCTGCTGCTGCTGCTGCTGCCAGGGGTCCGGGGTTTCAAGCTCGGTGTAAACGTGTAAATGGACGATAAAAGCAAATTTAATCTGCCTAACTATGGGGAAAGGGCAGGAATCACTGCTAATTTCGTCATGAAAATCTGGAACCAGAGACGAGATGTTTCAGTGCGTCCCACCCTGAGTGGAGGTCCTGCGTCTGCCCTGCGCGTCTCTCCCCACGCTGAGCTGGTGCAGATCATTGTGCTGTCCTTTCTTCTTGGAGTTTCCCAACTGCTTGGTGATCTAGATTCAATTAAAACCACCCACAGAAGATACACAGCGTTTTTTCACTTACGTGCATTTGATTGTGTAGATGCAAATGAAAAAACAGGAGCTCTCTGGGTGTTTTAGTACTGGATAGAATTGCAGATACTTGATGCTGTTTTGCAAATATTTTGGTGTTAGTTGCCCTTGCTTTCATCCCAATATACTTCTCTCCAGACCATGAAAAACTTTCTGGGAATTTTTTCTATGATGTGGACAGCGCACTCAGGCACACTGTGTGATTCTTGGGACTAGGCTGTGTAGGCCAGGTGTTGGACTTTGATGGTCCCACTGGGTGCCTTTGAACTCAGAATATTCTGATTCTATTTCATGATTGTGTTCTATGGTTCTGTGATCTTTCACCATAAAATTATTTTTAATTTTACTCTAATCTGCATTTTTGAGAGTGGGTCCTTTTGAGGAACTTGAGACAAGTTCCTTTTGATAACTGTGACAAGGTGATAGAGATGGCTGAACATGCAATTCAGGACCAGAAATCTGTAACCACTCTTTCTTGAGGAAGTACTAGACAATAAAACTCACTAAAACCCTCACGTGTATCTTCTATAAACCAGACCATAAAAAGTCTGGTTTACAGAAGTATTTCTAAAATGTCAGTGCTCACTGAGGGACACTTACACCCTTGTACTTTTATTCGTAGATGTCAGAGGATCAGCATGATGATCTCCCTGCTGGAGAGGGAGGTGGTGAAGATGGCTATGATGTAGTTGATGCAAGGCCAGACAGAAGCAGCAGGTTCTCACTTTTTGGACAGTAAGTTACTACTTGTACCCCTGTTCTTGTTGTTGTATCAGCTGCCATGGTACCCTTCTAATCATAGAAGTAGAAAAAGGCTTGATTTGGTGTTGTTTGCCATGTCCACAATGTTATAGATGGTCTTAATAGAAAGGTGGATTATGTTGTATGAATTTAATGTATCTGGTCTGTACCTTAAAGCATTTCTTTATAGTATCTCCCTATAAGGAAACCTATAATATCTCCCATAAGTTTTATTGGGCAGCTAAGAGACCACCAAGTTCATTTAGCATCAATTATATTCCCACATCTTAAACACTGACCTTTGGTGGAGCTGGGAATTGAATATTCCATTAATTATCTGTTTTACTGCACTCAGCTCAGCTAATCTCCAGCATCACTGGAATCCCCTGCTGACTGTCTAAGTTACTTTAAAGCCTGGCTGTGCCATCTAGGTTGTAGCACAAAGAAGCCTCACCAAGTCTAGAGATGTGACCCTTTACAGAACACATTAAAAACCTTTCATTTTAAAGCATAGTAGTCTCACTGAGGCTTAAGCTTACTTTTGTTAAATCAGTAGGAAGCAATAACTATTTACTGCTTGTCTGTACTCCTGAAAACACTGGATAAATGTGATTGGAAATGCAAAAGATGAAAAATGAACATGCAGAGTTTGTGAATAATGTTGAATGTCAGCAAATGGCTACTTCACTATTTGATTTGGTGAGATTTTGTAAGAGGTGTTTAATACAAAGTCTAATGCATTTACAGAGAGGTTTTGTTTTTTTGTACTATTGGACACTTACATTGAAGTGAGCAGTATAATTCAGAGAAAGTACATGGCTAATATACTTCTATTTTTGCTGTTCATTCTATAAGTTTAATAAGAGTAAGAAATTTGTGAGAGAAATGAAGATGCTTTAGTCTTAGAAGACTTTTGATATGCTGTTAAGTAAATCACTGTACTTTCTCTGCCTCGTTTTATCATTCCTTAAATATGTTTCATGATGTAAATGTGTATTATTAATTTTAACAAATAGACAAATGTAACATTTATTTCTAAATCTTGTCTAATATTTTTCAAAGGTTTATTTTCAACTTTATAAAATGTGTGTTTTGATATTTGATTTGGTCTTCTTTATAAGAGGTGATATGCTAATACTATTATTAAATTATGCAACTCAAAGTTAATAATTTCCAAAGAAAAGGCAATAATCAGCATTTCTATGACTTTTTTCTATAAGAAATTTTTCAAATAATTTGGCTATTCATCAGTTTGAGACATTCATCTTTTGGGAACTCCTTGAAGATGCATTTTTGCAACATTTTTCTTCAGAAGTAAAAAATTCCTCAGATTAACTATGAGGTAATTGAGAGAATTCAACTTAGATTTTGTAGAAAAAAATATGTTTAAGAAATCTAACAGTTTCTAGAAGAAAATAGTGATTGCTTAAAGAGGAATGAGGTGCTTGACAATTAAGGTCTTAAAAATCCAAGCATGGAGACAAGGTCTTTGTCCTAGAGAAACTAAAACTATTTGGCCTGAAGGAAGATAGGACAGGAATGTGAGAGGATAAAGGAAGATGGGATATGAGTTAAAACTATGATTGTAAAAAAGGAGAAAGTGAAGAGAGAATGATCATTCTTTGTGCCTCACAGGGAGTCTAGGGCACTTCCAATGAAAAGTTCATGCAGTAGATTTAAAACAAGTGTTAAGACGTAATTTTAACATAGTGCAGATTGTCACCGTAGAACTTAAAGCCCAGGGATATGCAGATGTCAAGATTTTAGGTAAGTTCAGAAGAGATTAGATGTATGTGTAGAAGAAAGGTCCAGTGGGAATATTGATATTAGGATCTTTGGTGAAGTTGTTCCTGAGTCAGGTCTCTGTGAGAATATATTTGGTATCCAATTTATTTTCTTCAGATTCATTATTAGTCAGTACCCAATACCAGGCTAGATCTACTTATACCTGAACCAGTGTGGCTCTTTGTCTTGATTGCCAAAGCTTTGTTTTGGCAGCATGAAGTAATACCTCTTAAATAAGGTGTCTAAAAAGCTTTAGAGTGACTACAGTTTTATTATCCCTTTTTTGTTATTTATCAATCCAGTCTTCACCAGCTGTGCAGTACTTTCAGTGAAATTCTTCACTGCATTTCATGTACTGTTGCTTAACATATGTAAGTTCAATAGGAAAACAAGTAACTTGTGATGTTAAATAAGAACATTAATTTTAGAGAACAGAGAAGTGAGGAGCTAAATTCAAAGCTGTGCACACAGACCAGCTGTTTCCAGAAGCTTCACAGCTGCAATTTGCCACTCTCTGGCTGTGACTGGAGCTCAGTCTTGTAAGAGCCGTAGCTAGAAGTAAATTAAAATCTTGCTCCCTACAGCATATTTCTCTCTGAGATGTCTGTGAGGCTGCCTTACCAAGGAGGCCACAAGGCTCAGAACAAGCCAGGATGGGCAGATTCTTCCGACAGCTGAACAGTTTTGGGGAATTATCTTCTAAGTATTTCCTTCTCTTTGGAAAAGTGCTGATACTGAGTTAATGTTGGTGAGGAAAAACTGTTGGGTGGGGAAAAGAGTTGAAAGAAGTTTTGGATTAAATCCGCTAGCGGTGTTTGGCTGCGGGTTTTTTTAGCCACTAGATGGCAGGAGGGCATTAATTTTGTGTGCTGCGAAAAGAACAAAAATTGGGCTGTGTTGCAGCTGAGCAAAAACTTATGTTTCAGAAAGCAAAAATATCAGGATACATTCTGCAAGGCTGCATACTAAAAAAGTTTAAAACGTGTTTAAACAAAGATTGAGCTAAGGCTTTCAAAGGTGTATTTTAGTTTTTTATCTAACTAATAGAATTTTTCCCATGTAAGTCCTTTTTTTCCCATATAAGTCTTTTTTTTCCCTATGCTGCACGTGCTCCTTTTACACTTTCAAGGCTTTAAATATAGTCTTGCTTCTCCACAGGATGATTTAACATCTTCATTTTGTATCTTTTGTGTTTTATTGGGGACCTGCATTAGGGAGATTGATAGCAGAAAGCAAATTTTAGCATCCAGGAAAGTTAATGTAACATGAAATGGAATAAAATTGCAGTTCCACTGTGTTAAGTAGAGCTAAGATTTCTCTTAATCCTAATTAAAGGGGGGGTTTTTTTCTGAAAAGCTGAGTCCAAAAATTCCCAAGGTTTGGTAGACTTGCCCTTGCACTGTCAAAAACCCTGACTGCTCATGGGCTTCAGTGAAGAAAAAATGCAGAAGAGGGTGGTTGTTAGTAGTATCTAGGTACCAGTTTTATTCTAATTTAATTGTATAGAACCATTTGTCTTCTGGTTACTTTTATCTGCTCCAGCCTTACCGTCTTGTTTACAAGTCGGTATTCCACTTCTCATCTGGAGACAAAAAACACAGTTTAAATATCTATTTAAAAATTCTTACAAATACTTAGTTACAACTGAGAGTGTGTGGTTCTGTAATGTCCTCAGTGCAGACACATGAAATGGATTCTAAGAAAATCCCACTGAGGAATTTGAGAGGTTTCGTGGGTCATGTACTCATCAAGGGTATTTTAGTTGTTTAACACTGCAAACCCAAAATAGCTGTAAGATATTTATTTCTGTCAAGTCACACCACTACAAAGTTTGAGACTTTTGATTAATTTGAAAGTTTCCTGGAAATGTCAGTGTGCATCTTGCCTTCTGTAGTTCAGTGGTTGTGATAGTTATGATAGTTATATTACAAGGATATCTACCAGGTTTGTAAATTAGTATTTAGATGAAAAAGATTCATGGATATTCACCTTCTCTTTTCATGTGTAGAGTGGTTATTTGAGTTACAGGGCATGAAAGTCAGGAAGCACAGATGTTACCAAAGGCTGTCTGTTTTAACTTCATGACCCTTGTCTCAGTATAGCCATATTTCTCAAAATAAATAACCTTGTTCTTCAAAGAATAAGTATTCATTTTTGAGGTTCATCCTCAGCTGAACCCCAGGTTTGGAGTTGTAACAGGTACGGAAAGTTGTCTTTGTTTCAGCTCTGCTTTTCTGTTGTTCCTCTGTCTTTTGTGGAGCTATTTTCTATCCATTTTTCACAGTATCACATTCATTCTGAGCTGGAAGGGACTCACAAGGATCAAGTCCAGCTCGTAAGTGCCTGTATGGGGATTGCCAACAGCTTATTTTTATACTGACTTGTAAAAGAAGCTGCTTTTCAGGTAGAACTTTTATGAAGAACAGCTTCACAGTGATGCATATGCATTTGTTTTCCAGAGTTGTCTGTTCTGTTACACATTTTTCAGTATCACAATATTACAGACCTTTTAAAGTAACTACTGCTAAGAAAAGTATCTCTTTTATCCTTAGACTAAAAATAGCAAGCTACTTTAAAGCAAATAACAGCTGATGAATCATTATCTGAAGTTATGTTCTGGGCTGCAACTCAGATGTCGGAGCTGACCTCCTGTTTCAGCCCCATTTTCCTTAATGCCTCTAAGGAAGTCCCTGTGTGCCTGAGTCTGTCCTGTGAATGGGTGATGATCTTTCCTTTTACTGTCACAGCTCCAAAATCTATCACAATATAATTTTAATTTTGCTTGTCTGTTCTGCTGAGCACAAGGTAAATATCTATTGTTTATGTTCACCCCAAAACACCAAACATAAAATTTCAGAAGTAAACTATAGTCTGGTAAAGTTCCTACAAAGACAATAAAGAGAGTGTAACATGGAACAGCAGGGATATTTCATTTTTATTACTCTTTTTTAAGTCAGAGGGGGTTTGGGGATTTAGTGGGGCCTTTTTTGTTTGTGGGGTTTTTTCTCTGGGTATTTTTTTGGTCTGGTTTTTTGGAGGAGTTGTTGTTTTGTTAAAGCAATTTTTGTTAGATCTGGAACTCAGCTTCTGGAGAACAATGCAGGAGTATTTAACAATGAGTGGAAACTGTGGTCAGTGCTTGTACTTTCCCCTTGGATGCTTGCTGGATGTACCACGTAGGAAAAGCCCAAGTATCTTGAAACAGTACCCAGTCTATATTATAATAACTCATCAATTCATAGTCAGTGTTTGTTTCCAGTCTCCTTAGAGACTTTATATTGTGAAGTACAGCAAACACTGGGTTATCCAGGAACTGTATCTGCAGTAATCACAGTCAAGTATCCTAATTACTTTTTAGTGTAGAAATTTATTTCCTTCATTTCAACAAACTCTGAGATGTATCATACAAAATTTGGAGGACAGTTATTATGTAGTGTGACATTTAAGCTTTCAAAGCAATCCAAACAAATTTAAGACAAATCTATAATAAATCAAAACTGTTTAAAGTAAATATGGCAGGGAAATAATTATATTAAGTAAATTACAGACAGGTTTTGTAAACTGTGCGTGTTAATTTGCAGTATTTTGCTAGAAACATTCATTGTGTAAATATTGTGGTACTGGTGGATCAGGTTTTGACAGAAGGAAGAGGAATGTATCACGAAGTGAAGTCTGCTGTCCCACCTCCATCTCCAAATCTATGCTCCTGTACTCTCACATAGGAGCAGAGATGGACTGAGTGATGGGAGCTTGTTTTCCGCTTGTCAGCAGAGGTGGGTCAGGCCTGCATGACCTCAGCTCGCAGGGCGATGGCTGCAGGGCTTTGAATGGCCCCACAGAACAGTCCAGCGTGACCCACTGCTGACACAGGCGAATGCTGGGGCCTGGGCACACAGAGCATCCTGTTCTCTCTGCAATGTAACCCTGAGCATGGTGGGCTCCTAGCATTAGCAGAGGAGATCAGACTTGCTCTTGAGGACAAGCTGAAGCTGTTTTCAGATGCAGTGTGGAGTACCATTTGATGATGAGCCAAGGTACTGTAGAATGTTATTCACCTGCTTCCTTCTCTGCCACCTGTTTGGAAAAATCATGAGTTTGTACCCTAAAACAGTTTAGTTTCAATGGTTATTGCAAGCTAATTGTGGCTCCACTGGCATTTTGCAATTGCTAATCCTTGCCAGAGTGTTCTCTGAGAGTCAGTGTTTGGAAGGCTTGCTTTATTTTGAGTCATTTTTCCAGCAATCCATATGTACCTGTTAATTGCTTTTAGTACCTATGAAAGGTGAAAGAAGCTTCATCTTTTTTTTGCATATAATTGTCAGTTGCCTATGTACATTATACTGCCTAGGGTATGATCATGCAAGATTCCAGTTTCCAGAACACCCATGGATGTGCAGGTTTTCTAGAAATGGCAGAAAGCCTTTCAGCAAGCAAAATTCTTTATTTGTAAAAATTTACATTTGGAATGTTATTTGGCTGTTATGTTGCATACAATATTGTGAGGCCTGCATGTCAGATATCATGCAGCTAATTGGGAAGCTGAATCTCAATTACAAAGTGACGATTGAGAGTTTAGAACTCTGCTTTGCAGGCATCACACCACAAAACTGTCATGTGGGCAGCAAGTGATCCTTAAAATATTAAGTGCACAAAACTAGGGCACTGCTACCTGTTTCTTTTCTTTTTACTTGTGTCTTTTTTTAACTGTTGTGAAATGTGGACAATATTAGATATTAGTCTGTTGAAACTTTTTGTCCAAAGTGCAGCTGGCTCAGTCCCAATGCACTTGGTCTGCTTCATTTGTATATAATAAATTAAATTGCAGTCATGGTTTTTATTTGAATTAGTTAAGGCCATCACTAACACATAGTTAAAAAGACAGGAAGACATATTTAGATGTAACTATCAGAACTTCAAAAGATATTTACAAAGTATGCTTAAAGTTGTAGTCTGAGGCTTGTTCTTTCAAACAGCTCCATTCTTTCATTACACACTGAATTTTCAGTTGTCTTGGACTGAGTTTCTCAGTTATCCAGGTTTTTAGAGAAGATTCTCTCTCCTAATTGGAGCTGGATCTGAAACTAAAATGGAACAAAAAAGCTGCAAGAGTAGCTTAGGGTCTGAAAAATGTCTTATAATGAGGTATTTAAAATGTATTTAGTTTCAATTGATGTTAAATAGTCATATACAGGCATTAGCAGTTTCCTCTCTTCAGGGAAACTAATGTGCAGTAATCAGATAGGAATGTGTTTCTGGACTCAGATCCACTGTAAACCTCCAAAGTGGACAGTAAGAATGCCTTTGTTTCATGCATTTCCTTTCCAGGAGGCACCTGTCAGTAAGCTAACCCACACACTCGGAACATAAACATTGCACGGATGCACAAAGTAGTGGATTTTTAAATTATTCTCTACTTTACTGTACGGAATCCCAGAATCCCAGAGTGGGTCAGGTTGGAAGGGACCACAGTGGGTCATGGGGTCCCACTGCCTGCTCGAGCAGGCTCATCCCAGAGCACATGGCACAGAGATTGGGTCAGTTGGTTGGAGCATGGAGCATCAGTTTCTGCTCTACCATCCCCCTACAGAGAAGCCACATGATCTGCAATTGCTTTATGAAATAAGTTTGTTTAGGCTTCATTTTGCAATGGAAAAACCAAGAGATATGGAGTTGCTTTCCCAAAGTTATTCAACAGCAGAAGCACAATTCATTTTGGTTTGTTAAATACCTTTCATCAAGTTAATTGGGCAAAGCATAGCTAGCATATGGTCTTAATAAATATATTTTATTCTGTGTTGTACTCTTGGATGTGATATTAGGAAACTTAGGGAAATGCCAGGATTTCTTTAAATAAATTCAAGAGCTTTGTTTTGCAGATTGTCTGTGAAATCTGTATCAGTACTGCTACATACATCATATCAAGAATGTTTTTAGTATATTGGTTTTTTGGATGAATGAACTCAGTCCAGTCTTGGAAAGAATTTTTTAATGATAGCTTAGGTCCTTCCCAGCTCTAGTATTATCTTGATAAGTTCAAGGAAATAATCTCATTGTTTACCTAACTCCTTTCTTTCAAGACTGCCAGAGCAATATTTTCTGTTTAAAATTACTGTGTTTACAGTTATTTGAAGGTCCTGTGACATGAGTTTCCAAATGAACAAGAGGTACTGTCCTAGTAGGTTCCTAACTTCAGGTTCCTTCAAGCAAAAGGCTTTGCCTCTGTTGACTTTTAAACTGTCTCTATTTAGTCAGCTGACAATCTGATTCCAAAGATGCCCTTAAGAAGTCCTGAGCTAATTGGCAGTTCAGAAAGAAACTGAAGGCTAATTCATTCCTGTGGCCCTGTTCTTGAGAACATTTACAGTCATTATTTTATAGTCCTGTTGCTCCCAGGAGGAAAGTGGAGTGTGTTCATCAGGGGCTGTGGTGTTCCACGAAGCACACTGGCCATTTCCCTTTATTCTGCCCATTCCCAAAAATTACTTTCAAAGTTTAGCCATTTCAGCAAAGCAATATATAAATATGCAAGGGCAGCACAGACTTTATAAATCATCAATAAATACAAACGTCAGACTTCTGTCAGTTTAGCATGTTTCACTGCAATTTTGGATTTCTTTAACACATGAAACAAGATCCTGACAGGGAACAGAAATCTAGGAGCACTGGATTTTGTGTGTGTGTATGTGTGTGCAGTATTGTGTTTATGTTTGCTATTCTAAAATTTCAGCTGTCAATTTTCATGCCTTTTGTGTAAGAATCTGCTTGCCGTGGTAAGCAATAAAGGTGAAATAATGTTTAGATACCTTTTGGGGAACTTTTACTTGCCCTTTTGTAGGACCACTTTTCTTCTCTCTGCTAAATGAAGACTTTCTATTGTGTGGAAAATATCTTGACTTTAATATTAGAAATTTTTTCAGTTTTCTTTTGACATCTATCTGGAATATATTTTAAAATAGTCTTCTAAGGACTGGTTATTTTGTTACTGCTCATCTGTCAAAGTCAGCAGTCATTTGCTAACATTTGCTAATAGGGAAATTGAAAGTATGCAATGCTTACTTGAACTTCCTCTTATACAATTAATATTGCTCCTTTTTCCTCAGGAGACTTTTGTTTCAACTGTTAAGTTGGTTTTTTTTCTGGTTTCTCTACTGGCACATAATTTGCAAGCCTGAGTATGCATCTTCAAATGCACTGTAATGCAGCTTTAGTATTTGGTCTAAACCTTGTGGTTCAGTCTTTATCCCATATAATTTATGTTTTCTGATTTTTAACAGTAAAGGAATATTCATTTTTATAAAAGCCAATTCAAGTAGTGCCACATTCTTCTTGTCCAGAAATGTTGCTGCTCTGTCAACCTAATGCAATATTAATGGAGAAAGGCAACAGGATAATCTATTATTTGCATGCAGCTCTAAATCTGTGTGACACTACCAAAACAGATCTGACAAAGAACAAAGAGTCTGACTTAAAGAAGTTAAGATCTGAAAAGCTCTAGTCAGATTTAACAAGTGTCTTTTGCTTGTTATTGCCAACAGGTTTCAAGATTAAAAAAATACTCGAAGTGGGGAGAGTGTACAGTAATTAGAGGTGTACTAAATACAGTGAAATTAGACTGGATAAAAGTATTAAAGCTGGTGGTTTGAAGAGAGGGTTATGTAGAAGTAAGAGATATCAATGCTTGATTATCAGAAAGCATCAGACATACAAATTACGGAGATCACATCAGACCACTAATTGTTGAGGCTAAGGTAGAAAAATAGAACAAAATATTGAATGTTGTTTTTTGTCTAATTTATAAATTCTGTTTCCTGTTCAATTTTTTTGAAAGAATAACTCTAAATTGGTCTCCAGCACACTCAGTTTTACTACACATAGCTTAGTGATGCCTTGTGAATTCACACACAATCTTCTTTGCATTTTCATGGGTTTCTGTCTGTCCTTTTTCTCTTTTTAAGTAAATAAGTCCAGTCCAGGATTTTTCCCCAGGAGAGCAAACAGCATTTGTGATGAGCAGTAGTCACAAACATAATTTCTACTGTGCATGCAACAATGGAAGGAGTGGAGTTCCTTAGACAGAAAGAGCAACATAGAGCCACACAAACTGCGTAAAAATAAATCAGCAATACAGGCTATGTAAGTTTCTTTTGAGGCCTTAGAACTAATGTACTGTCCCATGCACTCCACAGTATTGTAAATTAATGGGGAACTTATTCAAATGAAGCCTGTAAAGAGGTCCCCAAATGTCAGAGTCCTAAGGGAAACATCTCAGTTGTTTGTGATAGATTAAAGAGCATTGCAGTTTAAGACCTTGCATCCCACAGCAGTTAAGTGTATGAAGGTTCTGGTGGGTGTTGATGGATTACCTGAGCATGTTTGTACTGTGGACTTTGTCACTGAACCACTGCTGTAATCTTGCCTGGACTCAACAGAAAGGCTGAGAATTTGACAGAAACTGGAATAAAACTATTCTCCAGTGCCAAAAAGCATTTGGACTCCAGAAGGAATCCTCAAGTGATGTGTTTCACAAAGACACCACATTTTTAAAGGCAAATTTCCTTTTTAACAGAAACATGTTGTCAGTGATTCAAAAATTATATATGATTGCACATTCTATTAAAGAAGTATGCCTGAGTGAAACTATCATCATGTTCTGAGATATTGCTTATCAAGGAAAGCCCAAGGTTACTGAACTGCACAGAGCAGAGTAAGAGTTCTCTCCTTTTGTGTGTGTACTTCAAATAAAAATAAGTGGAATCAGTGTAGAATTCCACCCAAGTCAGAATGTCAGCTCCTTTAAATTGAGTAATATAAGAATTGTAGAATTTTTTTCTATCTGCTTACATTTTTCATCACAGCAACAAAAGGCCCTAATTTTCCTGGGAGAGAAGGGGACTATCGGTTTTTTTTAAACCTAGATATCCCTCTGTAGTACAATTTTTAGACTTTATTTTGAACAACTCTCCCTGGGAAAGAACAGTCACTTAGATAGCCAGGCAGAGGATTAGATGAATATTAGATGGATAAAGACAATACTTTGTCCTGCACATGGATTCTTAAAATATTGGTATATCATACTAATATATGGTAGCAAAAGGAACTGAGGAAGGTGCCAGTAGAAAGGAAGCCAAAGGAGAGAAAATCTTAGCGGCTAAGAGACACTGCTTTATTTTTTCTAAATAATCTTTGGGTATAGTTAAATGTTGCCAGTGATATTTTTATCCTTAAGTCCTGAACCATACTGAAACAATAATATACTCCAAGTATAAGAGACAAGATTTGTTGTGATAAGTAGCAGTCCTTTAGGTGATCAAGTTCATTACTCGTGCAAGTGAGGTATCTCCATTGACTTTGACAGAATTTTAGCCACTCATGCTGATAAAACACTTGAGTACTACTATTTAAAAGTTCAGTAATGAAATTATAAATGGCATAGATAACTTTCATTTCACATTTGAAAAATGAGAAACTGATAATAATTATTTTCACAGGGTTGATACTGACTGAGTCTAGGCTTGATGAAATCACATTCCCAAAGATGCTGTTGTCATGCCTAAGGCCTGGATTTAGAGACACGGAGAGGGTGAAAATGTGCAAGCTGAGAGTGCCAGAGTGGAGTTTTAGTTTTGCTGAACTCTTGACCAAAGGGAGAGAATGTGAAATATGTGACAGCACCAATGGGAAGAATATTTCTGTGTAAGGGAAGGATCAGTGACCACTAATGGAGTGAGGAGTAATGGCACAGTTGTAAGACCTGAAGAATGAGTAAACAGTCATGAAATTCAACTTTCTATTTAGTCCAGGCAAGTTTGAATCCCAAAAGAGGGAAATTAAAGACACTAGATGTCAGAGAAGCAGAAAGAAATAAAACAGAGGGCAGAAAGTTTAAAACATTTTATAACAGCATACAACTAACCTGTGGAAACCCTTTTGGAAAACACAGTAATTAGAAAGCTTAGTAAGAACAGCAGTAAACATCTACATTAACAGGTGTCCAGTTCAAAGTTTAGAAAATAAAGATTTAGGCCTTCAGTCATAAGCCAGCCTGTCACTGACAGGACATTTCCCTTAAGGCTTGATTACTACATATTTATAACTTTATTAGTTGTCATTACAAGGTCTGATTTAGCTCATTGAATCTGAAGGGTTGGACATTACACTGTCAGGTTAGTCCAGTCAGGAAGTTCCCATATTGTGCTGTGTTGGCACAGGAACCAGAATCCTCAAAAAATAATTTCTGTCTGGACTGCAGGCCCAGGCTAAGTATAATCCACAGCCTTTATTTCCTTATTCATTCAGTTTGGACTGACGCCAGAAGAATTCTGGAACTTTTTATTGTCTGCCAGTAAAGAAGTGATAGGCGTAACCATGCTGTGGTTTTTTTAGTATCTCATTAACCTGTTCAGCTTGAGAGGAATCATTAGAATAAAACCATATTGTCCTCTGTAAAGGAATGGGGAAATGTGCTGCCAAGGCTGTCTGTGGCATTTGCCATTGACTGGCATAGAGCTTCTGGCTGCTTTTGAAAATTCCAGCAGCAGGAATTACATCCCTTAAACTCATGAGTATTTCTGCATGAATGAGTGCAAACTGTTGAGCTTAGGAGTGAAGTGGTTTCAGAGAAGTTGCGTGGCCACGTTGCTATGCCACTTAACCCCTGCTGCTATTTTCAGCGAGGCTTTTTGTGGGGTAACGTGGCTGCCTGATTTCTGGGCTAGAGTTATACCACTTCCAGCATTTTAGGAGAGCAGGCAGTGCAAACATGATACTGCTCAAATGGGTCTGTCAAGTGTTCACAGCTGCTCATGGGTTGGACATAAACAGAAATGTGTGCACAATCCCCTTGAAAATTTCCTATTGTCTGTAACAACCACTGTTGGTTGTACAACTTTTTCAGAAAATCACTGAAACCAGATAAATCTGTAGAAACTTCAGTCTATGGGCTGAGGAAATGCCCCTTCATGGACCTGAATGATTATTTGTTGCTCTGATATTTCTTTTTCTCTCTTTGACAAAAAACTGTTCGGTGATGGAGGACCAGGGGGAATTTTAGGTTAAAATAAGAATCCAAGACTTCTTTGAAAGTCAAATGTAATATTATACATAATATATACATTATAAATATAATCATACATCTCTGAGTAATTCTTTAAAATGGTTAAGACCTTTTCTTGACTCAAAGAATATTTAATTATTGCTTGCTTCCAGAGCCCTCAAGAAGCATATGCAAGGAGAATACCTATTCTTGCAATTTGTCAGAAAAAAACACCCTGTATTTCCAGAGCATCAGACATAATCCTCAAGTAGATACGATTCAATATCTTGTTTTTTAGTCTCTAAGGGCAATCAAAAAGAGGACATGATATTAAGATGGTCACATATAAAAAGGGTATAATGAAAACCTGCCAGGTGCAGCTATTTAATTTGGCCCTTTATAATAGAACTTGACCACACTCAAAGATAAGAAGAAGCTGTTTTGAAATTGAATTGCAGTAGCATTTATATGTGATGAATCGTTTAAAGAAGGTTTATTATAGATTCCAATTAGTCTTGTCCTTTAGTAATAAAAAAGAGGACACTTAAATCTAAAAGACAACCATTGTTGAAACAGGCAGGTAAGAAAATAGAATACCTAAACAATGTTTAATCAGTTCATAGCAATCTCATGTCTACAGGTTACTATTGAAGCAAATAGCTTAATAATTCTTTAGGAAGATGTCAGAATGAGAATAGTGAAAGTACTTAAAATAATTGAGATTATAGGAAAAATCTAATTTTGTTATAAGCAAACTGTATTATACAGTTCTTTGTGCTGTGAAAGGAGGTTATGTTTTCCTCTCAGATATCAGCAATAAATGCTATTGGAAGCTGGATGCTGGAACAAATAAGAGAGGTGCCAGTAACTTCTTCTGCCCTTTCCTCAGCATTGTTTCTATCCGGGCTGGCTCCACAGCTTGCTTATAATTCTGAGGTTGAATCAGACTCTTTATAGGCTCTTACTGGCTTCATTTCTGCTTGAGGAAATCTTAACCACACATGAAGCCACCTGCTTGGACCAAAAAGCCCACCTCTAAAAGCAAGTACTGCTGTGTTCCTCATGCTTGTACATCAGGTGTGCATGCTGGCTGTAATGAATTTGTGTTAATATTTCATTTAGATTAAATCTGTGAGTAATGTCTGTGCCATCCCTTGGCATCATTTTCTAATCCAGTCTAAGACTCCTGTACATAGCAAAAAGATCAGTACACAGCTGTATAACCAGAGAACATTTATTAATATAACTTATTAACTTAATTAATATAATAGTTTGATTTGCCTTTTTTTTAGGTTTTATTTGATATGAAGTTCAGATATCAACGATTACATTAAAATGTACTTAGGTTTTTGTATAGGTTCGGGTATCAATGATTACATTAAAATGTGCTTAGGTTTTTGCATAGGTTCAGACTGCTCTTTGGCAGACCAAATTAACACATGACCTGTTCACGTCTATAACCTTTGTCAGTAGAAACTAGCTACTGGTTAGTCTTAATCTTCACAGAGTTTAGGGATGATGGTGATTCAGTAAACAAATCTCATCACACAGTTAGGTAAACTGCATATCTTCATGTTCATGTTCCTGGAATAGCTATTAAGAGAAATCTGCCTCTTGTTTCATTAATTACTTACAGTAAAAGTAAAATATGTCCAGAAACAGTTTGCAAAAGGTTACTGCCAGCCTCACTTCATGTAGGCCATTTGTTCTGTCTCTGGGTCAGGATCTGTGTGTCCTGCTGTTGGCTGCAGTTTGCTCCAGAGTTATTTTACCTTGTCAGAATCCAACCACACACAATAATCACTTCATGGAAATCACAAGATCTTTATGCCTCGATCCAAAATGTGAAGGAAGAGAGCAAATATTAGAGAAGGAAAAACATTGGGCAGGGCTGCACGAATGGTTTGAATTACGATAAATAGGCCATGCATGTGACTGGTCACTAACAATAATTTCATGTGGTTCACCTAGAAAAAAGAAGAATGGAGAAGAAGAACAGCCAAAGCCCTCTCTCAGTAATCAATACCGAATTGTTACACCCACATTCCAGTACAATATGGATTACAAGAAAGTTGGCAAATGTATTATTATAAACAACAAAAATTTTGAAGATAAAACAGGTAATGTTCTTCCTTTGATGATACTCATTACAGACTATAGAATTTTTAAACTTTCTTTAATCAATAAGTATTTTATTTTTAGGACATGGAATTTTAATGGATGTGTTTATCCTTTTTGTTGATAAATAGTTGTTCCTAAAACTTTTCCAGTTCTCTAACACTTATGTTAGAGTGGCTCTTTTCAACATCTTTTCAGTATATGTCTCAAAGACCACATCTTCTTGCTGTACCAACTTCAAACTTAACCTTTGTTTTAGCGTTTAAAACTGTGTTGTTAAAACTGGAACTTTGGCATCTACAACCCATGTTATAAATTCCCTGTCCCTGAGCTACTGCTATGAACTACAAAAGCTAATAGCTGTAGCTGTGCTCTGTTCACACTCCTGCATTTAACTTTCCAGACCACATGTGGTTTCAAGGTAGGCAGATACTTGTGTTATAATCAGGTTTGTAGGACTTCTCCTATACACTTGGCAAACACAGCAAGTTGTTTTCCCCAAAGATTGTGTATCAGTTCCTTTTACTGGGAATAACAGGGGCACTTTCCAACAGGTTTTCCATGGGATGCTTTGTGCCTGTGTTGCACTCCAGAACCAAAAGATGTATCAGCCTTGGAGGTCCTGTGTTGCAAGGTGCTGGAGGCATGCCAGCATTTTTCGGCATAAGATATGTGTTAGCACTGAACATTGCATTATTTTTAAAATCTCACAATTCGTTCTCAGTGCTCTTAGAGGATTGTTTTAAAAACATGTCACCAAGACATTGTTTAAGTTTATCAATTAGAAACTTAAAAATTTGCCTTTGAACATGTCAATCATTTTGAGTGGTGTAACGTGCAGTCAACCACGTTCTTTGTTTTCTGGCAGGAATGGGCACCCGCAATGGCACCGATAAAGATGCTGGAGATCTCGCTAAGAGTTTTAAAAACTTAGGGTTTGAGGTTTATACATACAATGACCGAAGCCGTGATGATATGGAAAAATTACTGAAGCAAGGTAAAAATTCAGAATCGTAGAATAGTTTAGAGTGGAACAGACCTCTGGAAGTCGCTGAATCTGCTCCCTGCTCAAAGCAGGTTAAAGTAGAGCAACTTACTTAGGCCCCCCACATACAATTTTGTGTATGGAAGGATTTGTTTTCTGAATGGACTGGGCTTAATTCCCCACCTCATCCCCCAACATCAATTCAGAAATGCACAGTGTTCTTGTGAAGCACTTGTCCTGTGTATTAGGTGAAGAGCCTTGTCATATTAGATAAGGAGCTCAGCCTGTTGATTCCAGTGGGCTAAACTCAGTCAAGTGACAGATGAGTCCCTGTACTCAAGGTAATCATCACATTGTAAAATGTGTGATCCACTCATTCTTATGCCTGACAGTAGAACCCCAGTGTGTATTTGGCCTCAGAAAAATGTGTCTGCTAAATATAATTTCCATTTAAAATGTTGCTTCCTTTTGACTGAGAAGTATTTGCCTTGCAGCTGCCGAGGAGAACCACAGTGATGCTGCTTGTTTTGCCTGTATCCTCCTAAGCCATGGGGAAGAAGGGCTCATCTATGGCACAGATGGACCCATGGCTATCAAAAGTTTGACTGCACTGTTCAGAGGAGACAAGTGTAAAAGCCTTATAGGCAAACCCAAATTGTTTTTCATTCAGGTAATAGCCCTCAGGTAAATACAGTATCCTACTGCTGCAGTGGGGAAAACTTGCTCTGTTGGTTGTCTGCTCTAGAAAAACCCTGTAGCTTGACTTAAAGGATAGTGCTGGAGGTTTTGTGAAAAATGTGTTGAGAGAAGTTGTCTATGGGTAAAATGTATTGTTTGTTTTTCAAAGAAAATTTATAGACGAGAATATTATCGTTGTAATTTTCTACACAATTTCTCTTGGTAACACGTGAACTTCAAAGCAGAAAGATAAACTCCCTTTTGTGCAGACAGTACGTGATTTTCAGTAGGAATAATACTGTCCAGGTCTCTTTGAATTAAGACTGCCTCTACAAATCACTTTATTCTGCTAAAAGAAACATTTTTCTCTTCCTCAGTAGCCTAAAAATTTATATTGCATTTTTTAATTAGCATGTAATTAATTGTATATTAGTTAAACTTTTAAAGACAGCTGTTTCAAATGGTATTAACTGACATACCATGGGTCTGAATTCTCTTTTTTACATAATACATAGTATTATTTACATATAAGAGTTGCAGCAGATGTGATTTTCCCTAGGCTATCCCATCAATTAATCCTCCTCCTCAAAGTGAAAACCGAGTCTGTTTTAGACTCTTCATACTACTAAAGTGATGTTTCTTCTAATTACACTTTTGAAATGGTTACTTTACAGACTTTAAAATTATCTTAATGAAGGCAACCAGCCCTGTTATATAAGCCAGTCAGATTTGTTCTTTTGCAAGAGCTGTCAGTCAAAGCTACTGATCAAGAGCTGAAAATTACCCACCCAGACCATTGTCCCAGTGTGCCCTTTAGCTAAACCCACAATTAAGAGAAAATTAAGAATCAAAGAGATGGAAAAATATTAAAAATGCAAGATACTTGTAATGGGTGGTCAAACAGTAGGACAGGTTGCCCACACTAGAGAGTCTCCACCGGTGGAGTCCACTGTATAGAAATTGTCCAGAAGTCACACTGCACTTATGAAGGCATTATGTAATAATTGAGTGCTGAGAATGACTCTAGACTGGTAAAATTTATCATGGTTAGAATAAACTAATGCTGACCTGGCCCTTGTTGACAAACAGCTGAGATGCACAGCCTCAACACCTTTACCTCCCTTTACTTACAGGATGTATATTTTAAAATGGGTAAGCTAGTAACTTTATCACTGAACAATTAGATATCCCCCAGAACTGCATCTCTGCTTCTAGTACATGTGAAGTACTGCTTAGAACTGAATCCATTAAAAAGGTTGATGAATACTAATTGTTATAACACCTTGTTTCTTCTTATTAGAAACATTCTATTTGTCTTCTCTGCTTTCAGGCCTGCAGAGGCTCTGAATTTGATGAAGGTATACAGACTGACTCTGGACCTGCCAATGACACCCTGGAGACAGATGCCAACCCAAGATACAAAATCCCAGTAGAAGCAGATTTTCTGTTTGCGTATTCCACGGTGCCAGGTAAGGAAAAGAGGGTCAGGGTGGGGTAGAAGCCTGAAAACTCACCATCCATACTGAGTGGATTGTAGATGGACCCTCTCTGGTGATACGTGATACACTGAGGGCCAAAACACAAAGGCCTGGTGTACATTGAGTATCCACCCCTTCTACTCTGGCTGTAGAGGAAAAGGGAGATTGCAAAGGCTGTAGAGGAAAAGGGAGATTACAGATGGCTAAGGCAGTACTGTTTTCTGGGAATCCTGCCCTTCCATGTCCCTGTGTGTTGAATGTGTGATGAAGGCAGGAAGAGGAACAGCTACAGCACAAAAATTATTCTCAGAGGGGAAACCTGTGACATCTTACTTCTGGAAGTTTCCCAACTGCTGAAATGTGGAATGGTACCTCAATGATGTGAGGTTTGGAGAGTTAATACACATTATTCTCAGCTTTAATGAAGTAGGATATGTGACACAAGTGTTAAGAGTTCAGCTTTCTGTGTGTGCACTGTTAATCTTTGCCCAGAATCTTTCACACAAAAGAGCAAAAATAACCCCACATATTTTCTTCCTTGTATTTCCTGTCAGGTTATTACTCCTGGAGAAATCCTGGAAGAGGCTCCTGGTTTGTGCAGTCTTTGTGCTCTGTGCTAAATGAGCATGGAAAGCAGCTTGAGATCATGCAGATCCTCACACGGGTCAACTACGTGGTGGCCACGAATTTTGAATCCCAGTCAGACGATCCCCGCTTCAGTGAGAAGAAGCAGATTCCCTGTGTGGTCTCCATGCTCACTAAGGAACTTTACTTCTGAAAGTGCATTTCAATGCAGCCAGTGGTGAAAGGTCAGGGTATGGTTTTGGGTGGAGATTTGATTATAAACAGGAGCAACACATTTTTGATAACAGAAATGTAATAATACTAGATCTTTATATTGTATAAGCTGGGGTATCTGATGGATGGACAATATGCAATATTTTAAAGAAGCTGTGGGCCAGCCTGGCAGCTATTACTAATTATTGTATCTTGATTTCTCTTAGTGTGGTTCTCATGATTTCTGGCTACTGAAGATGTTATGAGTCAGCTACCTGATTCATAAAGGTTTCTCCCAGAATGCAGATTGTAAATTAAGGATAAAAACAAAATATCTTGAGACTCCTTCTCGTTTACTGCTAGCTCATGGTACCATAATGCCCTTGGAAGTTTCCAAAGACCATCATATTATGGGTATGTCCAGTGATAAAACAGTTTGTAGCTATTTTAAAGGGTGTTTCTTAGTCTAATATGTTCATTTCCTTTTAATGAACATTATTAATGAAGGCTAATGGTTGCTCTGTGCTTAATCTGGAAGTCAGTTTACTTAGTTATCATTCTAGCACAAGATGAATGTATAAAAAATTGATATTTTTAGATTATTTACCTCAACAGTATGGAAATGTAACAAATAGAACAATCAAAATGAAAGTCTTTCAAAATATTGGCAAATTTTACTTGGATGATGCTGTATTAAAGTACCATTGTAGAGATTTTTTGCCATGCAAATGACAATTGGCTGATAGAACAACCCGAAGCAGTGGTATTGCAGTTCTTCTGCCTGCAGAAATAAAAATGTCTGCTTGTTGATTCAGAACTTTTGAACCATCAGAAAGTTAATGATAAGGCTTTATTATAAAACATTAAAATTTAATGTTGAAAAGATAGAACTCTATGTTCCAGTAACAAATGTATGTTTAGATTTAACTTCTATTTGTGAGGAGTTTTGCCAAAACTGGAAATGCTTACTTGAATCAGAAACCAGAAGTGCCTTCTTAGTTACTGTACGGTCTTGATTTTGTGTTTTAGAGTTACGTTGGTGATGTTTATGTTTCTGCTTTTTATGTTCACTTTAGTTGGTAGCTAGCTCAAAAAAGTGAGTTTAATGATTTGGTTACACTGATGAAGGATTAGTTGTTCACCCTTTTCCCAGTAAATGTACTCTATACTCTTTTGCAATCTTCTAAGAGAGTAAGTGCATAGCATTAAAGCCAAGTTACCAAATTGTTTATTTTCTTACAAATACTGTGACATAGTGAGACATATTTTTTTTCATAAGTCAAATTTACAGTTGTTTGAATTAAATAAATGGTTGTTTTATGGACATATTGAGCATGACATCAATAAAGACCTTTTTTTAAAATTTCTGTTGTATCTCTGCATGTTTGTCACTCCATCTGGTGAAGTAAAAACCAACCAAGATATATCCCAGTCCCCTTCTCTTTAAAGAATGCAGGTGGTCTCTGGAATCTTTTCAGGAAGAGGTTCACAGTGTCAGTGGAAAGGTAGATTAGAAAAGTAATTTGGCGTTGGGTTACTTGGGTTGGACAGGCCACGTCCTCTCTTGGAGTAAACCAAAGTTAATGGAAATATTTTATTGGAAATACCCTGATCTACCAGTGCTTAATCTTGCCCTTTTTTCAGTAAATTGTAAAATGCTCTAGCAGTGCATATGAAAGTGTTCTCCCTGTTGCTTCTACCGAATAGCAACATCTTAAACTATTTTCTGGCATTAAGGATATTCCTGGTTTACCATGTCCTGACAACATTTTAGTATTTGTTACTTCTCTGGAAGCTCTTTCATGTCTTTATGGATGAATAATGTTTGTTTGCTTGAGCTTTAGTGTGTTTTTAAATTTCTGTGAACAATATTCCCCTGTCTCCAGAACTATCCTTCAGGCCAGCTCTAGTTATATGAGATATAGAAAGATCAGCATAAAATACCCAAACACACTGCCAGAGAGGCAAGTAACATGGAAAAATAACTTAGAGTAGTAGTGAAAGACAGAGAGAAAAACATCCCCTGTTGTCAGGACCAGTGTCTCTGCTAGATGAGCATTACTTTAGATCATGTCCAAAGAACATTAATATTATTTCAGAAGAAAATTTTGTACCCACAGATATCAGCCCTGCTGAGTGGTGATACTGACACAGCTGAGAGCTGTGGCAGCCCAGGAGCCTGGAGGGACCCACTCAGAGTGAGGAAGCTTGACCTTTCACTTGAGCAGAGCCAGGTTGCTGAATAGTGATTTAAAAGGTGCAGGGTGTTTTAGCTTTTTTCCCTGAACAAATTTATGACTATTTTCTACTGGAAAGCAATTCCCTTGCCATCAGCAAGGTTAGCCAGATGGTTTAGTGTGTAAAGCCACTATCATTAATGATAGACTGAATGTTTCTGGAGAGAATCCCAAAAATTCACTTATATCCAAGAGAGACACTGAGATTACCTTGTCATGACATAGGCAGCAGAAGAAATCCTGCTTCACCATTGTATGTTTAACTAAATGCTCTTTAAATCTGAAAATTGCTTTGCTTTATGATCTTTTAGGGTTCTTTATGTTGCTTAATCTTCCAGTCATGGGTGGATATCATGCTTTAGAAACAGCTCAGGAAATGAAGGGACTGTTTTGAAAGCTGAACCAACAAAAACACAAGGTGTCCAGGCTTTTTTTTTTTCTGTATAGGAGATTCTTATCACTGCCTCAAATGTGCATATTTTTCATCGCTTCTAAGTGAATATTAATCTTCTGGATTTCCCCCTTCCAGAGCAGTCTTTAGTTTGCTTCCCATGCAGAAACAGGCATTTCCTTGTGGGTCATATTTCAGGGTGCTTGTATTTATCCATGGGCTGTGAGAAGGCAGTCACAACGCAGGGCAAGGCCACATGGTGTGTTGCTGCAGGAGGCAATACAGGGAATCTCCATTTACATGAAGGTGTATTTCTCTAAAACCTCCTTCACCATGAAGACATTTTGCTTGTAAGTATTAATATAGTTTGTTTTCCTTATCTTGGAAATTTTTGAAGTTTTATAATAGCTTACATCTTAATGATTTGAAGCATTTTATTTGCATTTTGACTGAAGTGTCTCATTGCATTTCAAAAGGTTTGAAGCAATCAAATCCCTTAATGCCTGGCATACAAAAATCTGAGGGGGTATAATCACGGAATTGGCATTTTCTGTTTTGAATTAGACATAACCTATTTACAATGTTGCTTTCTGTCAAAAAGACAATTAAATGTAACAATTAAAAACTTTTCCCCAAAAGGCAGAGTGAGATAGCACAACTAATCTCACAGGTGTTTGTCTTCCCAGGTGCAAATCTTGACTTTTACTGACATCCAGAAGAGATTTTTATCCTGCCATAGGATCTTGGAACATTGTTTTGTAGTAATTGCATCCTTTGCCAGTTGAGGTGACTCTGACAGTCACGTTGAACAGAAAAATACATTGCCTTTCCTTGCAACCCTAGGCGTGTGCCCCTACTATTGACTTTGTGTGCAGTCGTTTTTAGTTTTGGAAATTGCTTTTTTGTCCTTTTGTTGCCTTTTCTGGTAGGCAACAGATAAAAACTCTAGAAGCAAATTGTCTAACAGTTTATCACAGCATTTGTACAACAAATCTTTCTTCCCCAAAAGGCAAAAATTGAGAAGGTTTCCCTAAAAACACTCAAAAAAATACAGACAGAAATGTTGTTCAGAAGTCTCTGATGGACCTAAGTTTGCAGTGGGTCATTCCCTTTTACAGCCTGGAACAGGAGGAATGAAAGTCTATAGCTTTAATTTTGTCTCAGGGGTAAAACTCTGTGTGTAACCCACCCCATTTCTGACAATCCCACTGACTGTACCACGTTTACTTTTGGCACCATGGAGTAAATCACCGAAGAAACAGAAACAAAAGCCCTTAAAGCTCTCACTCCAGCCAGGGTTCTCAGCAAAGAACCAGAGAACAGCACTTGTAATCCTTCAGATTTTCCCGGGAGAGGCTCTGTGGCTCCAGGTGGCACAAGAGGCTCTGTGTAACCTCCTTGTAGGTAACAAACAACTTCCAGCCAAGATCTGATTTTGCAGAGAATAAGAGTTGTGAGGTAAGGCACAGGGAAACTTTTGAAAAGGCATTGTATTAACAATACGACAGACTTGCAAATTATTAAAATTGCCATAGTATTATAACTGTATTTTCTACATATCTTTTAAACTCTTTAGACCAAGTTATGCCATTTTATACACGACTGACCATACTGGCAAAGCAGCGTCAGAAACACATATGGATGCAGTATTCCTAGGTTGCAGGTGTTGTGACTAGTGCAAAAGGAAGGGCAAAGTGAAGTTCTCTTGGCAGCTCTCACTTCTAAGCAAATCATGCTTTTGACCTATAAAAATGGATAGTATTTGTTATTTGTAATTTTATGACTGTATTATAAAATAACAAATATAGTGTATAATTTAATATTAGATAAAATTATTTATAAATATATTAAAATTAATAGTTATTATGGCTACTTTATGTATTTTGATCATCAGTATGAAAATTAACTTGTAAGATTTTTGTTATTTTCTCGACAGCAATTGTGTGTGCCGTGAAATGCTGCTCAGCAGCAAGCAAACTGAAAGGAATTAGCTTCAACATTTTTACTCTCTTTGTTATCTGAGTGGAAGAAACAATCAGGATGGCTTCTACAGGTAAAAGAAATTCTGCAGGTACAAAATTTCTTTTACTAAATTTTTTTTTTAGTAAATTTTTCTTTTACTAAAATTTTTCAGTAGTAAGGTTGTTATCCTTAGCTGATTGAATGCCATCTATGAATTTCATTGGGGTGCATTTTAGATCACTAATTATGAAGATAAGTAAGACCAGACTCTAAAAGTTAAGATCAGTTAAATAAGAAAGCAGCTCATGATAACTTTTGAGCCCCTACCTTTTCACTGCCATTAGTTTACAGTTTGGGCCAGCTGTCAGCATTAACATCAGGGAAGCAGGGCCTGGCCCTGTATTTTATAGCCTTGATTTGTGTTTGTTTTACGGCCATTTAAGCACAGAAACCCAGTACTAAGCAACAATTTCCAGTTCAAACGGGTCTTTTTAAAGAGATTAATTGGCAGCAAGTTAAGTAATGGTGCTGTTCATTTCTCTTTGATTAGTGAGAATTAAAAATACATTTTGCCCTGAAGGTGGAGTCTGCAAGCACGGATTCCTCATCAAATCACCACCTCTTCAACTTTTCAGCTCACAGGTATATTAGCACAGATTAGTCATATTTCAGCAATCCCTCATATCTGCTATCCTGAATTTTAATGAGAGACAAATTGCTTTCTCTTTGGCAGAATTCCTGGAAAAGGCGTCTTTTTGTCCTGTCCAAATCCAGCAAGGGGAATTATATCCTGAAGTATCTAAAAGGCCAGCATGTAAAAGGCTCCATAGCTGTTGATCAGTATGTAATTCGAATGCATCATCTCTTTTATTTTAAGTTGTATATCATCATTTTGCAAAGGCCACTGATTGCACAGACACTTGTTCCTGACTGAGGTTTGATTCAAACCCAGCAAAGTCCAGAGAAGTGTCCCTTGGGATCTGTAGGCTTTGGGTGCAGCTGTGATATATGTTCAAGTGAAAATCCTGAATTGCTTTATTGTAATTTACTTTTGTGTGAGTGATTGTCACACGCACCCTTTCCCAGCTCACAGCTTCACAAAGTGCTTTGCAGGTTGTGCAAAAGTCTCCTGACTATCACATAACCCTTTGGGCTGATTCTGGTTGCTCTCTGCCTCTTATTCTGCCAAGAAATTGCTCTGCTTGGCTCTTGGTCATTTCACTCCTCTCAGCACAGTGCTACTGCAGCAAGGCTGGGTGTCATTGGCTTTTTACCATGTCACAGGTGGTATGAGGTACTTGCAAGGAAAACAGAAAATGTAGTGAGAAATGTAAAGGTTTTAGCTGTCAGATCTAGAGGCTAATACTCCTGGAATTGTTAGGCAAGGGGCTCACTCACCACATTGCTGTTGTGCTTCTTCCATTAAAAGGATTTACATTGTGGAGCTTTCAAAAATATTGCAGCTTGCTCAGTGGTCTGTGGTTACGTTATTACCATAATTATTGTTGTTATTACTTTTATTAATTTGGCTTCTTGGAAGTTAATGGAAGTAGTGCTTCAAGTGCTTCAAATCCATTAAGAGTACTTCTGTTCCTCTTCTCCTCCATTAAAACACTATTAATATACAATTAGTTTCAAATAAAATCTATTGTTTTATAGTGGTTAAAAAACTTCCACGAGAAATTTTTCTTACTATCGTTTCTTTTCAAGAGTCTGAAGTAAACCAACAGACTCTTTTCCCAGAAAGGAGGATCCATAGTCTGGACATTTTGAAAAAGTTAATTTTATATTTTTGCCTGGAGGTTTTCCTCATTGAAAAACCATCTCTTTTAAATGTGTGCATTTATTTTCTTGAGCAGTTTTTTCTGTGGAAAAATGTTTAACTTTTCCCTTGCAGATCTCATCATATTATGCTGTGCTTCCAGTAAAATATGGACATACACATATGTATGTGTGTGTCTATTTGTATGTAACGTGTAGAGTGACATAGGATGTTTCATATGGTTATCCTCACAGAATCATAAGTATTGAAGTTGGCATAAATAATGCTGAAATTATGGAAACGGTGAGGAGGATGTTTAAATGCCTTCCCGAGCAGGTGATGTCCATCAGCACTGGAAGCAGATGTTACTACCTCATCGGGAACAGCAGGTGGGCATAGCAAGATGTGCAAAAGCAGTGTGACTACACTGTTAAACTAATGTAGCACTAGGCTGCTGCTGCCCCAAGGCAGGGTCCTGCTCCTTCACAGCCACTCCCTTCCCTTCCTGTGTCTCAGCTACTGGTGGCACAGCTCCGGGATGAGGTGATTCAGCTGGCTGATCCAATGGAAAACAGCTCTTTTCTATCTCATTTCCTGTCCCCCCCCCTCATGGCTGGGTTAATTTTTTGCTGGTTCAGGCAGGTGAGCTCACTTTTGCTACAGCCACACTGCCACAGCATCCAACATGTGAAAGCAGTGGGAGCACAGGAGTGGGGATGGCAGTGGCAGTACCTCAGCGTGGCAGTGCCATTTTGAACTGTGGTCATCAGGGGTCAAAAAAGAGAAAAGACCTTTGCCTTCCCATCTAGCAGCTCCTGGAAACTAGAAAAGCTTCTGCTTCTTATGGATAAACCTCAGGGAATAATATTGCCTGAAAAGTAGGTTATTAATTAGGGGAAGCAGGTTGAAGACAAAAATTCTCCTGAAGGAAAACAGATCCCAGAGGTACTGACTGGGCCCTTTGCTGCAACAGGGTGGTGCAGTCCCTGCTTTTTCAGGCTGCAACTGAGTCCTGAACAGGGGCAGAAACTGCTTCTGTGGAGGTGATCAGCCAAAACTCAGTTGCATGAGGCAGGATGTTTGCCGCGGTGCTCCTGTGCTGCTGGTTCCCCGCATCTCCTCTTCAGTTTCCCAGTCACGAGCGTGTCAGGGGATTTTTTGCCTTTTTGCAGAAGAGCAGCTGATGTGTGAAATTCTGATAAGCACAGAAGAAAAACACATACCTGAGTGCTACTTGAGCGTGCCACCCAACGCCTTCCCCTGGGGCGTGAGCCCACACTCAGTGGGAAGCATTCCAGAATTAATCCAACTAAATCCACTGCAAGCATGAAAAACAGCTTCAACCATGCTTTCATGGCTTATTTCTCATCCTGATGGCCCAAATGCATTCCCAAGCCTTGTTAGCTCTCTGAGTCAAACTTTGCCATTTGGCTGTGATGACCCAAGCACTCCTTCCTGAAAGGAAGATGCAGGGTTTTCCCATTGATCTCAGGGGTTTTTGTTTCAGGCCCTGTAGGAAGAAGTGGGTAGGCGAAACGATTGCCCTTGTGTTTACCTGTCAGTAAGTTTTCATTCCTGTTGTGCCAACCTACAGGCAGGAAACAGAGGACTGGGTCACTCTGATATCTTCAGTCTGCAGGGAGGACAACAGAAGTGGATGCTGCCCTCAGGTGACATGTTACTGAACTTGATTTTAGAAAAAAAAAAGGTATTTCTATTTTCACTGTGCAAAGGAATTTTCCTGATTTTTGCCTTGCAAGTTGCCTCTGACCTTGGTTATTCAGAAATTAATTTTCATATAAATCCTGTACCCTGGCATCAAGCAGGCATTGCACAGTCTGTCTGCACTGGGATTGATTTCACACTGAAGGAATCTCTTTGAAGAGTAAGCCATATGGAAATGAGGGGATGATTGATATTATGCTGCAATGAGCTGCACCTTTGATGCACCAGAATGAAAACTTGTCTGTTATACTTAGCGGGTGCATTTTGCTTATATTTACATGTTGTTTTACATCAGTCTGTCAAAGTTATGAACCAGCTGGAAGCTCTGGTAGTTCAAGATGAGGCCCGAGTTTCGGCACCTTGTCAGCCAGCCAGGCTCACCAGTTTAGACTCAGCACTAAGTACTCACACCCCTGCAGCTTCCAGACAGCTCAAAATGCAAGCAGGGCAAATTTATGTCCGCCTGAAGAATGCCAGGTAGACATTGCCTTTGAGCCATTAGAAGTAAAATTTGCTCTAGTGGCATGCGTTGGGACATTTTAGCCCACACCCAACAGATGCCTGTTTTCTTAGACTGCTGTTCCCTTATCTCTAGAACCAAGATCTTCCAAATCCAGAAGTCAGAAGCCGGCCCTCCTCTTTGCCACTGTTCTTGAATTCTATAGATATGACCAGCTTTCCAGACAGGCAAAGCTACAAGAAGGTAAACAGATCAACCATTCTTAATAACTAGTCTGTGCCTGGGCATGACTGTGAAATTTCATTTGTATAGTTGCTTTTTTCCATCAAAAGTTGTTCAGAGCTTCTGCAGTGGGTACCTGGGTAGTCTGTCCTGGTGGGGCTCCTGAGTAGGACCTGGATGGTAACACCACAGAGTCCCCACAAGGGAAATACTTCTGAGGTAAGTCTGCATGTAAGTAAAGGCAATGAGAGAAAATATTCACTGGTTCTCTCAGCTGACTGGCAAATATTAGTGGACATTAGGTAAACTCCCGAAGATTTGCTTTGACATGCCTTGGCAGAGGCATGTGATGATTGTTTTGGCAGCTGCTAGCCACATTCATCCTGATTTGTGATTGTGCTTTTCTTTCTCTCTCTCTCTTTTTAGGCTGTAAGGCTTAGAGGAGAGTTCAGATCCAGGTCCTCTGTGCCTTACAGACTTGCCCCTCAATATTTAAATAGAAAGGAGGGAAAGCATTGCTGCCATCCCACAACAACTGCAGTGCAGGGAGCAGGGTGAAATAGCAGCCATGGAATTGCTGGGTTTCTGTAGTCACAAAGCTCTGCACAAATGACCCAGCGAGAGGAAGAGGAATGTGGGTAAAGCACCTCCAGTGTATTTTTATGGGGAGTCAACCTTTTTCCTTTGTATACAGGAGAATGGTTCCTCAGAAGACAGGAACAGGCCTTATTCAGATCCTGGCCCTCATCAGGCTCAGTGTGACTCACCAAGAGGAGTTTTTCCAAGCCTGGTGAGCAGAACAAATCAAACAACTCTTGCCTTGTTCCGTTTACAGAAGTGACTATTGGCTTTTATCTCATCTGTGACTACAGGTTATCCACCTACTTTCCCAGCACACTGAGTTGATTTTCACTATGAAAGTTTCTTAAATATTTACTCTGTTTTCTTGTTTACTGCTGAAAATAATCTTCTAAAAACTTGCTTGAAATACCTGTGTTTGTTTAGGGTTTTGGAGTCAGATCCTCAGAGTTTCTGTGCACCAACAGCAACTTGTGGCAGCTCGCACAAATTTGATGAGGAAAGCCCTGCAGTGGCACTGATTGAGGATTTGTCCCTCCCTGCACATTTCTTAGCTGTGCCACAGTTGTTCCTAAATGGTTTATTTCTTCAGCCTCTGCCAGTAGCAATTGAGTCAATGTAACTAAATTACAGAACAAGAGCTTGTTAAATTGAGGCACATCTCAGAACTGACCTTCTGTCAGCATTAGTATGTCTTCAAGTAATCTCACTTCCATTTCTAGCAAGAGTAATTTGGAAAGATAAAAAGATTAACGTTATCATGTATTACCGGCTAAGTGTTCTGACCTGTGTTCCCTGAACTAGTGCCTGCAGCAGTTTGCTGTGGATTGCTGCCTTTGCAGCAGAGTCAAGAGGACAGAAGGCACAACCAGGGCTCTACCACACCACTCTGCAGCTTAAACCCATCTTTACTGACAGTGCATGCACTGACCTATGACCTGGAGTGGCTGAGATACAGGGCAAAGAATCTGTTCTGCTATCACAGCTAACAGAGTGCAAAATCACATGCTGCAATCACCATCCTTGTATATAGGCTGACAACAACTATGAGATAATACAGCTAAATTTAGTGGAAAGAAGTGAATAGTTGAAACTACATTGCAATGCCATGGGCAGTCAGCATAGCTCAGCTGATGCACAGTACTTTATAAAGCTGCAGTAATTCAATTGTGAGTCTGAGATCTGAAATGCACTGAGTTAACCCATGGTCTGATTTTAACCAGTCCTGCTCTGGGTGTATGGCAAGAATCTCTTTGTGTCTCTTCCTCGTGCATACTTTTTCTCTTTTATTAGTTAATTCTTATCATACTTACAATGCCTCAGAGAGCAGGTATTACATGCAGCTGTTCGGGCTGGGACAGAATGACCATGAGGGTTAAAAGATAAAGAATTTGGATGTTAGCTTTTTAGCCTGAAGCAGAGGGAATAGTACAAAGCTCATGTTTCTGTTTCGGCATGTGTGAAAATAAATAACCTTGCTGTACGGAGAACAAGAAACAACAAAGTTTGTTCATTCGATAAAAATATTTCTCTTACCTCATGAGCTTAACATCTGCTAACATCTCTGGACCTATTCTCTGCTCAGTGACATGTAGACAACTGACTTCCTAACTAATCCCGTGTAGTTACTTCCTTTAGCAGTGTGACTCCCCATTTCCAGCAGCTGATGTGTTTTTCTTTTTCTTAGTGGTTCCCTCACCCAGGCCCAGACCTTGAAAACTCTTTGTTGAGTAGTTACCATTCATGCAAACAGGATTCTCCATGTCAGTGAGTCTAGTCCTTCTGGCAGGGACCCTAGAGGGATTTGGGGACCTGGCTCCTTTTCAACCCCCATTTTGGAGCTACCAAACCTCATCTGACTCAGCAATTCAGTATCAGCTATTTTGATACACAGCTTTCAACATCTGAATTACATCAAAATGAGGAGCCCTGACTTGCACCACCCTGTGCTGTGCATTACTGTATTCCAGGCACCCAGGCACCCTTGCTGGGGTCTGCCACACACTTGATTTTTTGAAAGAGGTTCCTCTGTCTAAGGGCAACACATACATTTCCTTAAGGAGCTTATAGGTAACAATGACTGAGTTGTTCTCCAGGTGTCATTTCTATCTTGTGCTACTATGGAGCCAATTTTCTCCATAGTCTTTCTCTCCAATGTAACTCCATATTATGGTTAAACAGACACTTGTGTTGCAACACACTTGAAGTTTGTTCTGAGTCCCATGGCATGAGTTGATTTTAATGCCATTTATACCAACAAGGAAAAAAAAAATACAAGAATCATCCTTAATTAATATTCATTGCCAGTTTCTTCTTGTTACATATAAGAAAGTAATTAGTTCAATTTACTTTACCTTGAAAACAGTAATATATTCGTGGCATATTTAGCAATTATTAAAATGATCACCATGGAAACCAAGGATGTAAGTGCAGAGATAAAAACCAGTTGCTTCACAAACATGGCTCAGAGAATTGACCTGGGAGGCAGCTATATACTAATTACCATACTCTTGACTATAGTGAAGTCAACAAGGAGACATAAAAATAAATAATTTCTCATTGTGACTTGAAAAGGTAACTTTGGTGGAGGGATTAATTTCTCCTTGACTTACCAAATTGCCTCAAACTTAGTGTTTCAGGTATTTATGAAGGCAGAATATCACTCAGGACACAAAGGATTCTATGTCAGATCTCCAGTCTTCTGGAGTATATTTCTGTTCACAGAGAAATATGAGATAATAAATTTTTCATTAGTCAAGGAAATCCCGAATTCATTCTTTATTTGATAGCAGTTAAAAGCTACTTAAAAAGGACAACTATATCCCAATTCACCCCTAGATTTCCTACAGATTTTCTTCCTAATGTAAGGGCTTCAGAGCTGAATGTAAATAGAAAATCTTTTCCACACAAGTGGCCCTAAATTCATGCAGATTCATACACAAAGAGTTAAAAACACTTGATTTTTAAACAAAGTGACAGATTGTGATCATGCAATCAATGGCAACAGCCTGGTTACCACCAGTCCATCTATGAGAAGTACTAACAGCAGTGGCTGGTTTTGTCTGTGCGCACTGAATTTCAAAAATACAGGCAGGAACACAGATATAGAAACCTTGTTTCTAAAATAAGCTGGCTCTGGGTATATCTCACTTCAAGGAGAAATGTATCTTCCCATGTTTTCTGTGGATATTTGCTGATTCTATTACTTCTCCACGTAAGTGGAAAAGTGCATGTTAATCTGTACAACTGAGCCTGTTAAATACAAACCCATTCTTCCAGCAGGATAAAATTCTGGGAAGAAGTGAGGAAAATCTGCTGTTATCAGATCCAGAGGAAAACACCAAAAAGGACGAAGAAGATTATTACCAAACTCCCAGCAACGTTTTAGCAAAGGTAGTTTATCAGCTCTGAGTTCTGCTGGTTTGCTCCAAGGACACAGGAGACATTTAATGAGCCAGAGAGGAACTGGTAGGAGGAACCACTTGTACCTTGCAAAAGGAATACATAGATAAGGCATTAGGTAATAGAGCTTTCAGTTATACAAGAAAAAATACACTAGACTCATTCAAAGGATCTTTCTGGTGCAAAGTGGCATTTTGACAAAAACATTGCTGATTTTGTTGAAATTCCCCAAATTGACTGTTTCATTGTAACATTGTTTCATTTTGCCTATTGTATAATAGGGTAGGGTTATTTTTTTTCTGAAAGTGAAAACTTCATTTAGAGAATGTAACAGTACATTAGTTTTATATCTTTTGAAATGTAATTCTGTTGAAGCACCAGTAAGCTGCATAAAAGCAGTACTGTTAAAACACTGCGGTACATTTTGGTATCTACATTTCACAGTGAAACAAGGTAGCGGGAGAAATCATGCTGGTAATTTTATACAAATTTTGACACTCAATTTGGGAGGCTAATTCCAGGCTTCCTGTGAAATTAGTGGTCAGGAGAAGATAAGTGGTCAGTTTTCTGCAGAAGTCACAGGCTATATATCTGACTGAAGGACATTAACAATGTGATTTGGTCATATAATGTAAGTGCTCTAAGTTAAGCATACCCAAAGAACAAGTCTCCTTTTACAGCCTGCTTAAATTAAAAGGCAACAATTTTTTTCTGGTAGTACTTAAGAATATAGCTGATCATGTCCCAGTCTGGCAATGCCAATAATTCCAGCATTAACTTTTAGGTTTCAAGCACCTTTCTAGCTCCCAGTTTCTGGGAATTGACTGATTTGAGGAAAGCCAGGCTATATTTGCCAATGTGTTTAAACAGCATGAGCACTGAACAAAATAAGGAAATTAAAGGGGGGTTTCTTCTGTAGGCAGGGCAATGACATTAATGTCTTATACTGTTATGCATTTCTGACAGTGCACTGCTGAAATGTCAAAGCCTGACCCTACAGCTGAGTCTGGTGTCCCTATGCAAGAGAAGCCAGTGCAGAACAACCCAGTAAAAGAGAACATTTATATGTCAATGAAATCACTGTAAGTAACAATCTCATTAAGGTTTTGCAAATTAAAAGTGACAGAGCAATAGAGATAGAGCTATCTCTGGTATTGGCATAACAAGATCTAGCAGCTGCATCTTGTTTGAACGAGTCCTTGCTGGGTCTTGGTTCACAAAGTTCAGCACTCCTGGGAACACTTGAATCAAATTCAAACTCATAAACAGGAAATTTAAGCTCACATTTCAGAGTCCTGCACTTGGACAGGCTCTGACTATAGGATGCAGCACTTTTTCCTGACTCATACATTTCTGGGTTTTCATGACACAACAGCTCATGACTTTACTGAGTCACTGCAGCCAAACTCCAACAACCTTTCAGACAGGTGCTCTCCAGAGCAGGCAGCATTATCTAGAGGTTGAAAGAGAAAGGTAGAGAACGGGGCATTAGCTCCCAACTTTTCCATTAAGAAGTTATGTGAGTTAGGTCACATCCTCACTTTTATTTTCCCATCCGAAGGATGGCTCTGCTGCTGTGTATTTTGGTACAGTGTTTGCCATGTCACAAAGAAAGACCTGAACTTTGTGTCACAGTTGTAGGGCCTCAAGGAAACTTTACAACCTCCACAATATAGCACTGAATACTGAAGAGAATTGTGCCTGCAGGTTCAAGCTCCTCCTGAGCCAGAGGAGTGGTCAGTAGCTGTTGGCTGTGGGCTGACACCTACAGGCAGTAAGATCTTAGGCCACGTGGAGGAAGGCAACTGGAAATGCAGACCCACTAAATTCCAGTAGATAAATTCAAGCTTGTTTGTGGTTTTGGGACTCCCCCAGAGGGAATTACTATAAAGATCTCACAAGGTTATGCCATCTGAGTTAAAATACAGCAAGAGCAGCTTTTGCTACTAACCCCAGTCTTGTTTGAGGCATGGTGGGGACCCAACTCCAGGCAATACAAGGCTTATCAAATAAAACTAAAAGGAGTTCAAGTACTTCTGAGCTATCAGATCTCCCAAAGGACAGCTTTACATCCCTGCAGAATTCAGTACAGCCAAGGCCAACAATCTGTACTTAGTTTCTTTGTCAAGGCATGCCGTTAGCTGGAATGTTTTCAGGCTTAATAAATAGTTTTTACATACTGAAAACGTTTATTTTGAGATTTATGGTCCATTTTTAGAAGGGCTGTTTATTTTACTTAGATTTCATTTTGTCCACTGGATATTCTACAAGAACTTGTTATTCTTTGCTTTACTGATGGCTGCTTGATCCAGCTTCAAACACAGCAAGAGTGCCTGGAGTTGTCAAACCCCTTAATTTTTTATCATCATTCCTCTTCAGTAAGCTGCTGGATGAGAGATGCCAGCTCACATGCAGGCGTGATGGGCTCCCATCCCCTCCCAAATGCCAGAACAATGGTGCATGTCCAAGAGACTTGGAAGCAAACAGAGACACAAAGTTTGCAGAAAGCAGCAGCAGCCTGCAGCCAACCCTTCAGAGAAGGCAAAACTCACTACCCCTCTCAGTGGTTCATTTGTCTATACTGCTCAGGTAAGTGTCTTCTCCAGCTGGTTGCAGAGAACACAGATGTGTTCATGGGTTACAGCTTGCCAAGCCTGTCAGAATTCCAGAGGCGTTTGGATGATGGTCCTAAGCATAGCATTTAGTTTTAGGGAGTCTACAAGGAGCAGGGAGTTGGACTCAATAATCCTTATGAGTCCCTTCCAGTTTGAGCTGCTCAGTGATTCTGTGGTCTCCAATGTTTTTCTCTCACAGTCAAGTCACAGATGACATGCAGCTGCAGAAATTGGATATTTTCGTACCCCTGGCTGATATTAACAATTACCTAAAACTTACTGAAGCAGCAGGACGAATATGGTAAGTCTGGATGTCTTGTAACAGAGCCTGTGAGTTGGGAATAAGTGACAGGCACAGAAATGTACAACTATAGACACCCATGTGCAGTTTTGGCAGGGCAGAACAGGGCAGGGGCAGTGCTTGTTGGTACTTCAGTGATTCCTTCTGCTCTCTCTGATTCTTTGTGTACCTCAGTTTGTATTTCAACTGCTGTTGTAAAGGGCTGTACAGAATCCAGCACGCTTTGTAATAATTAGTGATGGGTTCAGCCAGAATCAGATTTTAAAAGTTACAAAGTCATTGAAGGCGTGTGACGTTTCCAGAGGGCAGCCCCATAACTGCAATCCTGCCCAGCCACTGCAGTGGCTGGATATCCTGTATGTTTCCTTTTCTGTCTGCCCTCCGCAGCGTTTCACAGTGGACTGGGCCCCGCAGACTGGGGTGTTTGTTTAACCACGGAGACCACGTGGTGGCTGTCAATGACCTGCAGCCCCAGGGTGTGGAGGAGGCTTACTTCTTCATCAGCAGGTCCGCAAGAAAGGAGGTAAGCTTGACTAACCTTGGCTCAAATGTATCGAGCCAAATGAGAAAGCAGTTTCCTTTTTGCATTTCAAGAGGCTCAGTTCAAACCAGTTTACTCTGGTATAAGTTTGGCACGAATAACTTCAGAACCAAACAGCTCCTCAGCATCATTCTGGTGTGGCATCTCATATTCCTGAGCTGTGTGGGGAATGCTGTGTCAGCACTGCAGTGTTTGAAGGAGAGTTTGAGCAACACCAAGAGATGTTACTGGGCAACCATAAACCAGTTACTTGTGATTTTTATTTTTTGGCTAATGCATATAAATTACAAATTTATAAATAAACCATTGTCTTCAGTGATGTCTAGTTGTTTGTAGTGGTTTTGGGTATTGAGGGCAGAGCCCTGGACTCCTACCTCCTATTGCTTATCAAACACTACATATCTCCTTGTGTGAGACAGTGTTTTTTGAAGAAAGTAGGACATTTCTAAGATGTTCTTTAATCCCACTATGATCTATTACATGTGTTTCTGAACTCATACTTCAGTATCCAGGTTCATGACCCATATCCAAACACATTCATATTTGAATTCTGCTGAGAAGGTTGAGGTCATGAGATGCTGTTGCCTTCTAAAGAAAGGAAAGCCAGTCTCAGCAAAGGAAAAAAATACTCATCTGTCTTAATGGGGAATTTTTATTTAGGTAGTTCAAATACAAGTCAGATAGTTGCACAAATGTTGATCAGATATAACAAGCTATAAAAATGTCCCCTTTTTTTCTTTTTAAGGTGAAACTTACTGTACGTAGGATTCCACATTCTGATATCTTCCATGCTAAAGGTTGCTCGTGTTCCTGAAAAAAAAATAAAACCTCAATGATTAAGTAAGTGCCAAAACTCAAGCAAAAAGATCGGGGAGGAGAAGGTGATATATGGTGTATAGAGATAAACATCATCTTCTTGAGCTGCCAGACATCTTTTGTTGCTGAAGTACAAACAATGGAGAATGCAGATTTCATTTTATGTCCTAATAACTTATTTTGTGGCATGAATGACATGTGGCTTATATTTCATGGCTTATATTTCATGTTGGCATGTATTTCTGTTACATGGAAGAAAATGAGGGTCAGATAATTTCCATGACCTTTGTGCTGTGTATGCTTTGCATTTCAGCAGAAAGCACTGGTTCATGCTTCTGCTCACCCCTTTACACTGAGTTACACTGATTTACTACTAAACTCCTAATTCAGTTAGAGGTGGGCAAACAACCAGCATTTGGACTAAAGCCGTGTTTTCCCTGACTCCCCTTAGCTACAGAAAGGCTCAAGTGGGCTGAGAGCTGCAGTGTTGGAGGGAAGGCTGGTAAATAAAATGTGTAGTGGTTCAGTGGGGCCTCCTTTTGTGTTATGCCCCTCTTACATTACAGCCACAAAAATACATCCAAGGGAGGCCAGGAAGAAGAGCTGGTTGGAGAAAAGGAATGCGTCTGGAGCACCTTTGGGTTCACTGGCATCCAAAATAAGCCCTAATGAAAAAGGAGTGAATGGATTTGGGAGAGAGAAGGGCTGGCCTGCTCTGTGACAGTGTTCCTGGTAAAGACAGCTGGGGAAACTGCAGAGAGAAATGATGGATCTGAAGGCATGTGCTCTCATCCCAATCCAGAGTTCACTGAGAGTGTTTTGCTCTACCAAGTACCACCACAGGGATGTCACTGGTGCAGCAGCATTTCCAGAGCAAGTGCTTATTTATTCCCCAAACAAGGATATCTCCTGTAAATATTTGTTTGTGGATGTACCTTCCTCGCATTGCTACCATAGAAACATGACCAATTTTCAGCTGACATCACACCAAAAGGAGACTGATATAAAACTGCCTTCAGGGGTGCTTCAGTGATTGCCAAAAGGGAGTTTTGTCCTGTCCTAGAGTGGCCTCTGTTGCTTACAAAGCCATGGTGTGACATGGCAGACACATATCAGTGCCCTGTATGAACACGGACACTTTGTGTGGGGATTTTTTACACACACATATTGCTGTAAAATAGATAGTGTCAATATACAGTGATGTGGGAACAAACAGTCACTGGGTATGAGTACTGATAATTTTATCTTGCCAGATACAACCAAAATAACTACTGAGTTTAGCAGGCACAGGATTATTGATGTTAAGAGATTTACATAAGCTTTGATTAAGGTGGATAAGGAGGTATTTGTCCAGCTTCCAGTTGAATAAGGCCAAGTTGGCTACTATGGTAAGGAACTAAACTCACTAAAAATCAGCATTGCTCCCTCTTACTCCAGTAGTAAATCCGACATATGTGCAGGACTTTAAAAAAAATGGTTATAGAATTTTATTCAGCTGAAGATGAAAAGAGCATCAAGGAACTCAAAACAAGCAAACACAAATATGTATATAATCTATTCAGACCCAGCTCCTGTTCAAGAGATTAATTTCCAGACTGAATGTTTCCACAGCCTGTCTCTTCTGCTTTTGAGATAAGAGTGTTTGGGACATGCTTGTTTCTCAAGGTGGGAAAGGAGCACATTTTGATTTTTCTGTTTCAATGGTGTTCAAAGGCCTGTTTGTGCTGTGTTTGTGTGAATTCTGCATAAATACAGAGGGAACTCCCAGTTCTGGAACTACAGACGCTGAAAATGGAAGAAAACACATTCCTTGGGAGCTCTGCTCCAAAGCTGCTATGGGAATCCTTTGCTCTGTGCAGCTGCTTTGAGCACAGCAAATCCATTTCTGCCTAAGGAGCCCCTGAGGGATGAGATAGCTGGCTATCACTGTACAGGGCTTCTTCCAGCCCTGTGACTCTGTCAGCCTGCTAGGACAGTCCTCATGGCCTTAATCCTAAAATCACAGATCTCCCACTTCAAGAGCATCGACTGAGGATGTTGTCCTCAGCCTTTCCTGGCCGAGGTTTGCCTCAGCTCTTCTTCTGAACTTTAGGAAAGGAAAGTCCAAACCTTCCTGTGCTGTTCCAAGACTCATCTCTCTGTAAAATTAGGAAGTTTTTTTCTAATATTTATCCTTGACAATTATTTCAGAAAATTAACACAAATTTTTCTTGCCCTGTTTTCAGTGGGCATAGGGAATATTTGAATTGCCATCATCTCCAGAGAAATCTTCATTGTGGAAGGTATTTTTTCTACCTGTTCTCCCTTTTCTTTTTCTTAGACCAAACATCCTGCATTCTTCCATCATTTTTTCAAACAGTTCTTGAAAATGGTCATATGGCACTGAACTGTGAGACAAATACCTTGTGTTTCCAGTTGTGGATGAATGAAGAAGGTGAGAAATTGAAATTCAAAGAATTTCATCAAAAAGAAATCGAAAGCCATGAAGCAATTTCCTGGAACTTCATAGAGAAACATTTCCCAAAAGAGGTGAATTAGTGAAGAAGATCCTCCGTGGTGGGAGAAGAGTCACCTCCATGGGAGCTGCTGCTGAAGCAGATGTTGAGCACTGCATGCTGCACCTCTCAGCCACGGAAGAACGTTGCTTTTGGGCAAAAACAGTATTTGGTTAGATATAGCATGTACAGAATAATTCCAGAATATTTTAGAAAACTGGGGCATTGCTTCTGTACTTCAGTAAACAGTTACAGATGTGTTACTCCATAATTGATCATTATGCCAGTTTGCACAATGCTAAATGCAGATAATTAATGTCACATATTGGCTGATTCATAACACTTACAGAGATACAATATGGAAATGACATTGGTACAGTAAATTCTGGTAAGATGTGTGAAGTTGTCTGCCCACATATGATTAATAAATGTGTTAACTCTTTACAACACATTGTATGCTGCAAAACACCTCATTTTCTCCTAACATGGCCCCTCCTGGTCCTGCAAAGATTACCTGTAACTTCCCAGTAATCTGCAGCTGAGTCACCAAACAGCCCTTTTTAAAAAAGCTACACTTAAATAAAGATTTCGGTTGTTTCCCTGGCTGTTAATTTGTGGCACATTCCTGTGCAGCACTCACTCATTAGTGGCTGCTAATATTTCCCCTTGAATTCCCAAACATGAATCGTGCTCTTTGTACCACTTTAGCAGGAAGATGGCAATTGCCCAGGAGAAAAGCAAGTCCTGGAAGAGAGAGAAAGTAATGGTAAGGGACGTCTCCAGATTGGTGTGAGGTCATTGAAGTTAAGGAAATTAAAAAGCCCATTGAACAGAAAGCACAAACCAGACCACACAGCCCCACACTTCCTCTCAAGGGCAACACTGCTGAGAACTGGGGCTGGAGTCATAAACTGATCATAGAGGGCACAAGTCCTGCATGAGAACAAGTCCAGCCAGGAAAGGTTATCTGTGCAGTGTCCACCCTGCACTGAGCCAGAGACAAGCTCTGTGTAATGCAGTGTCTTGCTTATCAGAGTCCCTCCAACCTGGGAGATTAGAGGGATATCTAAATAAATACCCATGTATTTAATAGGGATATCTAAGTAACAGCCAGACATACTTCAGCATGGCTGGAATTTCTGCAAAGGGATTCAAAGAGGAGCAGCTGCAATAAAGGAGAGTGATGTCACCCTGCACGCTGCAGAGAGAGTGGATCTGTGGTGAGCTGGGGACACCAGATGCTCAATCTGTGCTTTGCCCCACATTTTCTGGTGACCTCCAGAGAGCCATTTCCTCACATACACTCAGTAAAATTCAAGAAGTGGTTTCAGACACATTTGCATCATGCTATCTCTTACCATGAGTGTGATCTCCAGCATCACATTCAATACTGGGAATTGCTTTAGCTCCCAGAACATTGCTGGAAAAGCCTCCATCAGACCTGTACATTACAGGCATGAGAGCTGCCCCATGCTATGGAGAGATGCTGATGTGCTTGTCCCATGCTAAGGGAGAAGCCATCCCCAGTGTCCTGCAGAAACTGGCTTACCTGAGTCCCTTCAGTCGTGCTGTCATGAGGGAATGTCAGGTGATGTTCCCACTTCCTGCAAGGAACTGGCTCACAACATCTGTGCTGCTTATGGAAAGCTGCACGAGCAGAGACTGTGGAAATCTCAGTGACTTGGATTCATCCAGTACTTCAGGCCCACTGGGGGACACACTAATATTTACAAAGGTGCTTCCTTGCTTGCTTCGCCAGAGCAGGAGCTAGAAACAGCATGTATTGACTGTCTAGCTGTGGGTCTGTGGAGCTGACAAGGTAATCTGAGATGCTCTAAGGGCTTTTTTGGTTTGTTTCCCAGGGAGGAATACTTGGTCCACATAAGAGGTTCACTGTGGCCAGCCACTTCCCTCCTGCAGGCTGGCCAGCAAGTCACTGAGAGGAACTTGGAGCATGCCAGACAGTTCCTAGAAATGTCTCTGGAATTTTGAATCACCTTATCACCTTCTAATTTATTGCATCCCTTAAAGAAGCGGAGAAGCCAGACAAGGCTGATACAAATCTTTCATTCAGGATAATCACCATAAATGAAACCACACCTCCGCTACGAGGACCCTCAGCAACCAGGAGCCCTTTGCTTGCTGCTCACAGCTCTTTGGTGACTCCATCTGACAGCAGGACCAGCACTTTGGGGGGCACCAAGTTGCTGTGGTAGCAGCAGGACTGGACGTGCCACAGAAAGTGTCTGGCCGTGTTCAGTTTTTCATCCTGGGGTGCCTGGGTCGATCTGTGCCTGAGAATTTGTTTTGTTTATAACCCAGCAGTGGAGGGTGAAGTCAAAGTGTTGGTGAAAGCACTAAGACCAAAACTATCAGTGGTGCCAATCTTCTATTAAAATGCTGCATGTTTGTGATGTTCATCAGTAGGGACATTACTGAGCTACATCCTTTTTTTATTTCCTGCCTCTGTAAGTTTTCCCAAGAAATCTGTTTCTGTTTCTGTCTGTGCCTATAAAACACAGCATAAAGCCATGGTTCATGCCCCAAGGCTGTTGGAAGGATACTACCTCCATCAGTGATGAGGGTTGCATAATTTTTTTAACCAGGAGAAGCCAATGTTTTCGAGTACTTGCTCCTCAGCAGCCCCTACTGATTAGTCACATATTCTACACCAGGACACATTTTGCCAAAATAACCTCCTTTATATGCTAAATGTCCTTAAACTAAGTGCCCTACAGGAATTCTGGCCTTCTGTCCTCCAATTTGCTCCTCTTCTATTTTATTCTATGTCCAAAGTCATTCTTCACAGATGTGATTTTGCTTCCAAGCAATTGCCCTTGTACTCCAATTTCTAAGAATAAAAGTGAATTCTGGCAGTGTAACATTTCTGAGAAATCCCCAGTAGTGGAAAAGTAGCTGGAGGGAGGAATAGAGAGGAAGGAAAACTCAGTCATGAGGAACAGCTATAAACAGCAAGAGGGACTGTGGGTAGGAAAAGAAATATGTCAAAGATGGTAAAACGGGAGTTCTCTGCTGTAAGTACATTTTTGCTATATTTGGTGTTTAAAAAAAAATTTAGAAGTCTGCTTCAGGTTATTTCCTAGCATCAGCCAAGTGGCAGTAAGTAACACCTGCCCTCAAGGTCAGCTAAAGTACTGAAATAACTCAGAGTAAATAAGTGTCCAGTCTCTCTGGCACCTGGATGAAACATCCCCTGCACTGTGGTCTGATCACCCTGGGACCTTTCCATCCATTTGTTTTTTTAATTTCTGCCAATGGCACAATTGCTGATGATCACAAGGCTGGGAATAGTGCAGGGGTGTTTTGGCATTGCAGCCAGGAGACAGGAGGATGTCTGTGCCTGCAGGAGGGGGTGGTCACTGCTCTCATCCCCACACCTGTCAGTGGGCTGTGGCACCATGTGGTGATGTCAGCTGTCCCTCTGGTTGTGTTTGGTGTGAAAACCGGGTGAATCAGGGCCATTAGATTTCCTGCACTGCCCCATTCAGAGCCCTTGCAGAGCTCACAGGCTCGAGAGCTGCTGCCACGCTGAACCTCTCTGGAGCAGGGGAAGTTCATGGCAGGTTCCTGCCCTGGTCCTCCTAGTGGGACAAAGCCAGGACACCGTGAGGGAATGGTGAGCAGCAAAAAGGTTTAGAAATGTTTAGAATGACAACATTCCTCTGAGTAACTGCAGCTGAAGTGGTGGTGGGGGTCTGCAGGTGGTGCTGCTGTGGGCAGGGAGGATGCAGACCCCCAGCTCCTGCTGTCAGCAGCTCCAGAGTCATGCACTCCTTGCCCCCCACCCTACTGTCCTCAGCCTGGCTTTTCCTGTGTTATGAGTGATCCTTTGCCAAATGAGCCCACGGGGCACCCCTGCTCCCCCTACTCCACTAATCTGTTAAGGCAGTGCGGAGTAAATAATTTCCTAATGAGCTGTCACTAGCTGTACCACTGTCCTGCTGTATTCGTCCCTCTCCCTTGTCATTCCTTTCTCAGATACAGAATACTTTGGGTTTATATGGCAGAAAATCAGGAACCTTCACACACTACTGGAAATGTTTGTCATGGCCTGAGGGCACTAATAGTCCATAACAGCCCTGCCATGGCCCGCTGCCCCCAGGGCTGTCAGTCCCTGCCCCAGCCATTCTGTGGGATGCCAATTGCCTCTGCCTAGCTGCTGGCCCCACAGATGAGCTGCAAGGAATGAGCTGGGCTGTGATCATGAAGGTGTTAGAGAAAAACCAGGCTCCTGCTGTGCTGCAGAGCTCAGTTCCTCAGATGGTCGCTGGGTAGCAGCACAAAGAACAGAATTCAGCTTTACCTCCCTGTTCAGGCGATAGATGTGACCAAGAGCAGGGCAGAGAGCCAAGCAAATAACAAGGCCTCAGAAACAAGAGAAATCCGGCCTGCCTTTCTCAGATTGAAGAAGCCCTGCTGAGATAAATGCTCCAATCCATCTCTTCTCTGAAACAGGAGCTGAAAAGTGGGTCAGATGCTGCTGCTGGCAGTGTCGCATTTAGGGAGGTCTCTGCTAGGAGCTAACAAACGACTGGAATGGTTAGAAAAAATCTTAAAAACTTTGCTTCTCACAACAGAGTTCACTGAAATCATGGCCTCTGCAGGGAGGAGGATAGTGGTGGACGGGCAGGAGGGGTGGGCAGCAGCAGGAGGCAGCACATGTAGAACCCCACAGCCAGCCCTGGTCTCGCTGAACTCTGTTCCAAAGTCACCCTTGTTGGCATCTGTGTCCTCAAGTCACCTTTTCCTCGGGTGCATTGTTGGTGTCTTTTTCCCTGAGGTGGTGAACTTTTCCCCTTTTCCATCCTTAATAAGCAAGGCAACGTACAGAAGGAAAGGTGAACAAAGTTTAACTCAAGTACTAAATGGGAGAGCTTAGAGGTTTTTAAAACTGTTTGGTTTATATAAGAATCTATTGGAAACTGGCACAAACAAGTGCCTATCTCCTCTGAGATAGCAGAGCAGATGTGACAGAGTGGAAAAGCCTCTTCCCTGCCAAAGTATTTGCTGGAGATTTGATAACAAGGTGCCATTGTACAACAGTGGGTGAAGGTCCAGAGTAGAAAGGAGAAAGAAAAGAGGCCTCCAGGTGGTGCAGGGCTCTGCCTTTGTGGGCTGCAGCTCCTCCACCAAACCTCCTGCCTGCAGACAGCAGGTAGGGCTGGTTAGATTCAGTGGGAAGGCAGCAGCCAGCTCTCCTGTGCTGTTTTCCTTCTCTGCAAAGAGTGACAGACTGTCTGTCCCTTCATTCCTGTTAGAAGGCTGGAATCTCATTCTAGCTTCTCTGCACTGCTGGGGAGAACATTAAATTCAGCACTCCAAATGCACATTTACAATCTGTATCAAGATGTGAAACTTAAGAGCTTCAATTTTTAATATTGGTACTGACAAGCTTTCAATATTTCCTGTGAATTTCATTCATCCCTGTGATGTTTCCCACTAGATACTAATACTGTGTGTTCTAAAACATTAATACTGAATGTTTTGCAAACACAGTTGTTTTGGAATGGTGGCTATTGAATAAAATTTCAAATCGCATCATTTCACTATAAAGTCTAAATACATAAAGCAGCCTGTGACCCACCCTCAAAAGTGATGCTCTTACTTGTTTTGGTTCTGAAATGACAAACAATTGGTTTTCTGTAGCTAAGGGAGGATGGGAATGTTTGGGCTGCATTCTCTTGTTCTCAAAACTCACCTGCTGCTTTTTGTCCTCTACCAAAGAAAACTTACCAAAAATTATTCAGACACTGAAAACACATCAAGGCAATAACTGCATCTTTACCGTGACATGGAAACAAGTCTCCCACAATCCCCCCAAAGCAGTGTTCAAATTCAAAATTCATGTTCAATCAAAATCAATCCCTAATTGCATGAAGGATGTATTTGAAGTCACACTTTCTTAAAAAGAAAACAAACTTAAATGGCAATTTATCTTAATAACCTTTACAAAGCTCATGTGAGCAGACAGGTTTAAGTAAATAAGAGAAATGCTTTAACCATGCCAATGCCATCTCAGTTCCTTTCTCCACTGCAAGTTGCTATCAATTGTTATTTCACATCAAGGTTTAAAGAGATACTGGCACCTTGAAGTTCCCTTTAGCTACCCCTATGCCTTTATTCTGCAATGCTTCACACGTGCCCTCCCAGCAGCCTCCCCAGTGGTGGCCACAGGCCGAGGGTGCTTTCATTTATCACAGCCAGCCTGAAACCCAGTGCCTGAGACAGCACAGCCAGGAACCGCTCTCCTCATCTCCCCTCTCCGCTCCTGCTACCCTTTTCCAACAGAGCTGCTTTTAGCTCATTTATCTGCCTATCGGGGGGATATGTAATCAGAGCAGGAGCCCTGATGGGAAATACAAAGTGATTCTTTAGAGGGGTTGGCTTTGAAAGCCGCTCTGGGCGCCGATCAAGTGAGTGTGACAGCTGCCCCTTTCATTTGCTTTGCCTTCTGCCCTGAGCCTGTCAGCACCAGACAAACAGGAAGAGCCTCTGGGATGTTCACAGGCCCATCTTGCTTTAGTGAAATCTTGTATTTGTGTCAGTACAGGACGGTCATTTGATGTGAGGTTAAGGACACAGACCGACTCCTCCACCTCACTGTCCAGGGGATCCTGGTCTAGTGTTTCTATAGCACCAGAGAGATCAAAGTCCCCACCCACTGACTATTCTGCTGTAGTCAGAACCTCTACTCTCAACCAAAATAATAAATGCTTTCATTCATCCAACTCTAATGCCAGCACTGCCCAAAGACTGAAAAAAAAATTCACTTCTTCACTAGGAAAAGTAGAGCTAAAGTCTAACTCCTAATTAATGACACCTGTACAATAACACTGAAATTGGCTTTATCCCAGGTCTGCACTCCCCAAAGGACTTTAACTGCTGAGATCAGAGAGAGGCCCCTTGGAACCACCAAGACAAGGGGAAAAGTCCTGCCACACATCTTCCCACAAAATTCTTGTTAGTTATATTTAGTTTTCTAATCTGCTTGTATGTCCTCCTACACAATATAATCCTGTTATTAATCTTCTTTATTGTAAAGAGAACAAAAATTAATTTATTCCTGAGTTCGGATTCTGAAAATAATTTTTTCCATAAAAAGGAGGCCAAGTAACTGGGTAACATGGAAATCTCCTACCATGAAGGTGGATGAAATGCTGCAGAATTCATCTACACACAAAAAGCAGCTGGTGGAAGTGCAAATACAAACCAGAGCAAGGGCGGAATGCAAGCAGCCAGTGGGCCGATGCAGGAATACCTACAGCAGAGCAGGACACTGCAAACAGACCCCAGCACTAAAGCCCTTCTGCTTTGCTGACTGAAATGAGCCCATCACCATCTGCTCCACATCAGGGCAGGATTAACTGGGTCAGTCCAGCAGATGCCAGAGTCAGTGTATTCCAAGACACACTATTTTTGTGGTTAGTTTCAGAAATAAGTTTGCTTTTAAAAGAAAAAAGACCCAATCCTTCATTCTGGGTAACAGCCTAGAACTGACAGCAGGAGGTAAAGAGACGTGGAGAGGTCACGGGTGCCCCACATTCTCCAGGCTGCACTGAAAGTTGAATTGTTTGGGTTCTGAGTTACCACTGGCACCAACTGAGGGAACTGCCAAACCAAAAACAACATCAGCCTGGTGGGAGCCCCCCCACCACGCTCATTCTCTGTAGGAACAGTCATTCTTGAACATGCAACTGTGGAAGCAAGAAGATGTCTGAGTTGTGACTAAGATTTGACTTCAGGGTGCTTATTCCAGCCCCTCATACTCAGTGCAAAAATTAGTCAGGAAAAAGACCCCGAGGGCCAAAAAAACCCATGCATAATTCCATAATGATTCAACTGCTAAAAGTAATTGCCTGCCAAATAGGATCCCCAAATTTGCTCTGATTTGTACAAGACATTAATTCAGGTTTGGTATTTGCAAGAGCCATAAAAGATACTTCTTCATACACCTCTGAAAAGGAGTGGAATCCCAGGAATGAGCACTCCAGTCCAAGACAGTTACCAGTTCTTGTCACAGCCAGCTAGTACTATGCATGATGTAAAACAAAAACTTCCAATTCCTTTAAGTGCTTAATTTAAACTGAAGGACTTAATGCCCTATGTCAGTGAAATACTGATTCACAATTCTTTTAGTACAAAGAATCTTTTTTCCATCAGTGTGGATGTAACAAAACAGAAATAAAACAAGCAACTCCACATTACAGAGCTCATCACTCAGAGACAATGATCTGTTTATACTCACACTGATCATTTAAAAAATGTTTTACAACATAAAATGGCATTGAAGATTTCAGACAAGCTACCCTGAGGGGTTGGGGGATCATTCTTTACATGTGATTCAATCCTGGAAGTTTGGAACAGTTTTTATTTTAGTGATTAAAATTTTACTACCTACATCAGGAATCTATAGAAAAAGCAGCACTGGATAATTTGGTAGGAATCAGGGGCAAAAATGCAAAGTGAAATTGACCTTGCTGCTGCCAGTACGAGTATTTGCCTTTCTTGTTTTTCCAGAGTTCAGGTGACAAACCTGTATATAAACAACCCTGCAAACCCCCGTGGGGATTACCTGGTGAGGAACCACCTCTGTGCTTCGAGCACGTGCTGAGAACTGGCACTACCAGGACACAAGAGCAACCTCAGACAAGCAACAGACACAGCACATTCACCAAAGATACTGCAGACAGGTTTGCTCAGGTTAGCAACTCTGGCACTGAAAGGAAACGCATTTTGCTCAGAAAGAACACACAGGCATAACATATATTCTTTATTTTTAAAAAGATAACTAAAAAAAAAAAAAGCAGAAAATCTTGAGCAGAGTGTAAACAATTCTCCGAAGTACCTATGCTGCAGGAGCCCAAGTCAAGCCTCTCTCACAAGTTTGGTTTTTTTTTTTTACAAGATTTAAATCACAATAGTCAGTTCTGCCTCATGAAATGAGCTTCTTTGAAGCCTGAGTCGACAGCATGTGACACAGCTTAGTATTGTCTCGTTTCTTACAGTAACTTATTTTCAGAAATTATTACCCTGGAGACTGTTTAATCCCCAGCATCACACATCTACACAACCTGAGGAAAATTAAAAACAGGGGAAAAGGAGTAAGATAAAAATAACCTGAAATATGAACTTGAAGAAATGGTAAGTTGTGGGGGGGAGGGAAAAGAGTAGTAGATAGACAAGAAAGCAAGGTGCCTTCTTCTTTCCCCAAATTATCTTTCCTCAAAGAATGGCAGTAGCCCTCCTTAAAGAAAGCTCAGTGGAAAAAGGAGATATATAAAACTCACAGGAACTCAATTCCCACTCCACCCTACCCCCTTTGAAATGTGCATTCTTCCTTGTATTTATTTACACCTATTGCCTTCAGTCATCCAGTCTCTAAAATGCATTTCCATCAAGCTTCTGTCTCTCCAGTCACCAACATTGACAGTGGGGATGATTTTCTGTGGCTTCAACCACTGAACAAAACGCTTCATTTCCAGGTAACTGCTGTGTTCACTGTAAGGAATCCCTGAAATGAAAACAAACCACAGCTATCTGTCAGCTTCCTCCGAGCCTTCCAGCTAAGAAATATTTTAGACAAAAGTGGTTTCTTTAATTCCTATTTGGGATCTAAAGTTTATAGCTAAGGTAAAACATCCCCCCACACGAATTTTCCTTCTAGGAAAATTACCTTGCATTAAGTCACCAAGTCATTCATCAGTGCAAACTAAGTAACATCAATGACCTGGTTAAAGGAATTTTAAGGGATTTAGCTTCCCCATCAATAAGAACTGAGTGGAAGACACAGTCTCTCAGATGCAAGTAAGACATGGAATGAAATCTCAGCTCTGGAACTGCCACCAGCATCAGTCAGGCCAAGACTCCATCCCTGAAGTCTCTACCTGTATCAGATGAAAGCTTTTATTTGTATGAGGAGAACAGGTGCAAAATGTATGCAAAAATCTGCATTTATGATGTTCTCAGTTACTCATTTCACAATCTCTCCTGAAGAGATCTGTTTGGTTTCTCAATGAGTTACCAGAAAAAGCAGCAGTTACCAAATCAGTAGGAGTTTCCAGAATAAAAATAGGAAAAGCATCCACACAAAGCTAAATGCACTAAATCTTTGCCACTCTTATACCATATATAGTGATTTTTCCTCTTGTGTGAGGCTTGATATCCTCCAGAGAATGGCATGAATCAGAGTAGGTCCACCCCGTAGGTTTGAAAGCCAGAACTTGATCAAAATTCTCAGAAAACTTATTCAAGTGATCTTGCAAGCCCTGTGAAAAAGAGTAGCATATATTTAATCCCATTAAATAGCTAATTAGACTAAAACCTGGCCATTTCCTGATAGAGAGGCTTCAGACTACATTTTATTTTCATGTGCTAGTATTTTTTAAGTCTCAACTATCTTGAAATTATTAATGATAAATACTGACATTTGCAAAACAACTTGTCCCTTAGGATCCCAGTTTCTTCACCAGAATTAAGCACACATGAACAGCTATGCATTATAGATTAGAACACATAAGGAATAATCACACCTTGTTATAAATCTTGCTCCACAAATCATTCATTTTCTCCTCTAAGCTGGAGGTCAGCAGCTGAGTGGAAATAGAAGATGGTGAAATGCTGCTTCAGTGCAAAATCATCTGGTTAATTTGCAGTGCCACAGAGATCATGACACCTGCTTATATCCAGAAGTAACCCGAGTTTATTAAGCTACCCCAAAAAAACTACAGTAAGACAGTGCATGAGCTGAGTATTGCTCTGAGGACTAAACCATGTTTTACCATCTCTCCAAGATAGGAAGGAAACCACCTCTCATCTTCTCACTCTAAAAAGAAAATTACCTTGAAAAAGCTTCCAACTGTAAGGAATGTACAATCCTATCCCTGGATAAAGTGAAGTCAGTATTGTTTTGAGTTAAAAATGGAAAATCAATTTCATGTGTCCTGTATAAAATCTTAACAGGCAAATTCCCAATTTGAAAGCCCTACAAGGCTACAGAACTCAAAATCATGACGTTTGTATTAGCAGGAGAGAGAGGAATACAAAATACTGATTAAAAAAGGGGGGCAGCAGGGGATAGATGGGCTGTGATAGAACATTAACCAACCTGTCAGACACTTGACAACTATAAAACAAAGCAGCAAAAGGCTGCCTGTGAGACTGCCACATTGAACAACACCTTCAGTACAATGCCCAGTAGCAACACACAGAATCCATCAAACTAGGTACATAAAACAATTTTTAAAAACCCTACCACAGCACACATTTCATTCAGCAACAGGAATTATGGCTCACTGCTGTGACTCTCAATACACTGTGAATGTTCAGTCCTCACTTGATTAAAGGTATAACTAGCAGTCTAATTCTCCTTCACACTTCATTTTGGGAGGATTAACATAGATTAAGGTAATTATTCACATATTTGCTCCCCTTGCTCTAATAATCTAAATATAGTACTTCAAATGCAATGATTATCATATTAACAATGCTTATCTGCTTTTCAATTTTGTTATAAATCAAGTGTGCAACATTCACATTAAGGATGCAATTTCAACCCTATAAAAAAATTATTTGTGCATTTCAACCACAAGTGCTTCTGAAAGTCTCACCTCAATGCCAGTACAAGACCTTGCTGAGTTAAACAACATGAAAGAGATTCACAGACTCAGAGCCCAGTTCCCTGGAAATTTTCCACTGCATAGTCAAGTGGCAAAGGCCTCAATTTTTGAGTTACAAAAAATTGTTTGTTGCAAAAGAACCATGCATGCATTTTGGAAAAGATGGCCTCTTTCCCCAAAACAAATTACTGCAGTGTTTACTCATAACAAGTCCATTTTAAATACACATTCCAATTTCCTAGTTTATTGCTTTAGTCAAGACTGTTCTTTTCCTTTTGAAATGGAAAATATATTTCACTGCTACACCACCCTCCTTCAATCACCATGACAGCCTGTTATTCAGAGTGTCGCTAAAGTCAGCAGTGTACACAAACAGATTCCATAAGGTAGGAAAAGACTCAAACATGATTAAATATTTAATTTACCACCAGTCCTAACACCACTTAAACTCATCTGGCTTATTCAAGAACAGACATTTGTCAGTACATACAGCAATTCCTGTATTTTACTGGGGTAAAACCAAATACTGCAGTCAGGTACCAGATCTCTGATTTTTTTTAAATATTTTTTTAATACATATCAAATCCAAATGTAAGATAAATGATCATACTAACCCATCGTTAAGCATTTAAAATTCTCCACGTTTTACTGACAATACACTCCACCCTGCCACTCCTCTAGCTGCAGGCCTCTTTGGCAGCTTGGCACTCTGGAAGCCTCCCCAGCGTGCCCAGCTTACCTGGACACAGCATTACCAGTGATGGCATGAGACCACACTCAGCTCCACACCTGAGGGCACAGCCCCAGCACAGAGGGCCCTGCTGTCAGACCAGGACTCTCACCCCCAAAATCACGGTGCCTTTCATCTTTCCTGGCCCTTTTCAGGGTCCAGGCATGGCTTTTGTCACACTGTAGATTTGTCTAGAGCCTCCTGATCTCAGAGGTGAGACACTACATGATACAACTGCCTCCTTCTGGGAATTAAAGTTCTTCTTGAGGGTGCAATCACACCCTGAAAGTCCAGCTATGTGAGTGAGTATCCATGCCTGCTGGGACAGGCGACTTAGCAACCCAGAAATCTGCAGAAGACACTAAAATTACTGTTTAAGACAACACAACACATTAAAAATAAATCCATACGTATTTCCATTACTCATTTTCTGCTCCTCTGTGGAAACATCACGGAACAAAGTTAAAGCATTAAGATACTAAGTTCATCTCCTGCAGCTCCATCCAAATCATACAGCCTTTTTTATTCCTTTTTAGGTCAACTCTGACCCCTTGACTAGTCCTGCAGCTAAATACCATCTTGCTGTGAAGGATTTGCTTGAGGTGGCACAGCAGGCCTGAAGCAAAACAGGAAAATGAATCTAAGTCTGCAAGGCATAAACAACCACTGTTTTTCTCTTTCTTCCAGGTTACCTTTAATCTAGAGCCTGCTGCTTTACCTTACTGCCCTTCAGTATTTTGTAGTCTATTTGGTATATCCTAGGAATTAGTCACATTTCCAAACTACGAAATTCCCAGAAAAAATGCTCAACAACAAAATTTCAGTGTTTCCAATCTCAACCAAATGTGCACTTGAAATCAAATTGGATTAAATAACATTTTAAAATTAACCGGTTTACGTGGTTTTGCTACAAATATTAGAGAAGGTTGTGTGTGGAAAAACTAAAGCATGTGTACATATGAGGTGACCCACAGTTCACTCGGTGCATGTATTGGTTTATGTGCATGTTTGCACTGATTTTCAAGTAGCCTTATCTCCAGTGTAAATCATCAGCACAGAGAGTGAACATTCTTTTAAAAGATGAAAATATGGCTAAAAATACATTGGAAATCAGACCTCTGACTGGTAGTTGGCCATGTTCATAGGCTGCCTCAAAACAGAGGCTCACAGGCAGAAAATCCTTCTAGTCTTTTCCTACACTGGCCCGGGTAAAAGACAGTCTGAAAACAAGGACCCCATGTCACAGTAAATTGCTAATAGGACAGATCAGGCAGTCATTACATAAAATCTACTTCAAAAAGGCCTGCAAAGAGCAGGTCTTTGAACAAGCCTCACCTATCTTGAACAAGCACCACATCATGTTTGGAGAAGTTATTAATGTTTAATTGCATTTCATTTTCAGTGTATTGCTACATGTCAAAGCTCTACTAAATAAATATGAACCGACAAGAGGTTAAAAAGCACCAAACACAGCACTGGTGGGGAGGAGCCCAGAGAATTTTAGTAGCAGGCTCATCAACAGAGTTCTTTTTCAGAACTTACCTTAAAATTAATTTGCATCATGGGAAGAACATGAAGCAAAGTACCCTTCCAGTCCATACTGATGAGGGAATTAACAGCTGCTGACTCCAAGCACTGCAGGGTTTTGTACTTGTCACGGGACATACTTGCTTTTGAACCCAGAACTTCAGCAATTGCTTTAGGATTCATTAGGAAGAAATCAGATAAAGAAAATTGTAAGAGTTCTTTTTTTGGCTTGTTTTGGAGATAGTAAAAATTATCTTGAACAATAATCAGGACTATTAGAAAAGAAATCCATATTCAACACGTTATAGTGTTTTATATTCTAAGACTAAGAAGAGAAACCTGTAACAGCTGTTAAAAACCTTTGTCCCCCACATTTTAGCAGCAGCATTTTGTATGACAATTGGAAAGAGAAGAAAAAGTACCTTGATAAATTCTAAGTCATATTTCTTTGGTAGAATGTTACTGAGGTGAACTAGTATTTATTCCAAAGATGCCAGAAACATGCAGTTTTTGGAATATTTGACAAACAGCCCACATTGAAGACAGACTAAATTTCAGTGAAAGTAAGTCTTGTATTGAAGACTTTAAATACACACAAAAGCACAAATGGCACACAGCTGCCTGCTCTAAAGCAGACATTTGGGCAATCATGTTGGTTCCTGGTGCTGTAACTGAGTGAAGCACAGCATAAAAGATTTTCATTTAGTCAGAAAAGATATACAATATAAACCTGGAAGAAAAAACCCAAAACAGAAGCCTAAGAATAACATCCCTTTGCCTTTTCTTGACAACGTGAACTTATTAACAACAAAAATGTCATTAAAGACCTAATGTATTTATTTTATTAATTGGGTTTAGTAATTTTCTCACCACAATCAATTAAATAGGTTCATACATTTAGTATCCAAACTGGCCACCTGTATATTCGGGGCTGGGGGAGGTTATAAACATGGCAGAACACTATTTCTTTCAGAAAGTTAAAACCTATTGATTAAAAAACTAAAAAAATAGCAGGAGGATTATTAAAAATGTTTAATTTATTTGCATAATATCTGAACATTCAGACTAAATGACCTTTTCTACCTTCAAGAAAGCAACCTTCTAAAACTAAACTAAATATTTATGTAGACATTTGATCCAGTACACTTCTTATACATACCTAAAAAGACTTTTTCTTTTCCAATGGCATAAGTGCCACAGACAACTAGAGTTCGTGGGTTTAAAGTCACTGTCTCAAAGGCAATGTTGACAGCAAACTGGATAACCTCTTGTTGTGAAGGAAAAGTGTACTCAGGGCTACAGTATCTGGGCCATGGAAACAAAATATATCACTTTGTTACAAAAGATAAAAGACATCTGACATTACCAAAAAGGCCCTCAAAACAGCACGTACACAGTAAGTGAAAAAGATATTATTCTTCCATACAATTTCAGTCTATTAGAAACACTGAGGTGCCCAGATGAAACTGTTGCAACAAAAATTACACTGAGCATATCAGTGTTTTCTCTACAACTATTCACACTCTGACACTGAATTCTACATTTTCTTCTTCATAAATACCAAATGCTCTTGCAAGCTAGATATTTGTATCACATCCTAATTATATTCTTATGTCTATTTTTTCTCACACACAAACCATAATATAAGGCATTACTCATTCAGAGAAATATACGGAACAGAAATAAAAGTCTGCAGCTGGGCCTTAGTCATCAATCACACAAAAACAATTTTATATACATGAGTCTGAGAAAGGTCTAATGAAAATCCCCAAAACTGATTCAACCATTTGGTATTCTTTCACCTTTGAATTCCTCCACACCTCTTTTCATAATAGATTTGAATCCACTGAAAACTAGAGTTCCATAAACCTCTTGTTTTAGAGCTGAACACTTAAATGAATGAGTTTTGACACCCAGAATTTAATACCACTTATAAATAATATGGTTATCTCAGCAAATACTTCAGCACCTTTTCCACCACCTGCTTTCATTCTCTCATGTAACAGCAAAATAAATGAACAAGCTGCACGTACACGGGCTCTTAATAAATATCTGCTTTTATTCAACACTTAATAGAGCTAACAAGCGTTATCACAGAAATGTCGTTTAGACTTACATTTATTTGGTTCATATAAAGTCTTACTACACTGAAAAGAGTAAGAGTAAATTGAAAAAGAAATTCCATTTCTAGACAACTTACGTGGTATCAAGGTAAAGGGTGTGGACTTGCTGACCCATCAGAGCAGGGTAGCGCTCCATGGAAGGGTCTGCCCTGAAGTCCCCCGTGTGCAGAATAACAGTCCCACTTGGTAGGTAGAAAAGGATCATTGTTGCACCTGGACAACTGAAAGAAACAAACAAAAACACCCACAAAAATTATGTCAACTCTCTGCACCGATAAACTGCTTGAAGAGATAGACCACCCTGCAAGTAGCAGGAGGGCGTGCAGAACAGCATTTTAAATCATAGCTACTATGGAGACTAATTTAGCTAGAAATTCCTGATTTTTAAAGGAATTCTGCAGCTAATCCTATGGCCATAGACAACCTTGACCTGAGGTCTCACCTAAGACAGGAAGAAGAAACAAAAAACCCGTATCAACAGTAAAGCAATCAAACATTAACTGCCTTTTTGGCATGCCCTACCTTCTAGGCATGACAAAGATGCTGCCTCAGTTGCAATCATTCTATTATTCTATTCAAAACAGCACACCAAAGAGAAGCAGCATTCTTGTTCAGGAGAAACAGAATTGTATGACTGCAGATTCATCTTCCTTCCTGCGGGACTTACTGGAGCATTTTCTTTTAAATTCTATCCGCAGATTTTAAATGTTGCCCTAGATCCAGAACTCCCTAGTTATAAATACAACTCCCTTACTGGTGACAGTGAATCCATTGCACTTTCTGCAGTTGCTTGCCAAAGCTTTCTGAAGGGCAAGAGTTCAGACTGGAAAATCTGAGTGGGACTATTTTAGATAGCAATCATCTGCAAATGGTAAATGAAATCTCAAAAAAGGAAAAACTGGCATGAATCAGAACTAAAATGATAGAACTGGTGAACTCTTCAAGAAGCTGAACTTTGTAGCTAAGGTACGTAAGGCTTTTAAATTGGAGCAGAGAATCAGAGAGATAAACAGGAAAAATGAGAAGTATACAAATTACATAAGCAACAAGGCTTCCTTCATTCCTATAGAGGTTCTCAGGGGACTTCATGGAGTCTTATCTCTCCAAGTATAAACAAATCCTACACTAAGCAATATTCAAACCAGCTGTGACACAGTCCTGCATTTCAATATATGTACTGCAGGGAAGGACTCTTCCTCTAGCCATGGCCAAATAAGATACCAAGAGGCAGAACAATAAGAGCACAGGGCTAGAAGTGAGCTGCTACTAAACTTTAAATCCAACATTACCAGAGATTGCCAGTGTAATAGACAAAAATCTCACTCTAAATCACTGAATCCAGTAGAAATCTTGTCCAGATTTCAACAGCATCTTCTTCAAAGTTCAATTTTCAAAATGCTGGCTAGATTGTATCTCTCACAGAATCCAACGTACCACATTTTTCTTTTGCTCAGGATTTCCCTATCATCAGTTGAAGCTACAGGAAACTAATTATCTGATAATCAAATCTACTGTGTTCCCAACTAGACACCAAAAACCAGGAAGTGTCCAGATCACTACAAAAAACATTCAACCTCTCAACAAGCATAAAAATTATGGAGCTACACATGGTTAACACAATGTAGTCAAAACAAAGTTAAAACTAAAATTCAAAAAAGCCTGTTTCATTTTTGAAGATAACTCGCCTTTCAAAAGCTAACTACCTGCAAGAAATTTTCCACCACAAACACAGTGATACCTACTGATTGGCATCGAGCAACAGCACTTTGATCCCATTGACCACACATTCCATGTCCATTGGCAGCACGTGGACATACTGCTCCTGGACTCGGAGTTTGCTCCTCACCAGATTGCCAGTTATCTGGAACACAGAAAGGATTTAAAATAGGAACAAAATCTAAAAGAAGCATTGTTCATTTTAGAAACAAAAGCTCTCAAAGCCAGGCAGTCTGGCTTTGAGAGAAACTACAAGGTCCTGGGCATAATCAAGCCTTTCAGTAGCATTTCACTTCTCAAAAAGCAAACTGAAAAAAGCTGTCTGAAGAAAGCAAACTTTTAAAAGCCTATCAACAGGTTATGGAATCAGAGTAGGTAAGCACTGCAACAGGTTGTGAAGAGACATAGTAAAATCTGGCCTATGTTCAAAATTTGACTGACAAAAGACTCCCTGCAGTTTGATCTAACTTTGAAGGTAAACCCACACTGTGTAGGAGATCAGTCTCTGTGACCTCTAGAGATCCTTTTTAAACCTGATTTTTTTTCATGGTATCTAAACAGGGAAGTTTCACTAACCCTCTTGATCAGTCAAATCAGGGTAAGGATTTCTCACAAGCTAAATGCACATTCCCCTGTACATATCCACTGACCCAACAATGGAACCACTGATCTTCTATTTACTTCTAGCAGTACAAAAGTGATTACAGTTGCATATGGACATGATGGTACCTAGCAATCTTGAAAAACCTTACCTTATTACAGTAGATTGGAAACCTGAAGTTTTTCGTTAGTCCACAGTAGTGGTCAGAGTGAAAATGAGTAAGGAAATAAGCAGTGCAGCCTTCAATTTCTCCATACTGGAAGGCATCAACTGTAAAACCAGTTCCTACAGCAAAAAGGGAAGAGAAGCCAGTCACTAAACATGCATAGTTCAGCACCAGTCTCTAATTAAATATTTGGTTTGTTTTCTCTTTGCTTCTTCCCAATTAAAAGGTAATAGTTACTATGCATACAGCTGAAGGAGCCATTTAAAGATTGACGTGTTTTGTGTATCAGTCAACAGTTGCAAAAAGATTTTCACTTTTTAAAATAAAAATTTCACGAAGTGTTCACACACAAGTACTTTCAAAGGCCTCCAAAATATGTTGTTCAGCTGCCATCCTACACAGATGGCAACTGGTTAAGCAAATAAGACACATTTATATGCATTCTACTGATGTTCTTGAAAGTTCACATAGATTGAAATCTAATAAAAACAAAACATGTAACTTCAGTTTTAGGACAAAAACATAACACTCCAGCCAAAATTAATTAACCTCTACAAAAACCAAGTTTTTTCTCACCTGGTATTTTCTTGTAGAAAGGGCATTGTTTTTTTCTTGGTTCTTCTCCTTTAGTAGGTAATTCTTTAAATTTTTTTCTCCACCTTCGTTGGCCACCAGAAGGTACATCTGCAATGGCCCCATTTTTACTTGAACTTTCTGAAACTGCTTCTACATCTTCCACAGAACCCTCAGCCTTTCTTTTTTGCTGTCTGGGCCTCTTTCCTTTAGGAGATGCTGAACTTGGTGTCTGTTTTTTCTCACTCAAACGCGCCTCTCCTTTGTGTTCCTCCTTTGCTTTGGGTTTTAACCCAAAGAAAACACCAATGTCCATTTGTTTAAGTTCTTTGGCAGGACTGGTTTTAGTGTTCATAGCTAAGGAAAGAGATGGCACTGATTTAGAAGAGATGGGGCTAGGAAAGCATGCAGCAGCTGTACTAAGATTTCCTTTTTTCTCTACTGCTGTCTGCAAACTCTCCTGGTGAGCTGTTTTTCCAATTGCACTGGCAGTCATTTTATCTGTATGAGTGAAAATGTTACTTGGCTCCCTCAAAACATTACTTTTCTGTGTCAGAAGAGGGGCAGCATCTTCTCTGTCCAGCAGTGATGATGTGCCAGTAAAACTCATGTATGCAGAATCCAGAGCACAAACACCAGCATCTTCTGACTCTGTGGTTCCTGCTTTGGCAGCAGAGGAAATCAATTCTGGCTGTTCAGCCTCCTTAGAAGCAAAAGAGGATCCACTGGCTACCATGCCTTGCTGAGGATCTAGATGGTTCAGAGTATTTACTTCCTCACTGAGGGTTTTTTTATTTATGAAATTTCCCATTTTCCTATGCTCATACTGAGACTTCCTCTGTAAGAGAAGTCCATTAAATGTTTTAAACTCCACAGAATTAGAGTCTTCTTCTTCTGAGTTCTGCACTTCAAATAATTTTTTCTGTGATACTTTTACTTTATCCTCCTCTTCCTCTTCACTTTCCTCAAATGTACTTAGTGGAGAGTAAGAAATTTCACAGTCATTGAAGTCCACTCGTGACTGTAGCAGACTTGGCTGACTTGTATCTTTCTCAATACACAGATCTTTTCCTGTTTCACTTTCTTGAGAGGATGCAAAATCAAAAAATTCAAATTTACAACTATTATCTGTGGTCTGTGTAAGCTGAAGTGTCTGTTGAGGTTTTTGAACACCTGCAAAAAAGGAAGTACTTTCACTGATTATATTTAGAGACTTCGTTTGCGGTGGATTCCGTACCATCGATGCACAGTCATCATTTGGGACATATTTCATTTCATTAGAGGATTTATCATTCTGTGAGGTTTCCCCTGCATGACTTGGGGAACAGCTGAGCTTTGCAGCAGTAGAACCTGTCATCTTCATCTCCACAGTGTTTCCTGAAGAGTTTACAAGATAATCCCCGGCCCTGTTTGCTGCAAGTAGAAAGTGGCTGTAACGCTTGTAGTGGGATGGAATGGTGGAGGTGCACAGCAAACCATCAGGACACTCTATGGAAAGAGTTAAACAGAGATGTAATGTTGATACCTTTCCAAGTATAGTTGGCACAGTTAAAATAAAAATCACATATGACACAAATATTTAGAAGCTTTTTTTTATAAACACAGGTACTGGAGGACAGAAGGCACAAGTAAAAAGTAATTTTCAAGCTACAAGGCCTCTCCTCTGAGCTGAGAAATGAGAATGCTTCCAGCCTAAAACCAAACATCTGCTGCTCGTACAGCACTATTCCTGAATTATACAGCCCATTAAAAAGAATACTTGATCCTGTTTCAATGCTGAGCTCCTGTAATCACATGGCTTCTAGTTTAGAATTGTCTCACATTCAAGCAACAAGCTCTGAGAAGTAGCACCAGAAACAGCCAGTACATTTCAAATATAAGTAATAAACAAATAAACCAAATTGCAATTCTGAATTAACCTGACATTTCAAGTTGTCTGCTATTACACATTAAGAAGAAAAAAAAAAAAGGGTTGTGTATTTACTCATATGAAGAAAACATTCAGCATTGAGATGCTAGAAAAAAAATCCATAGCTCTTTCCTAAGCCTTTCCCCCTGAGAATTTGCCAGCCTAACTTTTCAGGCTTTTAAGGTGAGTGCATAAATCAATAAGGATTTTTCACCTGTTAATTATGGGAGTAAGATGGAAATGAGGTGTTAAAACACCTGCCTTAAATTAAAAGCACTGCCAAAATCAGCATGAAAGGACTTACATTTTATTGTTCTGAAGAAGAAACTCGAGGAAAGTTATCAAAATATGAAAAGAAGAGTGGCTACATTACCTAAAACAGCCTTTACTTGAGTTTCCTGACTTTATGCTTTCTGTTTTACAGAAGTTATGAGGTGTATTAAGGACATAAGTTGGACATGAATTTGTTCAGATATGGTATTTCCCCATGAAACTGGATTTTGGAACGTGACAATTTTGAAATTGGAAGGTTTTAGTTTTATTCCTTTTGTACAGAACTTAAAACTGTGTTGTGTTATGATACAGAAATGTTTATCTATAATTCTATGTAAAATTTCTAAAGCATAGTGGCCCACAAGCTAACATTTCAAGTAAACTTGCATATTTCAGCTTCCAAATGTCCATAGACAACTGAACAAATCACGTATCAACACGGATACATGATAATAAAATCTATATCTAAAGAGAAAGAAACTCATTGTTAAAAGTAGCACCTTTGTGCCTGAAGGTTCTTTTCTGACAGACTTAGCACTTGTAACAGGTTTCATTATTTTAAATATGCACCTTCAGTTTGTTCAAAGAAATACTAAAACTTGATAAACAACCATGAAAGTTTCTCAGTTTTGAGACTAGATTCTGAAATGAGATTTTCATGTCAGATTTCCACATTCTTCACAAAGAAACAAAAATTTCATACGAAAATAGGACTGATCAGTAACAACATAATAAAACATGACAAAAATCATACCAACTACTATTTCCAATTTTAAGCTTAGAATAAAGAACAAGGTTTACAGCAACGCTTTGTGAGAAGTCTGTAAGTGTTCTCCGAAGCCTTTTTTCTCATTCTAGTCATACCTTTTTCAATCGGTCCTGGTGTTTCCAAACATTCATAGACGTGCCACTGAGGTGTCTGGACCAAGAGCAAAGAGAAAGGCATCTGGCAGCTGGGACAGTATCCATCGTGAACGGGCTTTGCATTCTGTGAGCCCTGTTCCACCGGGCTTTCCTGGGAGTGCACGCTACTGTCATCTTTGCATCGATCCACATCCTGATCCGGCCGTGAGCTCTGCTTGGTTTTCGGAGGTGTATCAGTTTTTTCTACGGATTTCTTTTTCCTATTTCCCTTTCTTTTTGGCCTGCCCTTCCCATCACTTAGTTCCTGCACAGGAGTAGAGATGCTCTGTGAATTACTCTGATGCTTTCGCTTCCTAATGGATTTGTACTCCCAAATGTCCTCTTCCAATAAAGCATCTTCAGACATGGCAACACATGAAATATTCCCCTTTCTTTTAAGCAACAGTTCACAAACCTGCCCTTCTTCCCGCTAATATATTTCCTCTTCCCTCCACTCTTCACTAGCTGAAGAAAAGCTCCAGAAGCCCATGTTAAAAAAACAACACTGGGCCACAAACCAAGCACCAGTCCGTGATGGGACAGGAGCATGATGGATCCTATCCCAAGAATAATTTAACAATTTTGTAGATTTGCAATTTCTCCTGTTACACAGGGCCCGACTCCGCAAAGCCTTCCAGGGCGAGCCATTCCATTCAGCTTCCCCCCGCCCTCGTTAACAGCACCCGGCCTCGGAGGGGCCAGCAAGATTTTAAAGATTCCTGCCCGAGCAGGAAGCCTTAAAAACAAAACGAGGAAGAATTCAGCTACGGGATCGTTGCCGGGGTGTCCCGGGATGCTCCTCCGGAGTGTCCCCCCGCAGTGTCCAGTGATGCTTCTCCGGAGTGTCCGGGTGCTGCTCGCCGGTGTGTCTCAGTGGCCCCGAGTGTCCCGGATGATCGGGGGATGTGGCGGTGCCCCCGAGTTTCCGGGATGCTCCGTGGGATGTCCCGGTGCTCCCCAGTGTCCCGGGATGGTCCCTGGGATGCCCCGTGTCCCGCCCGTTCCGCGGGTGGCGGGCTGGCACCTCCTTGCCTTTTCCCCGCCGCGGCCGCGCATTCGTTTCCGCAGGTTCGTCACTGCGGCTGTCGCTCAACTTCCCCGCTTCTGCCATAATATGCCCTCCAAGAAAACCTCAAATCCCGCCGCTTAAATTACTGGAGCCTGGTTTGGAGTTTGTCCGGTGCTTCTGAATTTTTACATCTTACAAACACTAAAGCAGCGGGGCGGGAAACACGGGCTGTGCTGAATCTGCTGCGCGGGAATCCCCACCGTGGGCTCCCGCCGGGAATGTGCTGCTGTGGATACCAAGGATACGTAAAAACAGGAAATAAGTGAGGAGGTCCTGCTTTAAGACAGAGGAGTTACTGCGTGTCTGTGCTTTATGCTCTATTTTCTTTTTCAGTCGCGGTTTTCCGCCCTGGCGCCGCGGGCGGTGCCGAATGTGCGGCGGTGAAGCGCCAGGCAGCTAAACAGCGCCCGGGTGAGGCGATGGCGGCGGGCGGGCTGGCGGGGCTCCTGCCCGCCCAGACACAGCTCGAGTATGCGCTGCTCGACGCCGACACTGCTCAGGAGAAGGAGAACCTGGTCTACCAGTACCTGAAGAAAATGGACAGCCGCGAGCGGGACCTGACGGTGCCCGAGCTCGGCGGAGGTGGGTGGCGCGGCCCGGGCGGGGCCGGGGGTCTCCCCCGGAGAGGCGGCGGAGCCCCGGCTCTCCCCGTGTGGGGTTCGCCTGGAGGTGCCGCTGCCCATGAGGGCCGGGCAGGGACGGCCCCGTGAGCCGCTGTTTAAACGGCACTTGTAGCTACAGGAAAAGTCACTCCTGGAAACACCAGGAGGCAAGGGCAAAGAAAAAGAACCCCTTTAAACATGCTCCCCCTGGTACTGTCTGCAAAAACACGTTCTGTAAAGTCTGTCTTCTAAATCTCTTCGCATCTGTGCCATGTATCGATATCTGTCGCCTCTGATCAGTGAGAACTTTACTGACTCTCCCTACGTTCTCCTGAGCTCCCTTGGTTTCCCGGAGCATCCCTTAGGATGTTCCCCGGCTCTCTCTCCCCATGACTTACCCGCGCTGTCAATTTTCATGTCCCTGACAATACAAACTGGGCTGGGGATGTTACGCATCCTCCTGCGGTGGTTTGCCCCTTTCACACATTTCTAGAGCTCTCCTTGTGCTAAGGGGGAAATCAAATGTTGAGCCTTATAAGATCTTGCAAGTCCTTCTTAGGGTCCTTTTAAGCCTCGAGAGGCTCCCTGCAGCTGTGGGAGCTCACATACTGCGAGACAGAGACCTCAGGGGGGTGAACTTCAGGGTTAAAATCACACGTATCATGGGAATGTATTATGACTTCTAAGCAAAGGGAATCCTTGTTCTGGTTTTGGACCCCTGGATTGAATTTTAGCTTTTGCCATTTATATTGTTTCACTGTTCTGTCAAGGCTTATTTTCTCCTCTAAAAAGGGCTCAAATAAGTTGCCAATATCTATGAAAGGTATTTTAATTCTAGTGGAAAGGGGAGAAATGCTGTAAAATATATAAACTACCCTTTTCTTTTGAAAAGTAAACAGCAAAGCTGTCATACTGTGAAAATAGTGCATATACTTGATGAAGTATATACTTATTCTCATTATTGTCACCAAAGCTAGATGTGACGCTTCCATTTTTGTTTATAAATATATGGAGCTAGAGATCAGTCCTCCTCTTAGTGAAACAGAAAACAAGCCTCCTGCTGACTTGAGTAGGAATAACTTCTCCTGGAGCAGATCTCACTTGCTGAAGCTGTCAGAGTGGAAGTTTTGAGGATTTTTAGATCAGTCAACTTACATTTTTTTAAAAAGGCCTTCAAAAATTTAATTTAGCTTTGCATTGTCTCACACCTATTTGTCCACTTTATCACTATGATTTTAAATAATTTTTAAGAGTTAATAATGGCTGACCACATTCTAGAATATTTATTCCTTATCTTGATACCAGGTTCTAGTGGGATCAGAGGACTTTCAGTTACCAGGGAGGAATGTTTTCATGTCTCATGTCAAGTGGTTAAAATCAATGAGCAGGAATACTGTTGTGCATATCTGAAAAAGTTGTATTTCTTCTCATGTGACAGAATTAATTTATACTTGTCATTTCAAACGTTGAAAATCAAGATCAAATCTATAAGCACAAAAATACTTCAGTGATCTCTGAAATTCGGTTTTTACAAAACTGTTGGAAAAAATTATTAAGAGTTTAACGCTTTCAAACTTATAGTAGCCTTTATATAAGTTTTAAATAATTGATTGTTACCCGAATGTCCTTGGGGGTTGAATAATGTAGATCATGTTTCAAACTGTATGAAATTTATTCAGAGGCTTACATGTTCTTTCAATTAAAAAGTGCCTATGTAAAGATATAAAACTACACTTTCATATTACAGTGAATCTTGTTAATAATATTTTCATTTACTAATTACGAAGAATTGTGGAACGTAAGGATGAGTTGGATAAATAAAAGACTTTTTGTTTGCTTTTCTATCTTCCTAGAAAGGGATGTCAAACTCTTTTTTAAAGTTAAAAGGAGCATTATGTGGTGTTGGTGCCTTTCCCTACCTTTCCCCTAACTGGCTGTCACTGTTCTCTGAATTCCAGATCTACAATGGTTAAACACTGAAGGTCCTATTTCTCTTCACAAAGATCTTTGTGGAAAAGTTGTGGTGTTGGATTTCTTCACTTACTGCTGCATCAATTGCTTGCACCTGCTGCCTGACCTCCACGCCTTAGAGCACCAGTACTCTGATAAAGGTAAAAGTGCTTTGGCTGGCTTGGAATAGAATTTTCTGGCACTGTTGAAGGCTGAGTAGCTGAGTCACTTTGTTGCTGGTTACTAAACTGCTGGCAATATTTCAGGGGTGTCTAAAAATGTCTTCTAATCTTTTAAGTAGCCTAAAAAGGTAACTATGTGTACTTCCATCACATTTTTAAAGGGGGTTAAATAAAGTATCTGTTGTGTCTGTGTAATTAGACAAACAGGATATGTGCTTAAAGCCCAAATCTGATATCTCTATAAATAAGGCAAGTTTCAAAAAGCTACTGAAGAATGTGAGATACAGACTCGAAGTTAATGTAAGTAGGTAACTCTCTGACACGCTGCACTTGACTGAGGAACTAGCTCTGAGAAGAATATAGTAGACGTGGTAGAATGGATGTAGATAGGTGGTAGAATAAGATATAGATTACTTTTTTCCCCCCCACTGGAACTGAAGTAACAAAATATCTAATCTTGATATAGAATTTTTTTGGTATTGACATTGTATTGTGTACCATTAATAGCCCTGTATTCTAGAGAGGGAATAATTGGTCTTTAAAGTCACATCCGAAATGAGATATGTCTCTCACTCTGACTGAATAAAAATGCAGGGTAATTTCTATTTAGAATGCAGTGTCTTGTCATCACGATGGCTTGTCAGAGATAAGCTGTAGTCCTACACAGAGTGTGTCAGCTACTCACTTATCTGGGATATTTTAGTAGACTGGACAGTGAGATGAAGAACAGTGTTACTTTCAGTCATAAAAGTATTTTATTAAATACAATATGTATGTAGTAAATAACATTATAATAATAACATTATAATGTAGTAAATAATATTATAAACATTAACAATTATAATGTTTGTCTGATTCTCCATTGCTGTTTCTGATTGGTTTTAATTTTGTGTCCTGGGGTGACAGGACACAGGTGGCAGTGTTTCTTTTCATGTGTTACCTTTTTCACCAGAGAAAGAAATTGCATTTTTTTTGAAATTTACAGAGTGATTTAGATGGGTTTCCGTAGCACTTCACAGAAGATTCAAACTAACTTTTCTACCTGGGAAAGCTTAGATGCTTGCTTTGGAGAAATCTAAGATGCAGTGTAATGTTTCAAATATTAGGAACTTTGTCTTATACGGAAAAACTTTCATGACTTTTTTTTTTTTGAGTGAGTCAGTTTTAAGTGGAAGGTGAATGGCAAATGATAAGTGGACTGTTGTGGGTACCAGGCATGTTGGGAAGAAGGTCTAGATAGAGATTTTGGAAGATTATATTGATCATAAAATGAATAATACCTTTGAATGATAACTATTTTATAGTACACTGTGAGTGTATTAATATAGCTGTCATATCGTTGATCTGTTTTTAAGGCTAAGGTGTTAAATCAGCTGATAGCAAAACATTCATTTTAACAACCTCTCCACATAAGCTTTCTCCTAAAAGTTCTTGAATGTCTCTGTGCTGGTGTAGAAGAGGCTGCAGCACTCTGAACTAAAGGTCCACCTGGAGACATATTTTTTCCTTTGACTTGTATAAAACTTCCCATCACAGGGGTTACTACTTGAGGAAAGTGTTTTGCTGATGGGTAATAAATGATTTTTGTGTTTGAACATCTCCTGTAAGTTTTTGGATTTCAGCTATCCAGTGCCTGCAGGAATCAGAGTGAGAAAAGAGATGCTTGGGGTAAAAGTGGAGGTAAAAGGAAAGAAGAGCAGGTGTGTGGAACATTAATCTTAAATTTAATCCATTAGGAAGCAGAGGATAGCAGCTGGATTCAGGAAGAGATTAAGGTGCTTGATAGTTCAAACAAAAAGAAAAATACATTGGGGGTTTTTTCACTATAGATCTCACTTTTGATTCTTTTCTGCTGTTTTCATGTTTTGATTGCCAGCTCTTCAGGATTATTTAATCTCTCTTTGCTGTGCTAAGTGTCTAAATATTCATATTAAAGTAGTATGTATAAATATATCAAGGAAGTAAGGGTTGTGGATTTTTAAGCCATAGAAAAATATTTCAGTACTTATCTTATATCGGTGTGGATCTTCTTCACCCGAGGCAGACGAGGTTTACTAATCACTAGGAGAAAGGGGAGGGGAGAGTTGTTGACTTGAGAAGCTTGAGAACAATAAAAACTGGAAGAACAAAACATCTTGCTTAGGCAAAGCATCTGTTTCATAATGCATTTGGATCTTTAATCTCTTGTTTGAGTACTTGAGGGTATATTGCCTATTTTTTCTTATTTATAAGAACAAACCTCAATATTGATATAATTGTGTGCATATGTACTCTGTGCATACGCATTCTAATGATTTTTTTAATGTGGTTCAAATGCCTTCTTACATGGAGCATGTTGAAACTTCAGCTGTGTGATCACCAAACAGAAGAAGTTTAAACACAGGAGGCTGTAATGTTAGCATGATCCTAAATCATTATAAATATTATAGTACATGTGCTATAGTTCTATTATCTGGGACTTCAGGAGACCTGTTTCAAAATGAAGACTGCTTTCCATAGGATTGAATGTCGCCCAGCATCTTATCTGATATGCTCTCGCTGCTATCTTCAGTGGTGCTATTTCTGTATTTCAAGTGGCATTCAGAAAGTTATTTTAGACTCCAGTGCATATTCAGTTCATGTTATCAGCAGTCCAGAAATTACTTCTATAAGAGGAAGTACTTTTTAATATTCAGAAATAGCTTGGCATAAGTCCAGTGTTGTGCTCTGCTGTAATCCTTCAAAGTGTTCTAAAGGGAGTGCATATTGTTATTTTTTTACCGTAGCATCCATCATTTCCACAGGAGTTTTCCTCATGAGAGGATGTTGTACCTTACTTATGCTGTTCAGGTGTTCACTATAGAATTGTCTTTCTAAGTTTAATGATGTTTTTGAAGGACGAATGTGAGTGCTGGTTCTGATCCCTTTACAGTTAAAATATTTGACCTGCTGCTTGGATTTCAGCAGTTAATGATAGTACTTCAGCTGTCTGATATTGCAACATTCTGCTCCAATAGAGTTGATAAGGCTGTATCAGTTATAGTGATTTTTAAATTTTTTAATTATGAAATTGTTATATTCAAGCCTGCCTTGTTTATAACAAGCGTTGTCATTTTGTCATAGTTGTCAGTGCTGCCATTTGTATTTGAAATATAGAATACTGTATCGATTTCAGAGGCCTGTGCATTATATGTTTTACTGTTTATCTAGAGGAAGATATCTCCAGGTGATTCTGGAATTCCACACTTTGGTGCTATTTTTGTGGCTTCTAGTTAACTGTGAAAAAGAATTTTCTAAAACACCATAATTGTGTATAGAAATCAGAAAGCAAAGAGGTGTCCTAAGTATCTTTAAAAAACCCCAAAGTATCAGTTGAACAGCTACAACTTACCCATAATTATTTTGAAAATATTTTCTAGTTTAGTATGTAGAGGTTCAGGAACTAAGAACAATTTATGTCAACCATCTGGGGAAGTAATGGTCCTAAAGTTTGGTAATTTTACTTAAGTATTATTTCTGAGTTGGAGTATTTTCTATACATAGCTATCTATATTCCTACTGAGATGTAACTGCTTTCTGTTTGTTCAAATTCTCTCTCATTCTGGGAAGCAGTCAGTCACATTATGAGATAACTGTGGTTTATTTTTCCTTTTTTTTTTTTTTATTCAAATACATTTCAATGCACAACTTCATTTTTCTTTGCAGATGGTCTCATTATTGTTGGTGTCCATTCAGCAAAATTCCCAAATGAAAAAGTTCTGGATAACATTAAAAGTGCCATTCTGAGATACAACATTGTCCACCCTGTAGTAAATGATGCAGATGCAACACTGTGGCATGAACTAGAAGTGTCCTGCTGGCCGACTCTGGTCATTCTTGGGCCTCGTGGAAATATGCTGTTTTCTCTTGTTGGAGAGGGACACAGAGAGAAATTGTTTTTATTTACTTCTATAACACTGAAATTCTACAAGGAAAGAGGGCAAATCAAAGATAACAACATTGGAATAAAGCTGTACAGAGACTCCCTTCCACCTTCTCCTCTGCTGTTTCCTGGCAAAGTGACTGTAGATGATTCAGGAGAAAGGTTGGTCATAGCAGACACTGGACATCACAGGATTTTGGTTACTCGTAAAAATGGACAAATTCTACACGCTATTGGAGGTAAGGAGATATATATATATATAGGTTTATAAGAGCAATTTCAGTTCAGGAGTAGAGTATGTTTGCTGTAACTCCTGGGCTGATTCTTTTCTGAGAGGACCTGGCAGTTTGTAAGCATTGCCAGAATTTTGTTTTGTACTAAAATTACTTTTACTCTATTGGGGTGGGGGGTATAGTGTATGATCATCAGTGGGAGACTGTTAATGCAAGTGTTGGAGATACCTGCTTTCATTGCTTCATTGACTAAAGTTCATATTTTCATGTGATGTTCAATATGAATTACAAAAATGCATTTTGTATTCCTCTGAAGGAGTTGCAAATGGTTTAGGTATAAAGGATGTACATCCACATCAAGCAGCAAGGTAGGGAAAAGACAAGAGACTGTAATGTCTCCCTTTCCAATAGAAGTGAACGTTGAATTGTTGTGGTGGTGGTGTGAGGAGAGGTTTTTCGTGTGTGTTTTTTGTTTGGTTATTAAGTTGTTTCGTTATAGCATTCCTGTATAGGATCTCCTCTGGTTTCAAAAACAGGAGAGTTACTAAGAACAGTTGCATTCCAGTAAGTACACAGGCACGTGTAAGTGCAGTTGCCTTAGTACATATAAAAGGATGCGTGTTCTCATCAAAACTGAGATGATAATGTATAAACAAGTTATACAAATAGTGAAAGTATCTTAAATTTAGTTACATTTATTACAAAGTTTATATTAGTAACATTTCAGCTTTAGAAAACTAACATCCATACTTGCTTTTGTGAAATAACAATCTGCTTTATCATGCGAATGAAGACAATTTGCACACTCTGTGTGCTTTACTGTTTCACAAATGAAACATTTAGCCTTGTTCTTTTTTTAAACCTATTAAAATGGTCTAAGTTACATCTTAGTGCACCAAGTACATAGCTGTTAGGACAACCATAATAGACAGATTTAGGAAGTGGTTGAATCCTCAAATTATTGAAAACAATGGTTTATGTCTCAGAATCAGGACCTGTGTGCTGATGTGTCCTATATTACTTAGTCTGGAATTGACTAATGCCTGCCCCAGGGCAGGATCCTACAAATCTCATAAAAATACCAATGATTCTGCTGTTCAAGGAAAGGAAGAAAATTTCTCTTGCTATTTAAAGTACCACTGCATTGGCTAAACAGGCTATTTGTTCAAGTTAATCTGATTTATCATTAAGGGATTAGTCTAAATACTTCTCTCCTGTAGGATGTGAAAACAGAATTTCTTATGACAAAAATGAGAGAATTTGGTTTCTGGTTGATACATGAGATGAATTCTCTGCCTACAAGCTACCTTTTAGTGTTCTGGGACAGTCATTAAACAGGAATTCAGAAGGAGTGTCCTAAGCTCCAAACTGGCACCCTCCTTCCTGTGGCACTGTGTGCTATTCCCTTCCCTGGGGATGTACACCCTCTCACTTACCAGGGGAGCTACTGGAATCTGACACACCAGTACTTCAGTCCTTTGTGTCTGATAAGGTCTAAATTGATTTCTGACAGGAGGCTGTAAAAGTTTGTGTATTTCAGTGACTCAGTTAAGTGATTCAGTGGGCAGAAAATAATGTAATGAAGTTGATAATGCAGTAATAAATGTGGGCATGCACAAAGGTTGAAATTGTTATTTGCATCATAAATCATAGTACACACATAACTCGTACCTAAATGTCTTCTGCTGACACATCCTGCTAATGCACTTCAAATGCTACCTCCTCTGAAATATGGTGCTTACCTTCACACTGTTCTGTTCCTTTCTATTTCCTGACTGTTCTATGCAGAAGACTGTCACTCCATCATTCTTACTGTTCTTCTGTGTAATTAGTTCCGCATCATCTTTTTCCTAATTAGTTTTCTTAATGAGAAAATGTTGCTAATCAAATATTAGTTTCATTTGTGATTACAACAAAATCTAAACCAATGAAATGGAGTTGAGCTTTGAAATTTTTTTTTCCTGCTGGCTTGCTTTGATGTAGTCAAAAATAAAAAAAAACCTGTAGTTTTTTATTTTTGTCTTACATTGTCACTGTTGTCCTTTAGTGCAATTTAGAACCCTATTAGGACTCCTCTAGAACAGTTTAGAACACTATTAAGACTTCTCTTTAAAATATGAGCTTAAAAAAGCAGAGAACTTGTGCAGAATGAGTTCAGAACTTAATAGCACCAGGATATTTTGATTACATAGCACAGTGGCTAAAATGAGACTACACCAAATGGTAATAATGTAAACTGTACAACGTGCTATGGAAGCAGCTCTTAGAATATGTAATTCTGCTAGAGGTTTAAATGTATGCACTTTATTTTTAAGGTGACTTTTTTCTAAAATTACTTCTGAGTTTGACATGTTTTATTTATAGGTCCAAACAGTGGAAGGAGAGATGGAGGATTTTCAGAGGCAGCTTTCAACTCACCACAAGGGATCGCTATTAAAAAAAATATTATTTATGTAGCTGATACAGAAAATCACCTAATTAGAAAGGTAAATTTTCCATAAGGAAATTCAGAGTTTAATCTCTTATACTGTATTCTGCTTACACAGGTGAAAATGTACACCACATGAATTATTCTCCAAATAATGTTAGAAAGGAGATTTGGTCCACTATCTTATATAGAAATGCTGTCGTGGGGGTTTTTTTTAAGGGCTACATATACCTTTGTGCTTCCTTTCAAATGGAGATGAGATGAGCTACTCATTATAGCATAACAGGGTTTTCGTTTGGTTTTTTTTCCTAATCACTCTTACTTTCCTGTTTTGAGAAACATCTATTCTTAGTACTGGAAGCAAAAACTGGTTTTGTTTTGCTTCCAGTAGTATCAGATTCTTATCTAAAGTTATTGTAGTGCTGTGGTGCAGTGAATATCCAAACTTCCGTTGGCTGTTTGGGTCTCTAAAACACAGGTAACTGCCCTAATATCAGAATTGGCTGCATGTGTGTTCTTTTTGATTAAACACTTGCAAAGTTTTAGCATGTAGGAATTCGATCTTAGGTTAGGTCAAATTTAGGATAGTCAGAAGTTAAGTTTGGTGATGCAGTATAATATTGCCTTATTATTTAAAGTATTGTGTGCATCTCAGAAGATCTTGGACTCAGGTCCTCACCAGTATCCCATTTGTGATCAGAGGGGGTGCACCCATAATCCATCTGAGGTGCCTTTGAACAGATTATTTTAAATAGAGATGGGAAATACTGTTACAGTATGTGAGGTTTTATTTCATATTAGCCACATCCATTGTTTATCTAAGTATTTATCCAGAAATTTGTGATGCTTTCTTCTACAGTTGTTGAGCAAATGCTGACAGAGCAGTGTTAATTTCATGGAATAGAGCTCCAGGTACATGGTTTTCATGCTGCCTGCTGCTTCCCCACCCCCACTCCCTGTCCATCAACAAGCATTGTGGTAAAATTAATTATTTCCCTACAAATCGAATGCCTGATATTAGTTAGGATTTCTCTGTTTTCGACATCTGTCTCAAATTATCTGTAACTTCGGTCAAGTGAATTTCATACATTGATTTAATGTGTCATTTTGCCTCACATAGATTGACCTGGAGTCGCAGATGGTGACCACTGTAGCCGGCATTGGGGTACAAGGTGTTGATAAGGAGGGTGGAGCAAAAGGAGAAGAACAACCTATCAGCTCTCCGTGGGATGTGGTCGTTGGAAATTCAAGTACTGTATCAGTTGAGCTTTAACATCTCATATTTACACATGTAACTGTTTGCTAAATGTTTTACTGTTTTGGTATTAATCTGAGATAGAAAAAGTAAAGATTTACTTTTAAAACTGAGTCTAAAACACTAAAGTTTCAATTGCAAATGGTAACTGCAGTTCTGCTTTGGATCCTGAAATGTTACTTGATGGAAGAAAAATTCTTTTGCATCAAGTTCTGTAGTTACTGCATCCAGACACAGAAGGAAATCATGATTGCTTTTGTTAGGCCGGTGCTCTAAGCCAGGATCACTTAAGAAGCAGGTACATTTTACAGGAAGTGAGCATTGTCTAGAAGTTCCTTTCCTTGACTATACAGACATGTCTGACTACTTGTAAATATTTGAGTTTAGGAAATAAAAATAATTTTAGTTGGGGACCTCTGTTTATTCCTGTTTAGGTGACATAAAATCCTTAGGCTCAAGATCACGACAGAGTCAGTCAGGTAGGAGAGGAAAACCTCAGCACAAACCTTGCAAGCGTCAGGAGGTAAAATAAATCTTTGCATAATCGGATGCACCTTCTGAGGACTTCAGTAGCTTTCTTTCCCAATTCACTTAACACACACCTGAGCCTGGCCGTGAGTTGAAACACAATTCTCTCATGTTTCCATTTCAGTATAATTTAGAAGTTGTAAGGTGCAAGTTTATTAACAATGACAGAACAATGCCTTGATGTGGCATAAAACCCTTCGGTTGGTATTTCAGACATGAAAAATTGGCTTCCAATATTGGGATTTCTTTAATCTGCAGATGAACGGGATGGGGAAGTAGCATGATTTACCTCTAATATCTTGAAATTAGAGGTGCTTTGCAAGTTTAGTAAATTATAACATTTTACTGACATGGAAGCATTTGTTACAATCTTGTGTCAGTTATGAGGGAAGAAAACACAGTCAAGTGTAAGGGAACATAGAATCACAGAATGGTTTGGGTTGGAGGGGACTTTAAAGACTGTTTTTCCAACCTTCCTGCCATGGGCAGGGACATTTTCCACTAGACCAGGTTGCTCAAAGCCTCATCCAGCCTGGTCTTGAACAATTCCAGGCATGGCGCATCCACAGCTTTTCTGGGCAACCTGTGCCAGTTCCTCACCATCCTCACATTCAAGAATTTCTTCCTAATTTCTAATGTGAATTTGCCCTCTGTCAGTTTGAAGCCATTCCCCCTTGTCCTATCACTGCATGCCCTTATCAAAAGTCCCTCTCCAGTTCTTTTTCAGCCCCTTTAGGTACTGAAAGGTGCTCTAAGGGCTCCCCAGAGTCTTAACTTCTCCAGGCGGAGCAACTCCAACTCTCTCAGCCTGTCTCCATAGCAAGGGTGCTGCTCCAGCTCTCGGATCATCCTTGTGGCCTCCTCTGGCCTTGGTACAACAGGTCCGTGAAGCTGATTCAGAAATGCTGACAGTGTAGAATCTTCTGGTACAAACACATTGTCAGTATAGACAAAGTACCACCAGCAGCCTTGAGTAAGCAACTGGGATATGTTTTCAGATTGAATAGTTGTGTTAACATGTCTTGTAAAGGTCTGGTCAGCAACCCTTACAATCTGTGTTAAGCATATGGAATCGTACTTGGAAGAGCAAGGAGGAAGACCTGCAAGAGAATCTCACTGGATATGGGCTGCTACTAATGCAGGCATTAGTTTTACTGAATTTTGTACAACCTTTATTTTCCTTTTGTGAACCAGGAGACTTGTGTGGCTAGATGGTGTAGTTTTCAAGAGATCTTGAACCAGAAAGCTGATCCCTGTGGGATGTTATTGCAGAGCTGTTTCACAGATCAGCAGAGGAGACTAATAACTGATTAGTGCTTCAGAAACTTGAGCTGGTTGATAGAACTGTTCAAAGTATCCTATAATTTTACTTTTAACTTTTCGTGATGCTTTCTTCTGCTTCTGTCAATAGTTAAATATATGATGATTTTTTTTTAGTTTTGAGAGCTCTGCTTGTTAAATGTTAATTGATATGATAATTGTTATCAACATGAACGTAGTATTTATTGAGTTAGTCACCTGTAGAGAATTAGTCATCTGTACTGTTCAACACTGACTGCTGAATTTTAATAAGCATTTGCATAGAAATCAGATCTTCTGAATGCACTCTGTTCAGACCAGTGCAGATTTTTTCATATTCAATTAGAACTTACTAGTCAGTTGTCTGTTTAGATTGCTACAAAATGTAATATAAACTGTCAGTGAAGCAGAGATTAAATGAACTTGAATTCTTTTTTTTTTTTTTTTTTGAGAGAGTAATAAGCCTAATAGATAAGATGGGGGGAAATATACGTTACTGTAATAGCAGTAAATTCTAAAATTCTTTAGGAAACTATAACCAGAGAGAGTTGTAGAAATGGAGAGTTACACTGACTGGAATATTATCAGGAATCTGTCCCAGAGCATGAGGAACCAGGACTGCAGTGCATGTCTAGCGAGCATTTTTTACTGTCATAAGCTGCAGTGACTTCTTTAAGTTTGCTGCCAGGCATCAAAATAGTTTGTCAGCAAGGCAGCAGAGTTTGCCAAGGTTGTATTGTTGAGTTGCAAGTTGCTAAGTTGCAACTTGCTTGAGCATAGTGGGATCTTCTGTTCCTCTGCAGTACAGCAAAGCGTGCACTTGTGCCTCTCAGAGTGCTGTCCTACAAGTACACACCCTGTTGTCAGAATATTAAAACTGGTGTGTCAGTGTCTTTAGGCATTTGGATGGGTGAGGTAATTTATGAGGGTTTCAAAAATTACTTTTGTTTGCCTCCACACAGCAGTGTCCTTTTTTTTACATATGCTTGTATCTCTCTGCAAGTTGCAGGAGGTAACGTGTACTTCAACAACATAGGTTCATTATTACAAATTTTAAAAGTTTGACTTTTGTGTTAACTGGTTTGGCAAATGGGAAATCGCACCACACTTTCCCATTTTCCTTAGATCTATGTAGCTTAAACTCAGTGCAGTTTCAGAAGATAGATTTTTAGTTGTTTTTATTCATAATGGATTTTATAATTTTTAAACAAGTGATATTTCTGGGAGTTTCCTTTCAGTGTCCAATGCTATCCAGAACATGAAAGGGCGAAAAAGGAAGTTTAAATGTTTAAGCAGGTTATTAAACAGCTTATTCTGACCTTTTTCAAAGTCTCAAAGGGGAAAGATTTCCTCTTAAGAGAAAGTTTTTTCTTCTATCATTGACGTTTCTTGAGTTTACTCCTACATACAGTTTAGAGTATGTATTGACCAATTGAAAGAATTCATTTTTTGTTTAAAACCTTAATATGTAGGTGGTTGATAAATGGAAAATACTGAGAAAAACTTTGAGGACGTGGATAAGTTAATATTCAGAACTGACACCGTGTAGCGTTCTTTTAAGTATCCACAAAGTATTTTCATAAGTAGGCTTTTGGTGCCCTGTTCTATACAGATGCTGAAGTCTGACACAGAGATTAAGTGAGTGTGAAACAGCATTTCAATGAAATTTGGCACAAAAGTCTTCCTTTGAGGCAGAGGAGTTAATGGAGACAAAACACATGATAGGATTCAGACAGAGTATTCTTCCTTGCCATCTTTTTTATTTCTTTAGTTGTGGCCACTGAGCTTGTGTTTTACCCTCCCGTTAAAATTCTTGAATGAACTCCATGGATTAAATTCTGGCTTTGCTGAGGTTGGTGCTGAAATTTGCATTGACATAGTTTGTGTGGGAAATAGAAGGGGAGGGACAGCAGCTTAAAAATACATTACAAAATTACTGTGTGTTTTTTTAGCTTTCTCTGTTGTGCCCTTCTATTTTTATTTAGTGGGTGTTGAAAGCAAGTGATACTTTAATGCACAGTTGATTTGAGCGTGAAATGTTCTTGATAGCTGCATTCTTGCTGGAAGGAGAGGGACAATGACCTGTGCTTGGTGACATAACCATGTGTTTCACATTCCAGAATCTGGCCTTAAACTGCATGATTGTAATCTATTTATAGAAAGTCCCAAGTACAGTATTGACCATGCTTTCAGTAGACTTGTTGGAAATTTTTACGTCAATTTAAGTATTATGTAGATATGACTTAAATGAAAGTACAGTACCTTATCATACTGGTGTAATTTTTATAGCCCTTAAAAGGCAAAAGTATGTAAGATATTTTTCATCCTTCTCTGTGTTTCTGCTAGGGGGTTATTTGGTACCACTGCATTCCAGAGCAAACACTTCTTTTTTTCCTGTATTACTCATGGTGATTCTTTCCTAATGTAAAAAAAAAATTTTAAATCACTTAACCAGTCAGCAATTAGCACTTCCTGCTCGAGCTCAGATCACAAATGAACTGTTTATGTCTGAACTCTCTGTATGTTGAAGGGATACTTTCTTCTACGTGTCACCCTTTTTCCTTCTAGTCTGGTCTCATTCTGTCATTGAGGCTCTGGCCGTCACTGTCCTGTGAAAGGAATTTTCCTGAGTTACAGCTGAAAATGAAAGAGCTGCTTTTGCTATCATCAGGCATTAATTTGGAATCATTTTTCTGGACAAATCAAAGCTTGAATTCTTCCAAAGATATGTTGCATATGTGATATGACTGCATGATGTAGCAATGTGGATTTACTTGGAATGCAAAAGGCCTGCTCATCTCTTTAGCAGTTTCCTATGCAAAGTACAAGCTCAAAGGTAACCCCATTCAGCTTTGCCCTTACACAAGTTTAGTTCCACAGAAAATCACATTAGGAGACATCACTGACACAAAACTGCATTCTCTGTCTTTTCTTGTTGAGCTGGATCCTAAATTACTTGTAAATAGCAAATATTTTTTTATTTTAGATTCTTGGAATTTCAAAGAAGAAGTAACTTCATTAAAGAGAGGGGTGAAGTAAAGTGAAAGATTTATAATAAAGTTTTATTCCTGTGTAAGAACTGTTACAGGTGAAAAAGTCTTTTGAGAAATAGGAAATTAAGAAGTTACAGGGCAGGACTGCAGTGAAGCAGGACCTTACCCCATCTTGCTTTGGGTTTATGAGTATTGCTGAATAGTAATAGTAACAAAATTGATTAGTATTTCACATGTTCATTATAGAAACAGGTGAAGAAATGAGGGACTTACATCAGTATTTTAGTATAAACATGCCTGTGACATACTAAGACTGAAGTCTTGATGTAAGGATATAATGGGAGTAGTGACTGAAAATTCAACAGTAATCTTACTCAATTTAGTCTGACAGACTGCTTTTCTAAGTTGGACTTCTCTATGTCTTGACAAAATGCATAATGACAATGATTACTTTCTGCAGTAAAAAAGAAGCATTTAGATTAGCAGGGTTGACGTCCTAACAGCTGTCAAACTTAGAATCGTTTTGAAGTCCATGACTTGAAACTGCCTTTTGTAAAAAAAGTAGTATATTTGTACCTGAAGTGACAGTTCTCATTCTCTATAGTGATGGTTCCACAGTCTGTAGTCTCATTCTGTGAATTAAATCTGTGTTCATGATAAAGAAGCTTAAACTACAAATCAGGTTTCTAAAGACTAGTTGGTGTATCAGGTCTTAATTTCAGATGCAAAACTGCAGAAAATACACATCTAGAGTCTTAGAGAGGCTTTGTCAGCCATGCTGGGGCCAGAAGAAGACACATTTTTAAACTGTAACTATTTGAGGCTGAAAGTGCTTTCGAATATGGAATGCAGGTGTTGGAAGTCAAGGGAGACTGTGGTGCTCAAGTACCCTCAAGTGTGTGTGTTTGCTGTGCTTAATTAGGAATGAGTAAAACACATAACCAGACTTGGCTTCTTCTGTAGTTACAGTGGTGGATCCCAACAGTAAATAATCCAAATTAGTTCTTTTATGTTTGCAAATGCTATCTCTTCAGATCAGGATTTTTTTTAAGTATTTACTGCCATTACAGTTAGAAGGCCTGAGTTAGAAAACTTAGGAGAGAAATAAAAAGTACTTCATTACAATAATAATTTTTAGCTCCCTATTATCTCCCACTGTATGACACCCCCTTGGTATCTAAGTCCAAGGATTTCCCTTAGTGAGAGTATGTTAACTAAGGAGGAAAATTCCAGAAGCATTTTGTTTCATAAAGGGTTGTGCTGTTTGCATGATGCAACACTGTGTGAGAGAGTGCCAGGTAGCACAGGAAAAAAAGAAGAAAATTGATTTTTAGTCATCCAAATAGGACGATGTGTACTTGTAAAAGTCCAGTCTTCACTGATAAAGCATTCCTTTGGAGCTTTGCTGTTTATGTCTCACTGAAGAACACTGATCCTCTATTCTACTGTCAGATTTGCATTTAATTTGCTGAATTTCCACTGATTGAAGAGCAAGTGAGATGTGCATTCACTGTGCACGTGCCTATCTGTGAACTGCAGGGTGTGTTTTGTAGCCCCTTTTACTCCTCGTGAATTTGCAGAGGATGAGTGTACCAACAGACTTCTTCCTAGGTTCTTTTTATTTCTTTAAAGATAAAATTAGTAGACAGGAATAATATTTTCAGACTTCAGTCTATTTAGAAAATGTCAGTGGTGCCAGCCACAAAATGTAACTTTGATTCCCAGGCTTTTAATTCCCAGACTGGAAGCAAGCATGCAGTCCCAGATAGGGAAGCTGGACGTGTGGGTAGTCCTGGGAATGGAATCCCTTCAAACAGATATTGCTCTTGACTGGTGCCAAACAAAGTAATTTCTGTGCATTCAGATTGATTCACCAGTGATGGTCAGCAGTGTTAGTGACTGTTTGAAGATGTGCCTGTGTACAGACAGGACTGTGAATTCTTAACACACAGATCTTGCAGAGGCAGATTCGGGAGCTGCAGCATTGTACACTAACGGAGGCATCGTATACTGGGGAAAGTTTGTGCACTCAGAGCTGTAGTTCACTATTAGGGAATGTTTATTACACGAGTATATCCCACTTGCAAGCCATACCTTGCTTGGATACAGGCACACTACAGATAAGAAAGCACATACCCTAATAAGGAGAAACTGCACTGCATTTTTAAAACAGCTCAAGATGGGTTGGAATGTGGTGCTTAATTGAATAAATGTAAGAGAATTGCTTTGTTTTCTTATGTTGTTTTATAATACATTCTTTAGAAATAAATTCTTTCCATTCATGGATGATAAGGAGTTATTATAATGGTGGAATTGCCATAATTTTAGCATTCTGCCTCTCCCTGGCCCCCTTCTCCTGCAAGAACTGTACGAGGATAACAGTGGTGATGTCTTCAAACTGTTCTGTCATGAAAGAAAAAGTTTTTCTGCCTTTTGTTTCAGAACGTAAAACATTAAATCATTGTGTGGACCATTGTGTGATAGAATACCTTAGCTGTGTAGCATTCATTTTCTGGGCTTGGGTAATTTTTTTTATTAAAGCTCTGACATATTTTCTACAATTCTACAAAGAGCTTGTGCTGATTCCATGCTCGCATCCATTCTCTTTGTTCTAATGGCCATCCAGTAGAAAGTATTTGTGTTAAAATTTATGACAGTTATGGAGCTCTTACTTATTTTTACTGCCTTGTTCTCTAGTTGAAGAAGAGATCTCTCTATCAATCTTTCATATTCAGTAAAATTTGAATTTAATATTGATACTTTTTTCTCATATTTCATAAGTCTTACTGTGTGCAGAATTAGAGTAAGAAGCCTTTTCAATTTTTCAACATCTAGCTGTCACAGGGGAGTTTTCAGTGTGTGTTATTAGAGAATTAGATAGATGAACAGAACAGATTTTTCAACAGTGCTCAGTTAAAGTCTTACTCTTTCATTTAATTGGTGGATAAAGTGAATATTAAATAATTAACAAAACCTTCTGAGATCACTCAGAATGAAGTACATAGCACATAGCAAGATAAAAAAGCTCACTTTCTGAATAGACCAGTGATTTTAACAGTTTTCATTCTGGGGTACTTAGAATAGTAACATCTGAAAGTGCAAGATATGCATAATGGAAATAGAAGATTCTGAAGCTGAGCAGTTACTATATAGGAAGTAGAGAAATTATTTCATAACCTATTTTCTCAATTTAAATCTCTTAGAAATGAGCTCTAATCAAAAAGTGAGTCTTTGGGACAGGGAGGTGTCGTTTTCATTTTTTATACTGGAGTGGTTTTGGCATTGTTGCAACTTCGGTAGCGTTTCTGGTAATTTATAAAATGTGTGGTTTGCAACTCATTTTGGAAACCTTTTTTGATCAAGAAAAAGCTTTTAGGTACTTCGCAAGTTTGATTTTCATTTTTAGAGCTCTAGTTTATGTAAAAACATGGAGCCACAGAGAGGTGCAGAAAAAAGTCACCAGAGTTACTTTGATAACAGTCTTGGGAACTTGTATATTGATCCAAGAAACAGAAAATGCTGAAGATAAACTGTGTTAAAATCATATCAGTACTATTCTGAGGAGAGCTCACAATATAAAGAAATTAATTCTGGAGAGAGAAAGATGCCTTTTTTCCCCTCTTGTGGTGCATAGTGTAGAAAAGGTTTAGGATTAGAAGAAGCACGGCAGGATCTCAGTTGGGGGAATGGTGGTAATTTCATTTTTGAACTGACTTGTCGGATTTAAAATGCTTGCAAGCATTTCGCATAACATTGCTTTTATTTTGAAACTCCACAATGCTTTTGCAGGAGGGGGGGAAATTATCCATAAGATTGTTTTCAGGAACAGCTATGAGATGCACACTGCTTTATAAGTTCATGTGAGTAAAAAGTTTCCGCAAGCAAATTGAAGGTATTTTTCTGTTGAGTGACTGATGGTTATTCCACTACCCAATACATTTATTTAGAAAAGACATAGTAATGTTGTCTGTAACTACGTGGGACAGTGTTAGAAAGATAATACTGGCCCCATTTTAATGCAGTTTTTGAATGTCAACTATCTGTTCCTTAAGACTTTCAGAAAAGACTAAGTAAATTTCTTTTGCTTTTGGATTATTGGGAGGTTTTTTCATTGTCTTTCACAACCTGCCTTCATGTATTTTTTACTGCTGTACTGTGATAATGTTTAAAACTGTAAAACGCATATGTGTTCTTCAATTTCTACTTGTATAATTTTCTTTGTGAAGTATTGTCTGGCAAGCTTTGTGCAGCTATTTATAGATTTGGATTGCTGAATAGTAGTTTTATACTTCAAGTCGAAAAAAAAAGATGCTTGACACATACTTGAACACTTCTTGATCAGAAGGTCACTGTTCCACAGATCTGCATCTTGCATTTGTGACACCACATTTACTTGTTTATAGGGAGAACAACTTGGAAACTGAGTGGTCACTTCAGGGGGAAATTAGGAAATGCCCACGTCACATTTACTGTTTGAATAAACTGCAGTTGATGGTCTGCAGAGCAAGCATCAGTTACCCTTAGCTTCAAACACGGTGTCCTCTGTTTATAATGTACAATGGTACTGCCACAGTTATTTCTTTCAAAACCTGTAAACAACACCCAGTAGTTTTTTGGAGTATGTAATTTTGTCACTGGTGTAGTAAAAAAATCAAGATTGCATCCCCCCAAAACCATGCTTAGCAAAGATAGGTACTTATTTGTTGGCTGATACGAATCAAAAATAACAGGTGAAACAGCCACAGCAGCAGGATGTTGCAAAGAGCAAATCCCATTTGAAACATTGCCTTTATCAGGTAGGAATATTAAACACACAATTTTTAACCCCCTGGGAATAAAATACCAAGAAGAAAACAAGAAAAATAGCAATTTTTGGTGGGTGAAAGACATTCTCTCTCTCTCTTATGCTCTGGTTTTTTGATTGTGTTTTATTTTTTTCCCCATGGGGAAGATGAGCTGGAGTAGGGGGGGCCAGCAGGGTTGGTTGGATGATTTGTTTTATAAAACATTTTCAAAGTGGGGTTTTTCATCTGATTTTCTGTGTCCCTTTGTAAAAGTTTCAGGAACACAGGAAGATGATGTGTTATGGATAGCAATGGCAGGCATTCATCAGATATGGGCACTGATGTTGGAAGGTGGAAAACTACCAAAGGGAAGGTAAGCAACTGTACTAAGAGAAATGTGAAATTGCTGCTTGTCTTGATAAACAGCTTTCAAAGCCCAAAGAGAGAGATAATCAAATTAAACGGAAAATAATTTAGTTTAAAGGCTTGTATGCTTAAAAGTCTGCCTGCTTTTTCCCCACATCTGTTAGCTGAAATGAAAGATGCTACCTTAGCTATACAGCTATGACTTGGTAAGGCACATTCATATAATTGAGTGTTACTTTTCCTTGCATTTGCTGAGTTATCTAGTAATGAATGATGTACTGAAGTGATATAAAAGTTAGCGCAAAGGCATTGAGTTATTCCTCATTGCTGCATTACAGTTGGTTTTATAACTCACAAGTGCCTTTTCTGTAGCTTCTGTTTATGCAGCTTGTCTGAGCTATTTCAAACTCATGATTGAAACTGGCTGCTATTTGCCTTTAGTGACTTAAAGAAAGGAGTCTGCCTTCGCTTTGCTGGGAGTGGGAATGAGGAGAACAGGAACAACGCTTACCCACACAAGGCAGGGTTTGCCCAGCCCTCGGGGCTCTCCCTGGCCCCCGAGGAGCCCTGGAACTGCCTGTTCGTGGCCGACAGCGAGAGCAGCACTGTGCGAACCATCTCGCTCAAGGACGGGGCGGTGAAGCACCTTGTAGGAGGAGAGAGAGACCCATTGGTAATCACTTCAAACTTCCCCACACTGCCCTACTAATATTCCTCAAGCCTGACCTGGAGGAACCACTTTTGGGGTGAGAGGGTAAATCAGTTTCCGTGGCCATCAATTTCTTAGCTTCACTGCTTGGAATGCAAATGTGTGGCAGTTGTGACACTCAGGTTGTAGTGCAGACTGTTGCTCCTTACACAAGGAATTACTTCACTTATTCTTAAAGTAGCCAATTTGAATCAGCATTGTGTGATCATTAAATCAGCTGGATTCATATTTTTAACTTAGATGTGAGAGTTTCCATTTCTGTGGTTAGCATCCACACTTCCAGGTTTCAGTATCCTTGTTTTGAAATTGTCTTGGTTTTTTTTTCTAAGTCAGTGAATTTCCATTTAAATACAATCATTTAAATGCATGTCCACATTGAATAATCAAATATATTAATTAAATAAAATATTTTTTCAGAATTTGTTTGCCTTTGGTGATGTGGATGGAGCAGGCATAAATGCAAAGCTGCAGCATCCCTTAGGAGTAACGTGGGACAAGAAAAGAAAGCTGCTTTATGTGGCAGATTCCTATAATCATAAGGTAAGTGTATAGTAACTTATTATATACAGAGTTGGAAATTTTTATTACTACAGAGAATTATTTAAATAACATACAAAGACTGTGCTTGGTTCTGTTAAGCTGAGGAAATTAATTATACGAGTTCCTTTGTGGGCTCTTTTTCTTTACTTCCTTCCTTCCCTTATGGGTCCTTCTCTTTACCATTGTTTTGCTGTCACATTCTTCTGTGTTGATACGATGGTCTCTTGGGGAAGGCGAATTTAAAGTGCCAAGTTACAGTTCAGACTAAAGACTTTCCGTGTACCTTCCCAAAGATGCTGAACTACAGTAAAAGAGCTAGGAGTCCTTAGTCAGGAATACTGCAGGTTTGATAAAACTGAGAGGACAAGAGGGCTTGCTTTTCCCTTAAAAAAGCCACCCAAGTTTTAAGAAGTATTGGGGGTTGCCTCCATGGAACTCTGGGATAAGAGACATTGTTTTGTGTGATTGTTCTTATGGGATGTTATATGAGCATTCCTTTCTAGAAGGTTTGTAACTGTACGCTGACTACAGGCATTAAAAGAAAAGTAATCTCTTTAATTGGAAGAGTAAGGTATGTAACACTAAATGCTAATTGACGTTTTAAGGCAAATGATATTTTCTTTCAGATCTTGTATAAAACATTATAAACTTTTTTGCTATTACTTAAAAAAAAAAAGACATCTATTTGTAGAAGAAAAATAATCTAGAAGTTAGCCTGCCAATTTTGTTATGCTCTCACTGTTTTGCCAATGTTTCTAGAAAGCCAGCAAACATTAGAAAAACAAATCATCCAGCATACTTATATAGCAGAGGGGTAGGTACCTTCAAAATTATGGAAGGGAGCCCTGAGTGAAGACCAAAGGAAGAAGTAAAGTCCATGAGGAAGTGGGAAGAGGGAAAGACGGAACATGTCACTTGGTAAAGAGTGATAACACAGCATCTAGGATGCACACCTGCTAGGTGAGGTACTCAAAAAGCAGTGCTGGCTACTGGAAATGTGGGACATGAGATAATACAGAACATCTAAATCCTGCTGGGTTTTCTCAGAGAAGCTTTGTTTGTCTTTGTTTATCTTAGATTAAGGTTGTGGATCCCAAGATGAAGAACTGTGCTACCCTGGCAGGCACAGGAGAAGCAAGCAATGTTGTTGGTTCTAGCTTTACAGAGTCAGCTTTCAATGAACCAGGAGGTTTGTGTGTTGAAGAAAACGGCCGCCTGATGTATGTTGCAGACACAAATAATCATCAGATTAAAGTGCTGGATTTGGAAACAAAAATTCTTTCCATGGCAAGTAATACTCCTTAAACAGGCTGATAGTCGTGTTTTTTGATATAAATTACTATTACAGACTTCAGCAAGTGCTATAAAAATGATACACGTGACTTTGGGTACAGTAGCTGTATTCACAGGATGTGTTGTGATGATCAAGCAAATAAACATTGCCTGATAGCACAGTTGTTGAAAGCCTCAGTCTTCAGAAAGACAACTTTTGCATGAAAACAGAAAGTGACAACCCTCTAGAAAAGGTTAATACAGAAACGTGAGTCATTGAAAGGTACAGCCCAGTTTTTCAGCATGAAAAGCATTTCATTAACACTTTGTAAAAAAGGGAAGTGAAATCAATTACCAAGCCCTGTAATTAAGCTCTAAGAGATGATTTTGGGAGGTCAGTGACTTACAGCAAGATATATAATGGGCTTTCAAGTTGTCAAATCAAAATCACTGTCATAATTGTGTTTTATTTGATTGTAAACAAATTTGTGCTTATGTCCACCTTACAATGCCACTATACCATAATGATTTTTTCGAATATATATGCACATATATTTATGACATAATGGTCCTAATGTCTTCTCATATGTTTTTTGCATTTAATAGTACAAAGTCTCAATGTGTGTTTAAATTTGCATATCATTTAACATGTTGGTGGCTTTTCTGGAAATTTTCCTCTATTTTACTGTGCAACATGCATAGTTAAAATCCTGGATTTAATTACTGAAGCATGCAGTTTAATACTGGAATTAGAAGAAAATACATTTACATTTTATTTAAAGCAAAACTGTAATCCAACTGTAAAAATTTTAAATTAAGGGATACTGTAAAGTAGCTGTGGGTTTTGTGGTTTTAATAATAAATATTGCTTTTATTTGGATTAATCAGGGTTTTTTTCATTTTCAGGAAATATTGTGTCCTTCCCTTTTTCTTTTTTGTCGTAGTATTGTTGCACTCTGTCAGAAAGTTTTAGGCCAGTAGCCGTAACATGTCACTTTGAAATTTTGATTGTGTTGTGAAAGCCCATTTGTTTTCAGTTCTAGTAAAAAACAAAAATAAATATTTTGTTTGATTTCTACTGATAGTTGCCTATCCTGAAGCCAGAAGCATGTGATGTTCCAGATAACCTGCCTGTGCAAAAGGATAAAATAACAAACCTTCCAAGACTGCCTAAATCTGCACCAAATGTTCAACTTCCTTCACTAACTGTAGCTCCTGGCCAGACAATTCAGTTTTTATTAAAGTTGACTCTTCCTCCGGATTCAAAACTGAATGCAGAAGCTCCCAGTGCCTGGTTTATCACAGCAGAAGGTAAAGTCCCTGGTTAGGATGGAAAGTGGGTTATATCAGCACATCCTGCAGTGCAGGGGATCTCAATCTGATGAATCAAGATATCCCTCCTTGTCCTGTGTTCCTGTTTGACCTTGTGATGCAATACATGGTATTTAGAGTTGATGTATTTAATAGCTGGAGTGCAAAGATTGAAAAAAGCCAAACACCTGAGTAGGCTACTTTTTGTTTGTATTAGTACATGCTGCATTGTGGTTCAATGCTGTGAGTTAGGTGTATGTAGTGTGCAGGTCATTCTTCAGTTCACATACTCTCAAATATTTGAATAAATGTGAAACTCAAGTTTTAGTCTAGCAGTAAATGCCATCATTTTACCTGCAGTTTAATGCATTTATGGCAGGTATCTTACCTGGTGTATTAGATCTCTGATACAAATGTGTGATAGCCATTAATTTAAGAAGTTTTGCTTGTGCATATCAGAATAAATTTTAATATCTTTTTAAGAGTGTATAGGAGAAATTGCAGATCTTTCACATTTAAATAAGATATACTGCATTTATACACCTATATTGCTATGGATCTCTCCATCTCTAAATGACTGATAAAAAAGCATTTGTAAATTACTTCTCCTTTTTCTCTTTTTTTTTTTTCCTGTTCACAACTGGAAAAATCAGGAAGGAAATTTCCTTTAATGTTGCATGTGGAAAGTCCTTGTTGTCCTATAGGTAGAATTAGTGTTTTCTGTAGCTTTCAGATGTCGTGTTAAATATCCTAATGATAAAATCTGTTCTTCTTCTACAGATAATGCCTGGTTGCTGCAAGGACAGTGTCTGACAGGAGAAATAAAGGATGTTTCCTGTCCAACTGTCATTCCCTTTCAGTTGCCTGGGGGCTGGGTGTCAGCTGAAGCCACCCTGGCCATCAAAGCGTGCCTCTACTACTGCAGCAAAGGTAGCAGTGCCTGTATGATGGCAGGAGTCTCGTTCAGCCAGCCCTTGCAGGTTTCTGGCACAGACCAAGGCAGCTCAGCTCCAGTGGAACTGATACACACCTTTGTAACCAACTAACACAAAGCCAGCTGATTTCACACTTTATTTTGCTATACTTCTGTGGGAGAAAGTACAAACAGATAACTTTGCTCTGTTTTTTTCCTGGAGCTTATGACAAAGCTAAGAAATAATATGCTTGGTGAAATGAAGTAGTTTTCCGTACAGCCTAACGGGAAGATTTATCATCACAACCTCGTTTCTTTGCATTACAGTAGCAGCAATAACTTTGTAATACTGTGGACTCTGTTGCCGATAGTGAACATACTGGAGGTCTGCCAGTCTTAAGAAATGAGCAACAATTTTTAGAGTCCATTTGAAAGAGCTGGTGTTACTGTAAGATCTTTGCACTGTACATACTGTTAGAGTAGATCATTTTGGACTAGCACTTCGAAATTCCTTTTGTGCCCTTATTACATTTCAATAGAATGTCAAAAGGAAGTTTCTTTCTCCAGTCTGTAAAAGAAGTATCTTGCTTATTCTTCTGTAATGACACTTACGACACGTGTATTTTGAAAACACATCTTAAACTAGGTGCAGCTCTGGTTTTATGCAAACTGAGTATTTTGCTTTAACTCAACATGACCGCCTTACATGAAGAGCAAAGGTTCAAGGAAAATTTTCCGTGAAAGGAAGCGTTCAATTTCCTGCAGAAGAATTTCATGCTGATTTTTAACAAAAAATGTGCCTCTCTGCAATATGTATATATATATAAAATAACCACCACAAAGCCATGCTGGAGCTTTTCTGATACATACCAATTTACATTTTATAGAAAGTGGTAGGTAATGGTTGAATATCTACACTGCAAAAATTAAATGTCAACCATTTTAAGCAGGGTGATTCACTCCCATTTTTATGATTTCTCTGCAAAGACTTATCTGAAGACTTCTATCTTGCATATACGTAATATTATGGAGAACATTACACTCTTGAAGTCTGATTCACAGTCCTTCGAAGTCACTGTTAGTCCCTGGATTTGTAATAGTGGCCACTGAACCAGAATTGTATATTTGATAATGGATTATTTACATCTGTGTTTAGAGCTTCTGATCTTTTGCTAGAACATTGGTAACCTAACCTTTGAGCTGGATGCTTTAAAACTATTGTAAAACTCTGCCCTTGGAGTTGAAGTGTTTTGCAAATAAAATTCCCTCAATTTGCCATAGTAAGTAGGGGCAGGGTGATAGTGGTGGTGCAAGTTTATTACTTGAACTGGGAGAGTTTCCACCATTCTTAAGTGGTAATTAGGTTAGGCTCTGTGCTCTGGTCATGATGATCAGTTCTGAGAAGATGATTTTGTTTTAAGTTGAAAGATATTACACATATTACAAAGTTCAGTAGTGAAAGAATTTTTTTATAAAGTCTTTTCTAAAACAATTATTCCTGACACTTGTCAGTAAATCCCCAATATCAGCTGTTGTTGCTTTTTCTTACTTAAAGGCTGACTGAAATGTTGGTCATGAACCCGAGAGGCTTTTGTTTTAAGGGAACCATATGGATTGGTGTGGTTCGTCCTTCCATTGAAATGCCAGTCTATCTGAGAGTTCTTTGTGGCACCAGAAATGGTTGTTATCTCACCTGTCAGCAAAACAAGGGCTGAAATGTTATTTTTCTTAGGTTTGGTTTTTAAGCAACTTTCCTAATTCAGTGTTTCAGCTCCTTTGGGTAAGCCTCTCAATTTTTACATGCCATTTTGAAGAGTGCAAAAGCTTTGCTACTTTGTTCATAGATGGCAAATGCTGTTGGAAGGATGAAGATAAAGAAACTGATTTGGGCATTTATTATTTTTTTCACTCTAGTAAAACTGAGTCTTTCACAATTTTTTGTTTGTCTGTTTAGCTTTGGATAGTAGCCAGGAAACCTTAGAACAGCTTTAGATAGCCTGCAGATTTTCTGTTGCTCTCTGAAAAAACAAGCATTAGGTTTAGCAGTTCAGAATAATGAACCAAACTGCTGCAGTTACCTTGAACATGTAATTCATCACATGGCTCTTTTTTCTCTCATTTTGTCCCATCATAGAATGGTTTGGGTTGGAAGGGGCCTGAGAGACCAACTGGTTCCAACCCCCTACCATGGGCACTAGAGCTGGTTACCCAGCGCTGCATCCAGCCTGATTGTGAACTCTTTCAGGGATCTGGCATCCACAGCTTCTCTGGGCAACCTGTGCCAGTGTCTGACCACCCTCACAGTAAAGAATTTCTTTCTAACATCTATTCTAAATCTGCCTTCTTTCAGTTTGAAGCCATTCCCTCTGGTTCTATCCCTACATGCTCTTGTCAAAAGTCTCTGTCCAGCTCTTGTAGCTCCTTCAGGTACTGCAAGGTGCTATAAGGTCTCCCCAGTCTTCTCCAGGCTGAACAACCCCAACTCAAATTTCCAGCTAGAATGGCATTGTATTTTTCTATGTCAGTTGGATCAGGTCATCAAATTCTGCCTGTATGCCAATATTAAAAAACCAAATCAAAAATCTGTTTTGTTATTGACACTTTTAATTAATGTATTGCTGTAGGGGAAAGACTATTCCTCACTTTATTGAACTATAGTGTGTAATGCTTAATTACAATATTGTAGTTATATTTTCTGTTTAAATGTTCTCTCCTTGCTCAGTCTGTGTGTTCACTGTGATTGGCCTTTAATTCTGTAGTCTAACACCAAGTTTTGTTTGTCCAAGGGATAAGGATGCACATTCACAGAGTCACACCTTCTGTTTCACTTGTAGTGTACAGATATTTCAATATTCTGTGATTAGAAAAGCACTGATTTTTTTAGAGCTTATGATTTTTAGGGATACTATTGCCATTTTTTCCTCCAGCGTTTACAAGATGCTCTTCCAGTAAAGCAACAAGTGCCATAAATTTCACCAGACAGGCAAACAGAATAGCATGTACAAGCAACAGAAATTTATTTAAGTACCAGAAAGCATCTTGCAAATATGATGCAGAAAAAATAGGAAATGTTACTACTCTGTCTAAATATTGAAAAATCGGATATATTGATAACTGCTACCTCTTTGTATGAGAACTTAGGTTTTTAGAGTTTCCTGGTATAAAAATTCCAAGCAGATTGGAATGGCTCAGCACTCCCAGATTAGTGTTTCACAGTAAAAGTATGTAATTCAAGGCCTTTTCCAAACATGACTTTCTACTGGCTTTAACAGGTTTTGCATCAAACCTCAATAAAGCATTTAATGACTTTAGCAAGTCTCTAAAGGGTATCGGTCATGGTTGATTTGTATAATGGAAACAAGTTCAGTGGCATTTTAAGTTTTTAGTTGTAGTGTTTGCACTTCTGGGACAGCTTTTGGTTTTGAATGGATGTATTAATAGTTCCATAAGATGTTTTTAGTAATTTTATTTAATTGCAGTATAATATTTTTTATTAGACTAGAAAAAAGATAATGTGGTTTTGAAGAGGGAGCATAATTTGTTTTAATAGCTCTTTCATGTTGTTTGAATTCAGTAATATCTTTCTGTGGTTTGCTCCCTTCTGTTGAAGGAAGGGTAGGGATGATGACTGTGTAAACCTATTGATGGGCACATATTTTATGCGTGTATTTTTGGTTGATTGCTTTTTGTGTTAGATGCTTACATCACTTTTGGCTTTCCTGTCAGATGCAGTTCATAGTTTGTGTTTGGCCTCTCATCTTCCACCTGTAGAGCACTATGTTTGTATAATGCTGTGGTAGTGTGGTACCAAGCAAGTACAGACCAGATGAGTGATACATGAGAAAGTAGTTCCATAGCATCAGGTAAATGCCTTATCTTCTTATTCTGAGAAAAGGTGCATATGTTCCCAGTATATTGTATATATTCTTAATGCACTGGTTTTATTTCAGTAGGAAAATATTGTAGCTGAAACCATGGGTAAAACTGTTCTGTTGAGAGAACATCAAGAAAAATATATTCCTTACCTCTTGCTCAGAGGAGGGGGATGATGAAAATGAAGAGACTTTCCTTCTTGTGTAGGGCCATGTCCTTTTGTTCCTTTAATTATTGACTATTTATTTTAGCAAAGATAGAGGCATTACTGACCACAATTGTCCTGAATTTTTGATTCCTAACAAAGTTTTTTATGCACATGGAAGCTTTAAATGTCTGACTTTGCAGAGTTATGGGTGATAGATCTAGTTTTAAATGGTTTATAGTTTAGCAGACAATAGCAGAGATTTATGTACATTCTTAAGATCTGTAATTTTTTTAAATCACTGGTATTCATTAAGACTTACCTCAGAGACACATTGAGGCTACACTCCCACAAAAGTGTGAACTCAAAATTGAGTTTTGTTGTAGAATGTGTGAGATGTGCTGCGACACATTCTGTTCTCCAGGCTGCAGTTGTGCTACCTAAGGAGAATTTTCCACGCACAGCAGCTCATCAGTCACCCTCAGTAACTCTCCACTCAAATCTGCCAGGTCACTTGCTCATATAATCAATTAATATTACTGATTTATGTTAGCAAATATTTAGTATTCAGAATTTATCATTACAATTTTCATTGCAGTTAGTTTGTCAGGGATTAGAGGAGCTTCTCTGTCCCAAGCAAAGAAAGTGTAAGAATGGTGACAAGTAATTGGAGATAATTTTTGAAAATGTGAGACCTGGTTATTTTTTAATCAAATCACGACATCTGTTTTTGTATTCAACAACAGATCATTAATTTAGAAACAATATTTCTAATATTTTACATTCCATTATGTTCATATAACCAAATTTGACTACTGCCTTCCATCAGAAGCAGCTGATCTATATTTTATAATTTTTGTACTCTGATAAGTAAAGTCACTACTCTCATTTAGGGTTAGGATTCATTCCCATTCAGAATTCATCACACCTATGATTGAGTTTCCAAGTTTATCGTAGTTTCTTTGTCATGCTATTATGGGGGATTTTGGTTAGGTTTCTGGGTCTGTCCTTTCCCCCTACAGTTTCCACAATGAAATGCAGCACACATCTTGTTACCACGGAGGGATCCACGTAGGAAGGACAATTCCCTCCACCAGCTCCTTGCCCCTCCCCTGCTTCAGGGGTGGAGATATAAACAGCAAGTAATTCTAGGTGGCATTAGAATAAGGTGATGTCCTCAGGTCAGCTTCATCAAGCTTTGCACTGATGCAGCTACTGTCAGAAGTTTTACCTTTACCTCTGGCCCTGTCCAGCGGGGTCCTGAAGTTGTTTCTAGGTGTCCCAGAGCATCCTATCAAACTTGAGTAGCCTCTGCAGGGATTCTGATGGCTCTTGGTTTCAGGAAACTTTGATGCTAGAGATTAAATACTTTAGCTGCTATAGGTTAAATATTTTAGATATTATGTAATTTGCTGTCTTGTTGCAGGTTGTTTGATTATTGTCAGGTAATGCACTCCTGCTGCAGATGAGAAGCTGGAAGCCTTGGGTGTGAGTTGAGGAATGTCTGTGTAGCTATAATTAAATATTGCTCATTTCACCTCTTAGGTGGTCCATTGCTTTCAAGCGTACCATGGAACTCTGTCCAATTGCAGGCTCTAGGGCTAAGCAAAAGAATTGCAAGTATTTTTAAAGTCTTGCCTAGTTCCTTTGAAACACTGACAATTTTGAGCTAAAGAAATCCTGTTTGAAGAAAACCTGTTCGTACATCTGCCTTAACTTAATGCTCTGTACTCAACATGCCCCAGAAGAGAGATATTCCACACTCTATTCTTTCCCATTTTGACTAGGGATTGAGAAATTCAACACATCTGGCCATTGTCAGACTTCATAGAAAGCAAAACAGCAATTCCAAATTTGATTTTACTTTTTTTTTCTTTTAATAAGAGCCTACTTTCCAAGCTTTTAGATTAAACTGAAATACTGGGTTTGAACAAGGAATCTGTCCTGAGAGTTGCCTGAATCAGATTTCCGAATCTGGTTTCCAGATTTTAAAGAATTGATAGTAAAGTGGAGAAACAAATTGCTAAATGTTTTATCTATGAATATTTAACTTCAGAAGTGTCCAATTTCACTTTTAAAATAGAATTAGAACAACTAAAACATTCTCCTCTCTGTCGTTACCATTAATGTACCATTAGTCATTGTATCATTAAAACCTGTGATGGATTTGTGTGATTTTGTAAGAAAATCAATAAAGTAAAAGAAGGTAGTTGTTAAACAGTGACTGGGTGAAATCCAGGTGCTCCAAGGTTAGTGGCAGGTATCTTTAGGGCCAGGGGTTTGGCCCAATGTGGCAGAAGTTCTGTGTTTTTATTACATCTTGATGGCTGAAGGAAAAAATCAGTGCCTTTTGTAACAATACTTGAAAGTGTTTCTTTACAGAAATACTGAAGTACTGATTGAAATAAGGTATTTGACCTTCATGGTTTGCAAGCATCAGAGGGATTTAATTCTACTAATTCTGAAACTGTGGAGAGTTTTCCTTCTCTGTCATGTTATTGAATTAATTTGAAATTAAGGTGCTTATTTGTCAAACTCCTTTTCTTACAAAATACTTCAAAATGCAGTTGTTTCTCAATCTTGTGGGCTTACTTCTGGAACTATTGTTACCGCTTTTGTACACTTCAGAACAAACGTGGCAGGGAGACTTCAGACAGCTTGCTGAAATTGTGGTTTGAGTGAGATGGAAGGCAAAACAAGCACTGATCTAAGGGGGCAAAGGTGACACCTCTTGGTATTTGAGGGGTGGAGGGCTGGTCTTTGTTTTGGAGTTGTTTTCATCATGTTCTACAGATCAGCAAAGATTCTTTACACAGCAAAAGGTGATGTGTAGGGGCAGTCAGGAAGGGTCAGGTTATCTCACTGTGAGAACATGTAACTTCATTTGGGTTCTGCTGCTGGGGTATCTAAAAATCCCAGCAGTAAAATGCTAGTGAGGAATGTCACATTTGAGCACTTAACACCTTAATAAATATCTCCAGGTGGTTTAAGGGGAAAGATAGGAATTTTATTTTCTTCTTTGAGAATTTCAGTCTTGCTTTGTGGGCACTGGAAAATTTTGTGTGTTTGAGATACTAAACCTTTGTTTCTCCATTACATCTAATGCAAAGCCTTTCACATATCGGAACATTTTTAAAATGTGGTTTACATTCGTTGTTACAAAATATGAGAAGAATTAAAATGAAAGGACTTCATCTACAGCTGATGTAGGTCATGTAAATTCTTCACTGATAGTGTTGCCTAACAGTGTTCTTAACAATATTCATAGATGATGATCCTTTTTAAATAAAAGGTAAATGTCCTGTAATATTATGAGAACAAATAATGCACTGTAGAAGAAATGTCAGCCTTGGCTATCAAACCAACAGATAAACAGTGATTAAAGAATGTACGCTTTCTCCTGTGCAGCCTCTCTCCTTGTAAAGCTTTTTCATGGAAAAATAAACATTAAAAAATTTTATGTTATTTCAAGGCTGGGTTTGTCTGTCAATCTTTGTGTGAACATAGACCTAGAAGTTATGAAATGTGTCTGCTGTGAGGGGTTGCAGCTTGAATAAAATGCTTTAATTAAGAAGTGCTCTTTGTTTCCCACTCCCTTTGCCACAGGCCCTGCAGCCGTGGGTGTTGGTCGGCCCTTCAGTGACCAGGGGTCTGTAAAACAGTGTGAGTCGTGAGGACTGCCCCCTCCAGGGGTCTGGGAACAGGAGTCTGCTTTTATTTTCATTTCTGCACATAAGACATTAGAAATGGTGCACTGCATGAGTCACAGGCTGCCTGATTGTAGCCTTCAGTTTATTGCAGAGATCCCAGAGCAAATTTAGCTATGGGAACAGATCCCTCTGCATGGAGCTCCACTTGAAGTAATGTTTGTTACTGTGGTTAGACTGTGCCACACTTTGCAGCATGTGGATGCCTCTTTGATTATAATTGTGGTTGAACTGTGTTTTAGCAGCAGCGTCTAAAAATAATTGTTTTGCTCAGAGAACAATTTTGCAGCTTTGACCAAGAAGCTGTGGGTACAAGGCAGTAATGCAGGCTCTCATGTGCTCCAGTACAACTGGAGATGGACACCAACGTGCCGACAAAGATAATCCCTTATTTGTGCTGCTCATCATGTTTTTATTGATGCAGTGAGTTCTCATTAATGAAAGCATTGTGTGACAAAAATTCTGGAATATCTATTGTAGGTGAGCCCCATAAATTGTACTGTAACTATGTTGAATGTGTGTCATTTCCCCCACCCCACTAAAGATTATTCCTCATGTTTATTCATCTATTCAAATATTTAAACTATTTATACACACTACTTATAAAACTCAGCTAACTTTCTATGATTTCCAGGCAGATGCAATATATTCAGCCTAGCCTGATGCAGCAAGTCTGGATTTAAGACAGTCAAACAAATTTGATTGTAATTTCTCTGTTTTACTAAGAAGTTATTCAAAAGCTTCTGCCAAGCTAAACTCAGCTAGTTTAGGCCAGGTCACACAATCTCTCAGCATCTTGGTGAGCGCTTGCCACAGATGACAAAGCTGAACCTTGGCTGGCTTTCAGTCGTCATCTCTGAAATGACACCTTCACCCCCAACTTCTAAGTGTTCTTAAAACAGAAATCCTGTGTGAACACAGACCTGTACATTCTACGTGCAAACAAATCTATGATGTTTTTGTTTCTAATGGCATTTGTGGGACTGAGCTGGGCTGGTGCATTTTGCCAGAACTCAGGGAGGCACTGCCCGGTGCGAGATTTCTGCGGTCACAAAGTCACTGCTCTAGGAAACTATTAATTAGCCTGTTTCTAAAAGCAAGGGAAAGAAGCCTTTCATGTTAAAATCACTAACAGGGCCAAGATATTTTCTTGTTATTGCAAAAGATTCTGCAATCTCCTGCCAAGAGCAACTTATCCGGAGATTGGGTAAATGGGGCTTTAAACAGCCCCTCTCCCTGCCCTGTCCTTCCCATCTGAAGTGGTTTCCTGTGGCTGTTCAAACTCATGACTCCGCTGCCTCGTCTGAATTTTATCTTTTCTGCCTGTCACCCTGGTATTTTGTGCACACAATCCTACCAGGAGCTGAAAACAATACCTGATGGCTATTTTATGTGCCAGTATGGGTAGCAAAGTTCCACCCTTGCTGTAACTTGCTGTAACTGGGCTTTCTGGAGCAGGTTTGTGCTTCTTTGTCCTCTGCTTTAAGCACAGAAATCAAAGCAGAGGTGAGGATTTCAGCCTTTGCGTGTAAAGGAGTAGCTTTCTAAAGTGTTGCTGCAGCAGCACATACTGTTTCTTTTTTTGGAAAAGCATTAGGTAGTTATAACTCTTAGTTGAATCTCTCCATAATTTTACTATCTCAGACATTCCCTTAAGCAGAGTATATGGGAATGCCAGTGCTCAGAGCTCCTAGCAAGAGCTCAGGCTGTAAATTGTGGGTATATTTTCCAAACATTGAATGAAGCTGTAATATTAAGGAGTATTTAGATATTAATGAAGATTTTGTTTCACTGAAACCAAATACGTCATCAGAGTTACCTTAGTGCTGTATAACTCTTGAAATCCATTTACTGTGGAACTGCAATGTTGTTTTTGAAGCTATCATTGCAGTTATTGTCCTTGAGAACCAAATAGTTTTTCTAACACCATCTTTATTTTCTAACAAGAAAGCAGCACATCAGGTTTAATATCTATATTAGATAGCAGGGCTTGGACAAGCACATGGCTTCCGTAGTGAAGTGAACCTGTGTCTGAGGTGACAGCACATAGAGTGTGATGTGTTTTAATCAGAGCAAAGCAGAGTCAGCAGTTTAATGATGCTTTTCTGATACAACGATTTATCATTAATGGAAGCATTGATGTGTGTCACCAGCAAGCATAAGCAGTCGTTGCATCAAGGTCTGTGCATCTTCCCTCCCCCTGCTTGTGCACACTGACACACTTGACTAAAGCTGTGATGTTTTCCAAGTTATCTGGGGTTGATACTGAGACACAGAGATCACCAAGAATGAGAGATACAACCATTTTTTCAGAATCTTAATACATGCAGCAAGTGGAACCAGAGGAGAAAATACAGCATTGAAATGCACCAAGCAGTGCGTAGGAGCATCAATGCCTAAGTGGCAGTTAAATCCAAAGGAAACTTGCTGGGGGCTACTGAGAAACCCATCATTTAAATTTTTCTTTCCTTTCTGCAGTTGAGTGAAGAAGATGGATTTAATTTGCATTTTTGCCATGCTCTTAGCAGTGGAAGTGCTATAAAGTGCTGTTGTTATCATAGACTTAAATCAGACATGCGTGTGGCAGAACTTCTGAGACCTTATGAGGAAGATGCAGAGGGTGTAATGGAGTCTCTCGCAGACAGTGACAAAAATTTGCCTCACAAATTCACTGCTAAGTGTAAAATGAAACATTTACTGAATCATAACAGGATTAGTTACGAATTTAAACTAGCAGGGGATTAAAATTTTTATTTACTTGAGACTGCTCAACAGAACGATTCTCTTTACAGGAGGCTTAGATTACATGGAAGTACGTGAAATAGAGAAAAAACACAGAACTTAGCCAGGAGAAGTGAAATAGGATGGATGGTATATTTTGTATAGAAGTGTGTCTTTTTTCCAGTATATAGCAAGCTTGCTGATTTTTTAAAAATACTTATTTTTAAATGTTAGTGGATGGAGGTCTCAGCAGCTCTGAGACCTGTTTCTGCTCTATGTGAGTGCATCACCTGTAATCACAAGGTTATATGTATCCCTTACACACTCGGTACGGGGTCTTTCCTGCTTTCACATACCGTGGTAGCCTGATCACCCTGAGACACTCTGGGGCTCTGCATATCACAGCTTTTCTCTTGACAGTAAGAGAGACTACCTTGCTACAAGCACCTGACAGCAGGCATGCATCTGTTTTCCCAGAACAGCCTAGCTCAGATGAACCTGTCAGAGTGATTGTTTTCCACCTTCTCCTAACGTGCAGAAAGCTTAGGAGTACCTTGTACAGTGACAAGCAAAAAATAACCAGGATTTAATCCATGCTCAAGCTTCTCACAGTCTCACAGGAAAGTTGTATTTACAATTAAAGTGCTCCCAGGAAAGAGATCATTTGCTGTTTGTGGAAAATCCCAACAAGTTAACCTAGAAAAATTGTATGTTTTAAACTCAGAAATGTTTGCAGTCAAGCAAAGAAAGAGGAATCAAGATATCCCAAAGCAATTCTGACTTGCCACCATAGCAGTGTGAGGACTGTAAGCAGTGACACAAACTGGTGGAAGGTGTCCCTGCCCATGGCAGGGGGGCTGGAATGAGATAATCTTTAAAGTCTCTTCCCACCCAAATCATTCTATCATTTTATAATCCCTTAGTCTCTGGTTGTTGTTGTTGTTGGGGTTTTGTTTGGGGGTTTTTGGTCAGCTAAGGAAATTAGTGAGGAAAATCCATTAGAATCATGTTCCAGCACAGCTCTTCAAGAACACATCTCAGCATTAAAGGCTACTGAGTTCTCCTCAGTCTGGGAAGAGACTCCGTTCACTGGTAAGTTTGACTCTATGATATAAACCACATGAAGGCTGAATCCTCAGGTGGAATAAATTTTCCCGCTTCTAACTGGGCAGTGGAGTTTATACATTTCCCTCAGGCAGCAAATAGATGCATTTATGCCTGCATTGCTGTGCTCCTCTCAATAATCTCTGCTCAGTTTTTTCTTAATGACCATCACGTGATGCTTTTCACTCTCCATTCATCTCTGTAATTACTTCTCCCAAGGCTTGCAGCACAGTAACTATCTGCTTGTAGCTCCTTTCTCTCAAAAGAAAAGCAGTTTAGTTTCTCTTGTATTCAAAAAAAATTACTAGTACCCTGTACATCCCTTTCCCTTTTCTTTTTCCTCTCATGAGTTGTGTTATTAGTAAGAGGTTCTGCTTCCTCTACTTCACCTCTATACCACATCCCACTAATGTGGCTGTCCCCACGCTGACCACTGAAATTGCTCTCAGCAAGGTTTCTAATTATCCATTGCTAACCAACAATCTTCAGTCTTTTTGGCCTGCCTATGTACACAAACTGTCTTTTAATTTTGAAATTTACATTTTGTTTGCCTCTGTACTTCCCTTTATTCCAACTCTCTGCATGCTTTGGACACTGCTCCTTCATCATGTCCTTGGGTGAAGTCCTCTCTTACTCATCTCCAGTTTTTGGTGGGAATTCCTGTGGACTGCCACCCTCCCTTCCCTGCTCCCTTTTTTACACTCTGTCTCTGGTACAAAGTTCCTCAACCACCTGTGCAGAGTCCTCCCTCTCTCCTCCAGAATGGTCTCTTTCTACTAAAGAAGTCTCACCATTTGTCTTCCTTTGACTTTATAAAATGCAAATACACCTGAAAATCCCGAATCATCTGTTCATTACTCCTTCATATTACTCCTTTCCTTTTGCAAGCAACCTTTTGCTTGATTACAATTAATCCAATTACAGATTATTTATTATTCTGATTACAGACAAGCCTTACAAGTCCAGTGTTCATTCAGTTTTGGCAGCTCACTGGGTCCTTGCATTTGGACAGTATCTGAGTTTTTGCAGATTCTTTTTCCATCTTTTCTCTGCTCTCTCAAGTCTGAACACTTGTTTGAGGTTTTCTACCTCGTGTCTCAGTTTCTACAATACACTGTGCTAGTTACAGAATCTTGGCCTGCTCTTTCCTATCCCAAATGTGACTCTGTCAGGTGTTGATTTCATAGCCCAAAGGGTGGTGACTGAAACAGGACTTTCCAGAATCCAAGTGCCAGCTCTCCCTGCTCGCAGGTATCGGTCACCTGCTGCACCTCCACATATTTCACTGTGCCTCTCAGCCTGGTCATTTCCTATTTGTGAGATTCTATTAATTTTCAAGATACCTACTTCAGCCTCTGGGGTTTTTTAATCTTTCTGCACAACTATCCACTCTTATTCTTGCAACTATTGCACAGCTGAGCTCTGAGGCTTCCCTTAATTCTCCAAAAGGATTTCCTCATCAACAGGAAAAGCCTTTCTTACAACACTGAAATGTCATCAACTTTTAGGCTCTCCTGGACTAAGATCACTCACTCTTACACCAGTAATGTCTCATTGTTTGCTGTCAGACTCTGGCTTTTGGTGGTGCTGTGCCATTTGCTGCCTGGTGTTGTCCATCAGTTGTAAAATCTCAGTGTAAGCTCTCCATGGACATGGGACTTTCTTCTCCCCATGTGTTTACACAGCACTCAGTGCTGTGGAGCTTTTCCTGAGAACTGGGGTAATATAAATGGTAATAAGATCTGGTATGACAGGTTTATTTCCTTGGCAATGCTTAATCTTAGCAAAACAGCTTTAAAAATTTATTTGGGAGCCAGAATAAAATAGGTGACTTATACAAAATTTTAATTTCTGCTTCCATCATTCCAATGTCTTGATTTTTCCTATTTGTTTGTAGACAAATCTCCCATTGCTTGATCCACCAACACTTAAGCAATGTATAGGAAAATAAATTTAAAAAACCTTTCCTGAACTGAGGGAATTATGCCCTTAGTCCAGGAATTCCAGAAGGGCACATGGAGTTCAGCTGAGCTGGATGTCTGTCCAGGTTCAAATCCTAAAGGATCCAAAGATTTTATCATGCTTTTTGTAGGGATGTTTAATCACATACTGAAAAAAATGTTGAAGTTGGCTAGAGATGCATCTGCCTTTATGATATTTTTTGGCTTTTTTTCTCCTCTAGTGGATAAGGACACAATTGATTGAAACAGATAAAAAACACAGAAGCGTCGCACATGGGGTTTGATCCTGCACTGTGACTTCCTCCAAAACACAGCAGACCCTACAATGTGAGGGAAGGTATGGGCCTTCCCATTGTGGGCTGCTGCAAAGGGCACATTTGCAGAATCCTTGGGAGGCGAGTTTTGTGGCTGTGTTTAATTCCCACAGAACTATAGTCCATGGCTTTGTAAAGGCCACCAGGCTGTCCCCTGTGCTGCTGGTTGTTACCCTCCTGTGGGGACCTGAGTGACTGATCACTGTTCTTTCTTAACACCTACCTGACTTTTTGGCACTGAGCATCTGGAAGGTCACGAACAATTTCCTGGATTTAATTTGAAGGATTAGGATTGGGGCAGAAGGATTCAATCTCCTCAGCCACAGACCTTCTCTTCTGTATGAGCTGTTCTTTCCATACTTCTCCACACTCAGCATCAGAAGCTGCTTCCCATCATTCCCATATCCTTTCCTGCGTGTGCTCCCACTGCTCCTGGAGAGTGGTCCAGGCTCTCAGCTCCCTCTGCCAGGGAGGGGCTTTTGGCAGTTTGGACCACAGGTTGGTTGTTCTGAGAAAAGGCAGTAGTCAAACCCTGTCAGCACCAGTTAGAGGGCACTCTTCCATGGGAAGCCTGTCTCAGCAGAGAAGGAAGATGTGGTGACCTCTCATTTGCTGCTGTCACCAGCGGGACACGAACTGCAGTTCATGGGATAAGTGATGATTTCACTTTCAGTATTGCAGAGCTGCAGCCCAGGCAGGAGGAAACAAAGGCATTTATAACTGGGAGCAGCAATCTGCCAGGTTTGATGTCTCCTGGTCAGTGAGAGAAGGTGGAAAGCCTTGCCCTGAGATGGAGCTGTGTGATCCCTCCGTGTCAGTGAGGAATCATGGAGCATTCCAGCTGCAGTGTAACCACCCAGACAGATGGATGGTCAGGAGCCCTTTTTTGGGGGAAGTTCTGCAATTATACATAAATCTTCTGGCCTGGTCTGGTTTATTTTTACCTTTAATCCTGAAGAATTCTTGTCTGATATTCTAACCTTGTTTTCTGATGTTTTATTAGAACTAACTTGCAAAGCCTCTTTCCAGAATGTGTGGAATCCTGAGCTCAGCTCTTCACTAAAAGCTGCCTTTTTAACTCTTTCACACCTTTCCCTAGTTGATGTTTCTATTAAGGTAATAGAATATCTAAGGCAAATATTGGAAGGAACAACATATTCTTTTTCCTTTTCTGTGAAATGGAGGGGCTTGAACTGTAAAGCACCTAGTACATGACATTAACTTGGGAAATATGCATCTAAGATTCATAAAATTCAGCAACAAAAATTAGATAGTCACTTAGGATCTTAATTTTTTTCCAGATTCCCTAACTTTGGTTTATTTGTTTTACGGTCTGAAGAGAGCCATATATGTACCTTTCAAGATTTAATAAAACCATTATAGTTAATGCAACTAATATTCTAGTCAAGAATGTAAGGCTGCATAACCAAAGCTGTCATAAAACACAACAGAGCCCAAGTCAGGTCTTATCCTTTATGGCACTGGGAGATGAAAGTACTCAGTTCTCTGTGATTACCTATCAGTTTCCTACCCCTCTCAACCGTAAATAACACTGTCCAGTTGGTACTGGCTTACTAATACACTACTTTCTAGTAGACTTATCGTTCCCCTCCCCCAGAGTATCTATATTCTTTCTTGGATGCCCATTATAGAAGTTTTAAAAATTCTTCACTCCCTTATTTAAAACCTTTGACTGCAGACCACCCCCTCTCCAAGAGAACTGACAGCCTGCTATAAGCAGGCCTATATGATGACAGATATGTCATTATATTTAAATAGCCCTGTCACAAAAAGCATTTCCTAGATTTCTTTTTCCTTAGCCTGATATTTAAGAGGTTGTACTGCATTTTCTGTGTTGTTAATGAAAACCTTTTGCAGTGTGAAAAAGGAATTAAAAGCCCTGAATTAAGCATGCAGGTACCATTTATCCTACAAAATAAACACGGCAATAATGGGGGGAAAGAACCTGTAATGTATCTATGAGAGCTTCTCATCACGGCAAAAAATGTTCCAGTCTGCTCAAAGAACAGAAGAATTCGGATCTCACTTCCAAAGGAAGGCTCCTGTTGCTAATCTCTGTGTCCTGCTGTTTGAACTCATCAGCTTTGGAGATGATAAGAATATCTTGTTATGCAAACTATCAAAGTTTATTTACACAGCCTCTTAAAACAGATTCTTTCAGTGGTATGGCCAGGTGGTTAATGCTGATTGTCAGATTTTTTATGCATGCCAGCTTGGTAGTACACATCCTCCACCCTGTAAGCAAGATGTTGTCTGCTGTACAATGCTCTGTCATCCTAAATCTCAGGGGTTAACACCCTCTCATCTTTAATCTACTTGAATCCTTCATTTCCTTTGATTTTAAAATCTGTGAACATTTTCACAGAGCAAATCCTCAATAAACAGAATAAAAAAATCAAATAACCTTAGCAGCTTTAAGTTCAAAATTAAATTATGTATCAAGCAGGAATCTGGCAATGCAGTGCTAGTCTACCATAAAGTCTTTCATCCATGCAAATCCTATGAGCACTTTAGTGCTCCCAGATTGTCAGGTGAGCTCTCTGTTCTAAATATTTTTAAGTGGCTTAAGCACTTAAGCACTCAGTTCTGGGATTCCCAACTTAATGTTTCCTCAAAGGACCTAATTTACAAAGGATGGCTGTTCATCTCCTGCTATCTATAAACTGAGGCAACAATTTAACTGCAAACCCTTTATAACAGCTGGGAATTGTCAGGTCTCCTATATTTTAAAAAGCTTTTCTTCCTCATGGGATATAAATCACAGAATAAAATGTATGAGGGAAAATGGGAAATGGAGATACCACCTTATACACAAAGGAAATACTGGAGATTTATTGTCAATGATTTTCTTAAATCTGCTTATACAACCAGGACAATATTTTCCAGAGTGAATACGGTTGTAGTTTTTCATATCCATAGGTCAGCAGTTTGTGGGGGATCTTTGAAGAGCTCAGACTTGAACTAAAGGGCACAGACAGTGATGAGATGTCTTCCAGTGAGCACCAAACTGCCAGGGGCTGCTGGAAATCACCACCACAGTGAGGGTCTTGGTGCCACCCTACCCCTCAAGGAAGTGCTGAATGTGACAGTGGGAGCTTTGGTGTGTGCTGAGAACATCTCTGAGTCAGTGTGGCTGGGATCAAGCCTGAACTGGAGCCCGCAGCACATCAGGGCAGCATTATGAAAAAATAGTAAAATTCTTATGCCTTAAGTCAAGTTACAGCAACTTAAAAAGATCAGTTGGACATTTTGTGGCTTGTGTCACCAGCAGGGTCTTCTGAGTGAAGGCCACAGTAACTTGGACCACTTTGTGTTTGCTGTGGACTAGAAAGCCACAGCTTCAAGGGGCAGGAATAATAAAGTCACCTAAATGGAACTGCGAACTCTAGACAACTCGGAATCCAAAAATTATTTTCACTTCACTGTCTCTTTTGATATTACTTCCCCTAACAATGACAAGTGCCTCAAAAACAGCATATTGCTTTCCAGTTAAAGCTTGACCTTTACTGCTTTTCTTCTTCAACAGGTGACACCAATAAAATTATACAGCAGACAAAAAAAGCAAATAAATAATCCAGCTATGAAAGACTTATATTGAAACTGTGGGAAAATATATACTGGGCATGACACTCAGGAATTGATTAAATCACCACATTTGCAATTCCTGAGTGAAAGACCACAAGCAAAGTTCGCAGAGATCTTGCAGCAGATACCCAGCGATGTCCACAAACTAAAACCAAGACTTCTGAGACTGTGTGTGGCATTTGGGAGGACAGAAACACCCATAGAATGTTAGAATATTTTGAGTTGGAAGGTAATATTGTGAGTTTCATTCAGGTACCATTCTCACTTTGGTTACACGTACCAAAACTCTGCTTATTCAGAAACCAGAAATTTGTTGGCCAGGAGGTTCCTAAGGAGGGAGCAAACAAGAATTGTCCACTTCATAGCTATACAATACCTGTTACTGGTAGTGTCAGTCTATTCTCAGTGGTCATGCAGCCAGCCTCGAGGAATATGTCATCATAGCTGACCGGCATTTGGCTGACTGCAGAAAGGAGAAGTACTGAGGAAACTGGGAAAGGGAAGTGCCTTTTAGCATATCCTTCCAGAACTGAGTAAAAGCATAGTGATGAAAAGGCAGTAACAGACCTTTTTATGCAGTACCTTTCATCCCCAGATTTGGTTAATCTTGAATAGCTGCTGCCACAACTGGGCTGTTCTGTGGATGAGAGGACTGTCCCTCTCTATCCCAAACCAGAAAGAATGTGCAGAAAGTAAAGATACACGAATTAAATCCAGCCAATGTTTTCATTACTTTATTTATGTTGGGAAGGTGAAAGACAGAGCAGACTTTCTAGACTATTTTGGTAACTGGAGTGATTTTAGAATGTGGCTAGGCAACAGCGTGTACAGACCTTAGGCTGTTCTGCCAGCTCATCTAAGTCATCATCTGCCACATCATTTGCTATTTGGTTACTAGAAATCCTTGGGGCTGAGCACTTCAGTCAGGCTGCAGCATTCCAAATCTTTTCAGCTGGGTTTTTCTGTTTAGCACTTAAGGACATATGCCCACAGAGAATATCACTGGATGAGTAACCTATTTTGCCTTCATGCTCTGCTCTTGCAGCTGGACTGAGGATGCGATGCCCAACCTGTGCTAGATGCACATCAGCTGCAGAGAGGAGCCTCTGGAGCTGCAAGGTCCTGCAGCTCATTACAGCTCAGGCATGCCATTGGAAGCTGAAAATCTTGGCTACTGTGACAGGGAAAGAGCAGCAGAGAGGCAAGAACCCAGGCTCCTGATTTCCAAATCCCCATATGCTTGTAGGAAAGGCCAATGGTACCTAAGTGGGACCCTCTCCTCGAGCAGGGCTGGGCTGTTGGGCCAGGGCTGCTGTCCCACCAGAAGGGGAGCCCCAGCACCTCAAGACTGTGGCCCTCACAAACAGATAAACATAAAAGAAGGTATTTCTGCAGACGAATCTGGACATGGTGTTCAGATTCCTCTGGGCTGGGCACTGGGGGTGCAGGCAATCTGGTTGCTCTCCAAGGCCGGACGTACACAGCACCTGAGTCACAGGCTGAATTTCACCCTGAAGCACAAGTCCTCATGTCAGTATACTCTGAAGTCCTCTTGTCAGTGTACTCTCAAGTCCTCCTTGAGCTTTTAAATCTTTGCCCTGAAAAAATACTCTCTTGATAAGATACATGATTTAATAATCCTTTTAAAAATAATAAGGAAGAGAGAAAATTGAGAACCCAAGCTGTGCACAGTAGGGTCAAATACTCAGTTCCTTCTCCAAACTGAGCTCATCACACTTGGAAAACTCAGGACGTAGCTGTATCGGTCCAGCTTTCCTTTGAAGCATTTTAACCTGATGTCCAAAACAAAGCAGTAAATTAGATGAACCAGTCAGCTGAAATTTTCAGTCAGCTGAAATTCAGTCTTTAGCTGAAACTTGGCATTTAGCTTTGCCAGCTCAGTTATAGATTTTTTTTTAATGACTATTTGGCTTTTTATTTTTCTCTGTGCCTTTTTTTTTACCTTCTTCTTTTCTTCCTAAAAATATACTTTCCATTACAAGGAGCACAGGAAGGCACCACCTTACTAACTTCTCTAAAGTGGCCATTTTATTTAAGTATTCTAGACACTGGAGACATTTTCTATTAAACTTACACATTTCTTCCTTTCCGTCACTGGAAGATGGTTTTAAATGTAAAGTATTTTGTTTCTGAGGTGTATGGAAATGAGTGTAATGTGGAAATTCACTTTGCTCAAACGAAGCTAAACAAAGCATTAGAAAAGATACAAAAGACTATGATCCTGATCAATGCAGGAACAGCTACTTCACTGCCATTGCTGAGTGCTGGCCAAGTGAAATCAGTTTTTCTCCAAGTAGGTCTTACTTCAAACAGTGAATAATACAGTATATTTTGAAGATTTAAATTTTACCAGTGCACATTTCAGGAGTCACTTCACATCAAAGTTAATAGTGCACTGTTTAGAATTACTAGGGAAGTTTTTACAGAGATTGTTTTGTTCCCTTTCCTTTTCCATCTGGGCCCCATAGTGATCTTGCCAGCACTTTAAAAAGCTCTGTGTGATGTTTGCTCATAACATTTGGAATATTACATCTTCACTTTACTTGTGGGTCATTACCATCTTGAGAGGAATGGCAAGGCAAAAGGTAGCTTGAGCTGTCCCTCTGTTCTCCATCTTCAGCTGGTTTGAGGGCAGTGCTGACTACCAGGGATAGTCAGAGCCACTTAGAAATTGTAAAACTTCTGCTCTTTCTCTAGCTTCTGGATTTGCTGGCTTGTTGCTAGCAATTCCAAAGAATCCATGGTTCTCCAGCCCAGAGAGTAATATTTACCTCTCTTGTTGAACTTGACATGATTTCTTCTCAAATTCCCTTCAATGTCAGTAAGGGAAGCAGAAACAAACAAATCAAAACTATGAACTTTACAACTTTTCTTGGGAGGAAAAGTCAGCTAGGGCAGCTTTCTAAGGAAGTAGAAACCAAGCTGAAACTGGCTTTCTTAAATTCAGCTTTAAGGCTTGACCTTCAGTTCTACAGGTCACATGAACACCAACAACATTTCTATAGACATTTTGTTCCTAATAAAATCCCAAAAGAATAACACCATACACATTCATAAGGCTACAAAGGGAAATTTGAGTCTCCTAGAATCCTGCATTTGAAAGTTTTCCTGGGAGTGATATTATTCTACAGGCATATCTTATATCTCTATACCAAGTGAGTGAGAATTAGATGCCCTATCCTTTCATTCCTACAAGCATTTCTTAATCAAGATGGAATCTCAATCTTATTTATTACAGTGAAAATACAGAATAGCCCCACTAAACAAAACAGTACAAATACTATTCTTTTTGTTTACAAAAACTAATAATCAATGCAGTAATGGTGTGTGTATATGTCTGAGTTTATATGCAGATGTGTCCTTCACATCTATTTATATATTTCTTCAAATATTAATGCATCAAACTCTATCTGTATTATGGGTATGGCTGTCTCAGAGGGATGTACCTCGGGCACTGAGCTAAGGAGGGAGAAAATAACTCTCAAAGAAAGCAAGGTTTTAACAGAATTCAGAATGGAATCCTTATCTCCTTTCCAGCCTTTCCTTTTATTGTTGCATTTTTCTCTTTCCCTGACTCATGGAACAAAAGAAATGTAGCTTAATGTAGATCTTATCTTCTGTAGAGTAGCTGCGAAATAGCAGCTCCACAAAACCACTGTCCTTTACACAGCCCAGAGTGACTCATTAGCTGTGTCAAGGGCTGTTTGCTCTTCTGATCTGCTCATCCCCAGAGCTGCATCCAGAAGCATGTTTACACGCAGGATTCCTGCCCTCTGTGTATTGACGGCTGTAAATTAAAAGGCTTTCTCCCGCTTTCCCTTGGCTGCCGTGGGGTGATGTGCTCCAGCTGCGAGGTTACCCCCTGTCCCTGGTGGCCCTGCGCCCACCGAGGCTCCGGCAGGAGCAGGGAGATGGTCTGCGAAGGTGGGAGGTTGGGGTGGCAATTCAGAATATCAGCAGTTATAAGAGATGTCTGACATCCATTTTGGAAGTGGGATAGACCCACCCCATGGGTTTTCCATCTTAAAGCCATCTGTAACTCTCCAGAGTTAGCTTTTGTTTTCCTGGGAGAGCACCCAGCCCGTGCCCACGCCAGGGCTCCTTGGCTCACGTCTGCGTGTTTCAGGGGGTGGCTGACTTATCTAAAGGAGCAATGCCCCCACTGCCATCACTGGACAACGTGCAGTAAATGGAAGAGTTGAGCATAATCTACTAATTAGGAACCGGCTGCATGTTTTTGCCATATCAGTCTTTTTATCAGAAATGTACGAGTCCTCATGACAAAAATGCTACCCTTTGTGGCAGTCATAGAGCATGATTAAAATCAGATTTTTTGACTAAGATGCAATTCTACAAACAACAACAAAATAGACAAGAGCAAGTTGAGTTTGATAAGTGGAGAGAGAGCTTCCTTTTTCTCCATCACACTGCAACTAAACTTGTTTCAATTGTTTCTAGTTCATCACAACTCAGCCTAAGGCTTTAGAAGTTCCAGCACTCATACGATCTTTCTCCCTTCTTTACTCTAAGAAGTCCAGACTAGTTATTACATGCTATTTTTATTCTTGGTCCATGTCTACAGAGTGGGAAACCTGCAGCAGCACCACATGTATTATTTCTCCTTTTACAGCTTTTTTTCTGCGTACGTATTTGGTGACTCCAAAGTTTGAAAATGAGAACTCAACCACCCCTTACACAGCAGCAATTCCCAGTGGGCAGACTGTTAGAGATGAAATAGCAAATCACAAGCACTGTAGAGAGATTTAAAAGAGGAAAATTAAAAGCTGTATCATTTGATTAACCTCTGCGTCTCACATTTGAAAATTAATGATAATTATGTTTGCTTTCATGTAAGCCTTAGAAATAATTCTCAGAGAATTTGAAAGCCTGGAGCATTGTCATTTACTTAGAGCTGAGATTCCCCTATGCAGTTTTTAATAGATTATACACAAACCCATGTCTTAACTGATTTTGAACATCTTTACAAGAGAGTATCTGCAATACAGATCCATATTTTCACCATACCCTCTTCCTCCCACTGTTCTACAGGTTCACTGTTGAGCCTGGGATGGAAAGCTGATGATTTAGTTCCACACTATTATTAAGTGATGGCTAAAGTTAAGCTCCTGGTTTTCCAGACACTCTCTCCGGTTTTTTTCCTTCTCTCTTCTTTCCACTGAATATAAAGAATAGAAACCTCCAGGTGAACAGAATTGTCTGAAACAAATTACTTTAATGATGATGCCTTTTCCATGAATCAATGATGCACATTAAAGATTCAGAATGCACTTCAGAGCAATCCAAAATGTGGAAAATAGCAAGATACCAGTGTGATCTCCCTTTAAATTATAAATTGAGAATTAGATTCTACCTCCAACCATGCAGATGCAAATTCATTAATTTCAGAGCAGCTTCTGCAGGTTGGCATAGAAAAACATGTGAAGCAATGGTTTAGTTCTCTTTTTCTCCGCTGCATATTTATTTATTTATTTATTTTTCTATATGTTGGAAAGCCTTCCCCTTAAAATATCCGTATAAGCTTTGATGGAGTTTTCAACCTTTTTGATAGACCCCAAAGAAAATCTAGGTAGTTTTTAAATGATTTAGCAGATCAAATTTGTTCTTAATGCCCCCTTCCTGCATCGTTCTAAATCAAAGAAGCATGGAATTTTTGACCTTTTTAAGGCACAGCAGAAGGACATGCCTAAATTATGCATTGCTGGTGAAGGAAGAGCTATCATGAAAAACTTTGACACTTCTTTGGACAGATCCTCAGCTGTGGTAAACTGAGAAAATCAGCCAGAAGTCAACACACACATCAAAGGGAGATGTAATTCACATGCTCTGCATCTGAGGAGGTCAATGTACAGGGTAAAGATGCATGTTGATCTACCATTTTAGAGATAATAAAATTGAATTATAAAGAACTTTGAGCGTTTCCTTCCAGAATTAAAAGCGACAGTAGGGAAGAAAGACCAGGAGTTCCATTTTTATAAATTTCAAGCAATTCCTGTCATGAGAATTAACCTGGTGAGGGGTTCATAGACCTTATTTTGCCAGACTTTGCCTCCATGAGTGCAGCAAAGGGAGTTTTCAAGAAGCTTAATGAGTTTCCTGGCCTGCAACTTCTGAGGAAATAAAAACCATGATTTTGGTATTCCCTTATGCAGTGAGTCCCAGACTCCTCCATCCTCAGACAGCACAGTCTGTATTTGCAAGAATGTGCAGATAGATTTAGATAAATTCGTCTGAGTAACAAAATAACATGAGGATTAAGAATTGCCTATAAAATGTGAGCTTTGGTAATAAACCAGGATGTGTGGGAGTTCTGCTCTAAGGCAGCAGTATGTCTTGAGTCAAGGAGACTCAGTGAATAAAACCCTCTCAGCATGGTATTAAATGAAGTTCTTGCTAATTTTGGCTTGGCTTGTGATAGATGGGAATACATTAATTTTCCATAAGCAGGAAAGCCCTGCATGTTTTCTTTTCAGTAGTAATGGAAGTGACAGTACATTTAGAGGGCTCTGAGGAGGCAGAGGGAGAGAGCAGAGATCTGCCAGTACTTTTTCATTTGAGCTGCTCTTTGAGCAGGGCTGCTGCCCCTTCTTACCCCAGACTGCTGCTGCGGCAGGGGTAGGTGATGCACATCCTGAAAACTGCCTGATGGTCTTCTGGCAGCCTGTCCAAGGAAAAGGATGAAGTTCACAGAAATAAATGGTAAAGACCATTACAACTGTGTTGTCTTGCTCAAATTATTTTTTACCGCTGAGCTTCATCCTTCTGCTATCAATGGAAGCATTCCAGAGAATGTGATTTTAAAGGGAAAAGGATGTAAACATTTTGCTTTGGCATGCCAGAGACAGGCCTAATTATCTGGAGATTTGCTGGATATGTCTGCAAACCATTAGTGAATTAAATCCTTTTGAAAAGTCAGCTCTTATTCCTCTTTACTGTTCTTTGCATCTAAACACCCTGATAAAACATACATATTTGTGTTTATCAGGCAAGTTCTGCAATCTCTTTGTTCCTTTTTGTTTGGCCATTTGTAGTCACGGTGTGTGTGTTGGTTGAAGTGATACCGCCCTACCAATGTTCCTCCAGTGGCTCAATCGGCTTCTGAAGAGCCCAGCTGAAGAAATTATTTACATCCTTTTGTGTTGCAAAGAAAAGCTGAATATGATGGGAGAGGGTTCCTTCTCCCCAGGCCCCATCTAAGTAGAAACACTGAAGTGACTGAGTGCTGGATAGGGCATTCTCCAGCTCTGCCAGGAAGAAATAAAACTTGAGAAGCATGAACTGTCCCAGTCCATCTCAGCCAGGCATGGATTCTGAAGCCCAATAAAAGTCTGCTTTGTGTGTGGGTACTCTGCTGGTCACAGATGAATGGGGCTTCCTGCTCTCTCCTGCTGTCTTTAGGGTGGGGGTCTGTGTTATTGAAGCTGCAGAGCTCACCTGATCATCATCCGTATTTTCTTCACCACTTCTGTCTGGGGGAAAAAAAGTATAACTGGCAATAACATTTCTAAAGCCTGAGGCTGAAAGCAAGGGATACTCAAGTTCAAGTGGGAAATTAACCTGGTTTTTGATGAGTTGTTTCTGTGCTGCTTCTGCCACTGCCCTTTTCCTGCCTTTCACGAGAAGACACTATTTCAGAAGACTTTGCATGTTGATGAGCATCGACAGAACAGACTATTTCAGAAACCAGGCAAGGATGAACTTGTGCCCATCTCCCCATTTATACCCCCATTTATGTTCCAAAGAAGTTCTCAGATCAGAAGAGGAGTTTTTCCCTCTTTTCTTTCATTACAGAAAGCAAATTGAAAAGAAGGTCAATATAAAGAATAGAAAGTCAAGATCAATCTGAGATCTCTTCCTGAATTCTGTTTACTCCTGCATTACTCTGTATATATGGAGTAGTGTTTAAATTCCAGGTTCCTGCTAAGACTTTTTAGAGAGAATAATGGAATTTCACAAGCTTCGGAGCCTGTGCACTCCCAAATTGCTAGAATCTTACAAATTACAGAGATGGAACCTGTTCCTGGATTTATAGATCTGGATTTGAGGCTGCTTTTATACCAGTCACCAGCCAAAATTCGTGCTGCTTGGTGATCTGGTTCAGGCCTGTGTGTGATCCAAGAGTCAGGAGAGTGCACACTCTTCTCTGGAAAGCAGGCATCTGTTAAAGGAGAGTTCTTTGGTTTCTGCTGGAGAAAGCCACACTGTCAAGTAACCACAAACTGTTCAGCTCACTGTGATTTAATTCTTTTGTTAAGAAAAACAGTTTGAACCATCTATATTCCTACCATAATGGACACTGGCCATGCTTAATTTTTAATTTGAGCCATGTGCTATTAATTATAGAACCAGCCTAGATTTCCTGGTCTGTCACTTATTGTTCTCACTAAAATGTGACATGCACAGCAAGTCAACGACTGTGGCACAGCCAGGCTGGCTGACTCCCAGGATTTCCCTGGCCCTGCTCAGGTCTACTCCACTGCCTTCAGCTTGCAGTTTTCTCTTCACATGACTTATTGCTGCTGAGGGTTAATTAAAAGACAAATTCTGCTTAGGTCTAACTCTCTGAATACACAGTTAAATCTGGGAGAAACCTGATGTAAGTTAGTAAGTCTAAAAACAGCACCCAACTTTTTGCATCCCTCTCCTCCCCTTGTACTTTACACAAGCCAGCTTCACAACTACAATAAGCTTTTCAACTCTATGAAACCCCAGAGAGTGAAGCCCTTGCCACTGGTTGTGCTGATTAACACTTAGCTTGTGAGGAGCAGAGAGCCCTCGCAGATGGAGCCTCTTCTGCAGCAACATTTTCCATTGCTGATCTCCTCCTGCGTGCTCCCACTGCCAATGGCACACAGCACATCATCTTTCCAAGCCATTTTACTTTGTTTTCCTCAAACAAAATGATCTAAGAGTGGCAAGGGTGTGCTTTTGCAGTAGTCTCTGGAAAGGCTTATTGCTGCCATCTGTCTCAGCTCAGCTTAACCTCCACTCATCTTCTGCAGCATTATCAGTGCCATTTACTCTGTAGTTAAACACAAAGTCTTTTCACCCGGTATCCCAATTCTAAAAGAAAGTTAGAGGAAAGTGGTTTAATCATGGGCAAGATAAAGGAATAATATTTTGGGGGTGCAAACATTTTATTTCGTTCCCCTTTAAACTTATTTTTGAAGAATTGAGTTTACTCAATTTTCTCCTTTGAGACATTTAGTTTTAAATACAGTTTTAGCAAAGTAGGCTCTTTCAAAAGGGTAAATTTCATTTGGAAAACATCAAAATAAAAAAATGTTTCATTATTTCCAAGAGGAAACATTTCATTTAAAAAACTGTCAAAGGAAAATGTGTTTACATTTAGTAAAAAAGCCCTGGTCAGCTTTTTCAGCTGTAAGGTAAAATCTAAATCAGTACAAGTCACAGTCTCCCTAAAAGTCATCTGCTCCAGAAATAAGTGCTGACTGTCTGATACCTCAGCCACCATCATCCTGGAGTTTTACAGCTCCTGTTTTACAGCTGTCCCAGTTGTAAACCAGAAGTAAGGACAGACTGGATCCCTGCAACCCGCGTGATTTCTTCTTTTTCCCTCCCTGCCCAGCAAGCACTGGCACACTCAGGGCAGGTGCCTGCCCTCACTCAGCCTCTCCCTGTGCCACCGAGGCTCAGACGTGCAAATTCAGCGTCTCACACCCCCGGTGGGCTGTGGCCTGCGGGAGGAAATCGGGTGGCTGCAGCTGCTGGAAGTGTTGAGTTACCAGCCCTGGAGGCACAGCTCTGCTGCTGTCAGCCCTGGCTGGGACCACCTCTAGCCCAAACCTCACTCCTCTCTCGGCAGCTCTGTCTGCCCGTGCTCATAGCAGGGGACAGGGCAGTTCAGTTTTCCTGCCCTTTTCCCTTCAGCTTCTCTGCTGAAAGTGCATGGTTGATAAAAATGTTCTGTAACATCGCCGGCCAGCCATTAAGAACTAATGTAAATCCAGCAAAGTCCCAGAGATGAAAACAACTCCTGACCATAAGGAAAGGGGGTGGCATCCAAACTGCTGCCCGGCCAGCACAGCCTCTGGGAAATGGGAGCCTTGTTTGCCATGTGTAGTGACTTCACGGCCACCAAATGCCTTCCTTCTTGAAGTATCTAAAGCCACCTGCTGCTTCACTGCTGCTGGAGGGGCAGGATAAGGGTAAATAAGTATCATGGCAAAATATCATGCTCTGAGGACCTGCAGCGCTGCTCCTTTTCCTGTATGCAACAATTCGGTTAAAATGAAAAGCCCAAACTTGTTTTCTTTCACTTTTCTTTTTAACTAGCAAGAATCTCAACATGCAGCAGAAAGCTGCTCACCCTGATCCCCGATGCAATCAGCCCCTTGCCATGGGGGCTGTGTAGGCAGACACAGCATCATTCCAGTAAATTTCTCATTAAGAAGCAGCTAAATGCACCAGGTCAGCTTGAAATGCAAATTATGTCTGTGTGATTCACTGACACTGATGATGGTTTTCTCTCGGCTCAGGTTAGGTCTTCCCACTTGTTCAACTCATACCGCAAAGACACTCAAAGTGAGCTACAGTCAGCTGAAAGCATCAGAGCTGAATAAAGTCCTTCGAGACAATAAAATAAAATAAAATAAAATAAAATAAAATAAAATAAAATAAAATAAAATAAAATAAAATAAAATAAAATAAAATAAAATAAAATAAAATGGATTTTAGAAGAAGAAGTAGACTCTACTGAGGACTTGAATTCATACCTGATCCTACCATTCAGCAGAGCTCACCTTTTGTCCACTTCTTTTCCTTCATCTGCCTGGTGTATGTGGATAGTAAGAACTCCAAGGCAAAGGGGTAGCTTAAAAGCTGAGGGTGTGGTACCTGCACAGGGGGCTCTGGTCTTCACTGGTCCAGCAACGCTCGTGGGGTGACTGAAAATTAAATCAGGAAAACTGACAGAAAAGAATGGTGAAGTATTGGAAAGCACAAGAGGCATTGAGTTCTAACTTTGTCAGAGTGACTAAAAAAGCCAGTATTCAGACAGAAACACAGGACCAAAAGAGGTAGCTAAGAACTGTAGAAATGTCAGGAATGGTGAGTCTGTTGTTCCATGCTCTTATCCTTCATGGCACTTAAAAACATATTCTCTTAGTTATTTACCCACAAGAACTAAAATATTTCGTTTAACGGACTGATCAGATGTTGGACAACATGGAAGTGTGGATGGGATTGGGAAATCAAAGAATGAAATAAAAAGGCTGCAAAGAGGACATTTTCCCATGACACCTGATTGTCTCAACCCAGTCACAGCCCATCCTGGCATTTGCTGTTTACTTTGCTGGAGGTAGAAGAGCAGGACCATACCCGTTTCTGTTTGAAGTTGCTAAGTTATGAAACCACAGATTCCACAGCAGACTCGGGGATGAGTAGGCCCTGCTTCCACCTCAAAAGAGCCATGCAATGGTCACGAGGAACAGCAGCTCCACAGCGGCCTTGCCAGAAGAGGTAAAGGAAAAAGAAGAGTTCAACCGCACCTGGCAGACGTGGACAAACCTGTGCAGTTCTGCCTGAGCAGTCTTTCTATCAGTAGATATATTTGTGTGGAGCAATTCAGATCATGGGAGCATGGAGATATTAGAACCATGGAATCATGGAATTGTTAAGATTGGAAAAGTTAATCATCTTTAAGCCCATCAGCTGTTCATCACTGTGTCCACCACGAGCTCACGTCCTCCAGAGCCAAATCCACACATCCCACTTTCAGGGATGGTGACTCTACCACTTCCCTGGCCATCCTGTTTCAATGGTTAACAACTCTTTCTGTGAGGAAATTCTTCTTAATACCCAACCTAAACCTCCCCTGGCATAACTTGAGACTATTTCTTTGCTACATGGAGAAGATGCTGACACCCACCTTACTACAACCTCCTCCCAGGTAGTTGTAAAGAGCAATTAGGGATCCCTCAAAAAAAATGCCTGTGAACACTGACTCACAGAGTAGCCTTTTTGCAGTTCCTGCAGTTTTCTATCATATAAATTTTGATTCAAAATTACTTAGTTTTCATAATAACCCACAAGAAGAAAAAAAGACAAGGGTACATCGTGTATTTTAAAACCACTAGGAATGTCAGATAGACATTTTACACTTTTCTGAAGATTTCTGGAGGAATTCAATAGGTTTTTCTCATCTGTGGATGTAGTTCTCCTTCTAAGAGGAATCCAGGTGCCACCTCCCTAAGAAACAGCCTAAAGATAAAACTAGCCTTGTACTCACAGATTTAATGACTTTCAGTCCATTTTCAGAGGATTATTACCACCATACTTAGCTTAATTTAAAACATTTTTCAAGTTAAAGTCTAATCAAAGTGTCTTTGCATCTAACCAGAATATTCTCTGCAGGAAACTTGCTATTTCAGTACCTGTAACAGTGGAAAACACTTGAAATGATACCCTCATTTCACAGTGACACTGCTTGTAGGTCTGGTGTGCACAGTCTTCTCTGGAGAGTTGTAGCAATGCTCTGGTAATAAAGAGGAAAAAAACCCACTGAAACATCTGATGGTTCTGGGAAGATCTGCATTACATAAGTTGTTTTCTCCAGACCTGTTTCAGTCTCTCCATATTTTTGAATGACTAAAGAGATTTATCATGTAAGAAAGTTTCCTGATAAGCTGCTCAACAAGTTATCACACTCCTTCAGTATGCTATTAGAAATGGATGGTTCACTTCTACAGTTCACTGGCATTTGCTGCTCCTGCTGAGAGATTTCTGACAGTCTTGCAATAATGTAAGAGCCGTGTGGATGTTCAGCTAGTGTAAGATAGGGAAATAGCAACTTTCAGCTGAGACAAGCTTAATAAACTCACAGTTTTTCAGGTTTCAGAGCAACTGGATATCATATTACAAACTGCAGCTGGAGTCTTATCTAAAATTGGGAACGAGGCACCTTTCTGGCAAGTTCTGCTATAAACACTCAAGTAATTCATTGGTGCTATTCTTGTCCCTTGGTGTGAGTCACCAGGCACATTGGTCATACCTCTGTACACGGGCAAAGGTGAAGCAGCCAGAATACTGAATAACGTGCATGGTTAAATTTAGTAAAAGATTTTATTCCACGCTGTTACTCAGAACAACTCCTTTACTTTGACAGCAACGTTGGGAGGCATATCCAGATTTTTGTGCATTCACTTGAATGCTTGCAGGTGAAAAACAAGTGACCACACCTCGCAGTGCTGATTCACCTGTGTGAGTCTACCTTCTTCTTTAACCAATTCAGACACGCAAGGAAGTGCCTCGTCTGCATCCAGGCAGAACAAAGGTGTTTGGACACCCATTTTTTTGGACACTGTGGGAGTTATAGCATGCTAGATAATGCACCATCACATGAATTGGTACACATTGTCCAGGACTTTGAGTGATCTGGTTCAGGCTAGGTGTCAGAGGCAGGCAGCTTAGGGGTGTCTTCCTTGGAAGAACCTCTGGCTCATGATTTTTGGACAACAGGTATCTTCAAATTGAGTAAGAATGCTAAGAAATTTTGACTCATATTATGACCTTTAGAATAAAAAAGAAGAGATGTGTGGGATTCTAACAGGAATTATGAATTAAGTCTGTCTTTTAATACCTGTGGTAACCACGAGATAGTTTCTTGGGGAACTGTTACGTCTCCTGCTTTGTGTTAAACAGCTGCTGCATTTTTTCCTTACTAAGAAAACAGGTATTGCTGTATTTCTTACAAGAGCACAAGAGGGTTTCAGTACCCTCCTTAGGTTTACGAATCTCTGTGTGCAATGTTTATCATTGCTAAATATAGATGTGAAAAGCACCGATCCTTTTCATGGTATTTAAAATACAATGGCTCTTCAGCCTCTTCAGTTTTCATCTTGTTTCAAGTGGGGAAAAATGTTCAGTGTGCTGTATGTTTCTGCTTCTGAAAAATGTATGCATCTACAGTAACATCATAAATACTTGGTTGCCTGAAACTGTATAAATATTGTGTTTCTGCCCAATGCAAAAGTGATTACTTCATTAGCCCAAGATATACAGCTGAAATAAACATGATATACAGTGAGGCTGTTCTGATTTTGGCTGGGTTCTCAGTCTGTGAGAGCCTTTTTACTCTGGGAAACATAAGATACTTCTTTCTGTTTGCAGAACTAGTGATAATTTGCTCCACAGAGAACAGAAGACTTACGTTGAACTTGATTTCAAAACATTGTTTAATCTTGGGGCACTATCTAGAATGGTCTCTGTTTCAGCTGAGGTTCAAGTTCATGTCCCTTTGATGCTGTAAATGGAGCATGTTGGACTGGCTGACGCAGTATTAAATGTTCTGCGTGCTTTTATAAGAACAAATTAAAAAATTATCTGAGGGCTAGCATGCTCTGCTTTACATACTGAGAATTCAGCGGTAATGACTTCAAAAGCTAATTTGCGTTTTCTTTCATGTCCTAAAACTTCCTTCACTTGCATTGTCGTTCTTGTTCCTTCTGCTGATCTAGAACATCAGGTTATCTCAGCAGAGTTTATACACAAATGGACCAGAAGGCTCAAATGAGAAACAGGATGAAAACCCGTATGTCAGTATTTATTGCCATCAGAGAAATTCACGTGACATTGGAACAGACACTGGACATGTCCCTGGACAACCTGAACTAGGGGACTCCATTTGAGCAGGGGGGTTGGAAAAGGTGACCTCCAGAGGCCCCTTCCAACTCCAACCATTCTGTGATTATGTGAAGTCCCCATTCCCCCAAGAATCAAAGCCTTGTGTTTATTCTAGTATGATTAAAAGTAGCAAGATTACAGTGTCACATATATTTATGTTCTGGTTTAGTAACAAATTCTAAAGATATGCACGAATTTTAAATTACCTTCGAAAAACTTAGAAGGAAAATTAATAGTATCTCTGCAGTTCTGTACTCCTTCCAATCATTCATTGGATCCGTTGAAGGTTGTTTTCTTCTTTTTCCAATTATGGTACACTTTTAAATTTCAGTAGGAAAATATTTTTAATATTTCAGGATTTGACTTGTTCTTTTCTGCCTACAGTATTATTTTTTTACCATATTTCCACATGATATCCCTTTCCAGTGAAGGAAAAGGAATGCCAAGCCTTTCTGTGTTCACTGCCAGTGTCGGTGTAACTCCGGCGTGATTGCATCCGCAGCGCCAGCCAAGGAGACAAAGGAGTTGTTCAGCGTGGGACTCTCTGTTCCCAGGCTGGTTGCTTTGATACCTGCCTTTCTGTTCCTCCAAAGCTTCCTGCCTTCTATCTCCAGATCTCTTGAGGCTCTGTTTCTCCTCATAGATCATCTGGAGTATTGCACAGGTTACCTTCATCCAGGAAACATCCCACTGCACAAACTGAAATTCTTTCTGTATGCCCATTTATAGTGCTTCTGGAGTGATTTTTTTAATTTTTTTTTTTTTTCACATCCAAAACATCCCAGTGACAGGCAAAAAATTGCATCAAATATCAAGGAAGTGTTGAATTTTCAGCAGTAAGCTAATCTCTGTGTGAATTTTTCTCCATGCTTCTAATGCTAAAAAGCTGAAGGTTTCCCAGTAACCACGAGAAAAGATTTGTCACCCTTTGGAGACTTTTCCCATGTGCAGCTGGTTTTATATGATGCTGTGGGAGGACTAAATCACAAATTTGCTATAAATTCTCTCTTAAAGACAAGACGTACTTTTCAGAGGGCTGAAATATTAGAATCCTTGTTGAACCAATCCAGTTCTTGTATCAGTGAAGCAATTTCTGCCATTTATAGGAAGTGTGATTTTGTACAGCGTCAAGGTAATATTTCATTCACGTAGGAAAACTCCTGTGGACGAAAACAGTATCGTAGATGATAGCACATATGTTGAAAAGGTCTAGACAACAGCCCAGGTTACTGGCATGATAGAGGTCTCAAAAATAAAGATACTCCCTTTCCCGTCAAAGACAGCTTGTGTAGCTGATTTGGGATAGACTGCTTTCGGATTTCATTGCTGCAAAAAACAATAACATCCAGACCAACGCACTGAGTGCTGAATTGTGGGGTCCTAAGTGTATTCCTTGGGTCATCCAGAGGAGTAACTTCATTCCTCCACACCTTTAACTCTCCTTGAAGGAGAAAGAGAATCATTCTCTGTCTGGGAGGGGTCAGAGAATAACTAGAGGATGTGTTCACACAGTTATAACATGAGGACTCCCTAATGTCCTACTCCCAAAAGAAGTGTCCAGAGAACTTAAAAGAAGCAAGTTCAGCTGCGTCTTCAGGAAGTTCATCTGCAGAGAACCTCATTATGATTTAAAAGCCTGCTTAAATACCAAAGAAAGCTTCAGTCTCTGGTTCCCTCCTGTTCTGGAGTAAAATGCAGTTCTAGAAGAATGTCATCTGTAGCCATAAGGTGTGTTGCTTTTTATGTGCCAATGTAGGGGTTTTATTGAGAGGTTTAAGGAGACCAGAGGGAGCTTTGTGAATTAAAATGAGCAGTTCAGGTAATATCAATTTGGGGCTTTTTTCTATTCTTTTCTACTCCTTAATGCCTTAGCTCTACTGCTGATCTTTTTAGCAGGCAGATGCCAACATAAATTTCTATTCTCTTTTCCTTCTTCAGCTAAGTTGGACATACCAGAAATGTAATAAACTCAGCAGATACAACATTATTAGTGCTGCCACAGAGTTGGGACCTTGCCCTGGTAGGATTACAGAGCTGCTGGGATTGACTTCCCTGTCAGCCCACTTGACAAATTAATTTTCTTTTAATTGGTTAAAACTGATTGTCTTTTAAGCCTCTAGGAGTTCACCCTTATTACTGCTACCATATGGGGAACTGCAAGTGAGATGGTGAAGGAACTAGGAAACTTGGTGGGTTTGGAGTAGTTTGAGGCAGCAGCTGTTTTTCTTTTGTTATTTAGTTTGCTGTATTAAACTCTTACCAGAGATGGATGGAGCAAACAGGAGAAAGAAATAACTCCCAGACAGGAAAAACACTGAACAAATACTGCTTTCTAGTACAAATCCAAAGAAAACAGAATTCTGGCACTTTGGATGGCACAAGGTTTACATTGGGGGAGAGGAGGATTTGGCTTTTCTTTCCTAGGGATTTGTGTGTATAAAACAGTACAAGTGCATTTATAAACTGGAGCCTTAAATCACAAAGCTTAACACTCAGTCAGTCTGAGTTGGTACTGCCTTTTAGTAACCCAGAAGTTGCAAGGAGGTTACTTCTGGTTCCTGGTGAAGCCTCCTGGAGAGGCACAACCTGAGGGGACACTGACTCAACATGAAAGCTGGTATTTCCTCTGGCGTCTTGGGGCTGTACAGGACTGGTACAGCCTGAGGTGGTGGTGCTTACCCTTACACTGGACCAGTATCCCACTCTTGGCTGAAATTACAGCTTGTGGTGATGGATCCTCAACTATTAAATGTGTCAGAAGCACATGTGAAAATCTGTCTTGAAGTTCCTTCAAGTCTTCAGTGAGCAGAAGTCATCCCACACGTCAGCACGACTCAGTCAGCAACAAATTTTTGGGGGTCCAAACTGTGAAAAGTTGAATTAAAGGATCTCACTGTGCAACTTCATATGGTTTTAGTCATGAGTAATGGTAACTAAAAGACACCATGAAACCAACTACAATTAAAGGAAAGAGAAGGGAGTCTCCACGTCTCAAACGAAAAATGGAAAATGAGTACTTTGGATATCGGGTAGCCAGGGATGAGAACAAATTTCTCTCTTCAGCGTAAGTGGACGAGCACAAACACATTTTTTATATATATTTAATCATGCATTCACAGCTTCTTTTTAGTTTTATTTGACACATAGGCATAAGAAAGAAAAGAAAAGAATAGAATAGAATAGAATAGAATAGAATAGAATAGAATAGAATAGAATAGAATAGAAATGTTTCAGTTGGAAAGGACCTGCAACAATTACCCAATCCAATTGCCTGACCTATTCAGGGCTGACCCAGTTAAATTTTGTTGTTAAGGGCATTGTCCAAATGCCTCTTAAACATTGACAGGCTTGGGGCATCGAGCACCTCTCTGGGAAGCCTGTTCCAGTGTTTGACCACCCACTCTCTAAAGAAAAGCCACCTGATGTCCAGTCTAAGCTCACCCTGATGCAGCTTTGAACCATAAAGGAGTGGTTTCCTATCACCTCCCTGCGATGTTTCCCCTCAGCACAGCGAGTGCCGTGTGCATGAGCCAGCTCTGGATATCAGAAATGCCTTTGGAAGCTTTGCAGCTGGCACAGCAGTTGTCAGATATCAGATCCCGAGCTGAGGTGAGTTAATAAAAAGCTTATCCAGGGGGTGGTGAGTGGGTGAGAGGCGAACAGGATTTGGCACGAGGACCACACAATACGGCAAGGCCACAGTGTCAGGCACAGGTTTTATGTTTATTAAGAGTTTTCTTGTATTTATCTTATTGGCCTTCTAACCTTACCTCCTGATGCCCTGGAGACCTGTGAGCAGACCCAGGAAGCTCTGGAGTGACAGCATGCCAGGCTCCCAGGCTCCTGTTTGAATGCAGAAAGAGGCCCAGGTTGCAAGAATCACTGAGATGAAAATAGCTCACTGCAATGTTATAAACTCTCTTATATCCTGTCTGCAGGATGTAAATTTTGCCCTGCACTTCAGTGAGTCATATGAGATTTTTATAAACTCATATTAACTTTTTTTTTTTAATTGGGGAAGGGCAAGGGGTTTTGGTTTTAATTTCTCGTGTCTTGCAGTTTAGACATCATGATCGTGATATTATTGTTACTCCACACAGACCTTCTGATTTCTCTTTGAAGGAGCACTCAGGATACTTGTATATTTTTAAAACAGCAGGCAGTGACATTGTAGAGCTTTGCAAAGTCAGTTATTAGTGAAATAAGTGATACTTTAACTTCGCAGAATGCAACATCCATTCCATCAAGTACAGATTAGGTGCAGCAAACAGTGACTAGCTAATGAAAAGTAAAACTGTAAATTAACTTCCTTTTTTTTTTCAGTGGGAGGAGGTGAGGCAAAGACCAAAGGCATCTTCCTGATACCTTATGGGCTTGCTTGCACTGCTTTGTGTTCTTGTGCTCTTCTGAGGATTTTGCCAATTTGAAGAAGCTGTGTGGGCAACAGCCACTTGGGATCCCAATTAAGGCTTCTGAATTATGTTCTAATTTTGTTTCAGTGTTGCAAGGATGGAAGTAATTTAGCTTCCTGCAGCACCATGCCAAAGACTCAAAATCTTCAGCCAGAAAGAAGGGAATCAGTCCTGTCACACTCCCACCTTCAAAGTGCCCTCTTTAGTTTAAGGAAATTTGTTTTCCTCCATCAGTTCCTTGGAACAAACGGCAAAGAAGGACCAGAAGAGATTTCCCACTTCTTGCCTTCATACTCATCTACTTCACAGGGTAGAAGTGAACAGATGCAGCTTCTGGCTCACAGCACTTCTGTGGCCTGTCAGGATTGCATTTAGCTGCTGTTCACAACTTCTGGGGCAGTGTGAGATACACAGACTTCATTTTTCACCAGCTGCTGCGTATTTTTATGAATAGAGCTGGATTGGAAAAACACACTTTCTGTTTTTCAAAGACCTACAGGTTGTTGTAACTCAGTTTCTACTGCACAATTCACAAATTCAACAGAAACTGCAAAAATGTTTCCAAGTAGACTTGTATTCCATCACAAAAATTGTATTCCATCACTAATTGCACAGTAGGTATACAGACATCATGCAGACAAAATGTGCTGCCTTTCCCCTCACATTTTCTGCACATCAGAAAATTTGACATAAAATCAAAATGTATTTTTAGAAATCATGTATTTTGTCTTCATAGAATATGTTTTCACGTTTCTCTGTAACCCAAAAAGTCACAGAAGTGGTCTTTTGGGGAAGGGCTGTGACTGCTTGTTTTTTAATGACTGTTGTGATCCTTAACACCAGAGGTTCCCAGACACACTTTTCTAAGAGTGACAGCTGAATTCAGTTCATTCTCCTCCTCCTCACTGTAAGCTGACTTAAGGCAGAAAACCATTAAAGTGGGAAGTGCTGTGAGAATGGAAAATACATTTGTGTATGTGCATTCTTAGGATTTCTATGTTTGTGGAATTGGAGGTTATCTAACTTATCTCTCTTCCAAGTCCTGCTTTTAAAACTCTTTCAAGCTCTTTTGTAAAGACCTGAGATTGCTGATGTTACATAAGTTTGGGTAATATTTGTTTATGAAAGAAATTAAAAGCTTAACGTTATGTGAAGAATAACTTCAAGATACCAGCAGCAAAAACCTCTTGTGGAAGGGGAATTCGTGACTTGGATGTTTGGTGCTGGTAAAAATGTCGCCACCCACATAATCATTAATAAACAACACACTTTTCTGCTTGCATAAAGTGCTGATCATGTAAAGACAGTGTGAGTGGAGGTGAGATAACTCACTGACAAGGAATTTTGAAGTCCTGTATTTTATTTGGTGCTAGTGTTATGTGAACAGCGGCAGTCTCCAGCTGGAGCTGGTGGCCCTTTTGTGCTGGGCTCTGTGGAGACTTGTAATTGGAAGGACCTTCCAAACCTTTCTCTACAGTTCTCTGTTGTGCCTCTTCATATCTGTCAGCATTTATGTCCTATTCCAGTCCCCAATTTAACATCTTATCTTTTCATCTTCCTAAATATTTGCTAGGTTCCGGTGAGCTCTCCTTTGCCTGACTGACAGAGCAGTTGTGCTCTGCCGAAAGCACCTGGCACACTGATGGATGTGGAGCTACAGAGCACTTAGGGCTAATGAGCTCTCAGCATCCTCTGCTCCATGTGCTGCACAGGGGAAACACCTCCACTTTGTGAGCTAAATTGAAGAAAATGTAGAGAATGAATTGCTTTAGGGAAAAGTATCCACTTAAATGTAATGGTGCCTAGAACAGATAGCTCGTTCTGTCTGTAAAGTCTCTGATACCACTTCTGCTATTCTGAGATTATATGGATTTTTTGTTTTAAAATGCTGGTGAAACAAAATGGAAAGTGCCAACTGTATTTTTTCCCGCATTTCTCTTCACAAATGAGTCCAGAGGTTCAGATACAGCAGGAATCAATGATCTACCATGGAGCGCTCCCAGCAGTTCCTTTTCTAGCTGTGTCCCACAGCAGCAGGCAGCGTCATTCCCCATGGGCTCTGTGAGGATGTCCCTGGCCCAGAGCTCGCTGCAGCTGCTGGAAGCCTTGCCAGGAGCACGGGCTTCGTGTCACACCAACTTTTGCTGATTTTAGGAGCCTCAATTTCCTCACATCCACGCACAACATTTCACAGACGGCCCTTTACGTCTCTGAACTATTCTCACACACCAGGATATCTTTGAATCATCTGTTCCCTAAAGGAAAGGGAAAAATATAAGTCTGGATCACTGTGATGCCACTGTTGCCTAGAAAGAGCCATTCCTGCAAGGCTCTTTGACTTGAATGACCTAAGCAGAGCACCAGCCATTGCAAGTCCCATTTCCTTGCACTCAAAAGCCAGGAAAAGGCTTTATGGTGGTAATTTCCAGATATTTAGGAGGCTTTAGCTCCATATGTCCTAGGTTTATCCACAACTGCAAACAGCGGGATTTGCCTGTGTTACACGTCTCAGAAGAAGTTTTGAGAGTGTTTCATTATTAAGGTTTACATCAATATTATCCAAAGAATGTCTGGGAATGAAAACATTTTTCCAAGAAGCTGTGACCAGTGTTTAGGACAATGTCAGCTCTTTACTTGACTGGGCAATGCAAATAAGAACACGTGCCCCTTATAAGAGAAACATACCTGGATTTTGCCCTCTTGGTAATATGTTAACAGATATCTTTTCTAGCAAGTGGCAAATGACCATGGTATTCACCATGAAATCAGGTATGTGAGTGCCCAGGTAAACTACATTTCAGAGATGCAAACTCAAGATTGTTTACTCCTTGGGTTAACCAAACGTACAATCTGTTCCATAAAGGTAAAAAATAATGAGCCTAATTTCTTAACCCAACCCTGTGAGTTTTAATAGAAATATCAGTAGTTTTTTGTAAATTGGAAAATAAGTATTAGATTTTCCTGTGCAAAGCCATGGTTTCTCACTGCTACAACTTTCCAGCCTTGTGTGGGTCGCTTCGGGGAAAGGATGATCTCCCAGCTGTGTAGGAGTAAAATGAGAATTTCTATTCTGTGGGAGGCTATGGGAACTGCATGGCCTCTGCTTGCTCATAGACTGAATTGTTCCTGGCCTTTTATTGCCTTTGAAGGGCAATGTAAGATGGAGCAGCTCTGGCAGATCGAAGGTAGCACAGGTGAACCAGCCAGGCACAAGAAGGAACAGAACCAGAGGAATATGGCAGCAACCTTCATGCAGATCCTGTGCAAGGAAAGCTGACTTGTGTGCAAAGCATCTGGGCTATAAAGAAGGATCTGACCCTTTGTTTATGAAGCTTCATGTATAACACTGGCATCTTAGATGAAAAGCACTAAGCCATCAGATCATTAATACCTTTCACGTTTTGTCAAACCATGGGTGAATACTCCAAACAGAACTTGGGGCAAAGTTCATTAAGTTGGCAACAGTCCTGGGAACGTGAGCCAGGAGCTTAAACCCAGACTCCAGTGAATTCTGTTTATCTGTGTCATCGCCCAAAATGGTCAGAGAAGGAAAACAACAGTGGACACCATAGCAGGTTCAGTTTCTCTGTTTTGAGTTCTTTCTGTGATAGAGAGAGGCGGGGGGAAAAAAAAAAAGAAAGAAAGAGAGAAAGAGAGAGAGAAAGAGAGAAAGAGAGAAAGAGAGAAAGAGAGAAAGAGAGAAAGAGAGAAAGAGAGAAAGAAAGAAAGAAAGAAAGAAAGAAAGAAAGAAAGAAAGAGTATTTTAACAAACTAAATGTCCATGTTTTAAAGTATAAGGTGTGTTTCCCCTCTTCTTGGACAGGGAGCAGCTTGAACATTGGACATACAACTTAACCCATTTTCGCCTTTTTCAAGATTTTCTGTTCTCTTTGCAGAGATGAAGGTCTCTGTTTCATTCAATTTTCTGATGTTCTTTATGACACAAAAATGCCCAGGAGCATGTACAGAACACCCTTGAAGCTGTTGAAAGCTTGGTACAAACTTTAATGCACTCTTGTTATATCCTCTTGCAGCTGCTGTGTGTCATGCAGGGTTTCTCGTTCCCGTCTGCAGGAGATATCTCACCAGCACTTGCCTGCAGCAGCATGGCATAAATCACAGAGACCAAACGCCCTGCTGATGTGAGGGGGTGACGTTCTAGGCACACCAGGGAGCTTGTTCTTTTGTACTGGCAAGCAGCTGGCACTAGCAGTGTGTGTGCATGTGTGTGCACAAGCGTGCTGCAAAATGGAAACTGTACCAGAACACACATCCTCATATTCTGTTCCCTGCAAGCACCATGGTAACTCCCAGTGGTGCCCTACATGATGCTATAAACAGCTATGAAGGGCTACAACATAATAGATAAGTAGCTATAAATAGCTTTAAGATTTGTCTAAAGGAGGAGACAGTTTTATGTCGTTTTAAATTCCATCAAGCCCTGTGCACCTGCAAAGAGTTGCTGAACATTCCTTCTGCTCAAATATCCAGAATAATAAGTCTTCTGTTATCTATGGGGATCTTTTTGTAATGAAAAGATTCATGTTCTCTTTTAAAAATCAGGTAATAATGAAATTGCTAATAAAAATATGAGTGTTTAATCTCTCCTTTCCCTGTATTAGGAAGCTGAAGGCTTCTTGAATGCCTGGGAGAAATTCACTGGATACTGAATAATTAGTGGCATAGCTAAATTAGCCCGTGGGCAGTCCAACTTGCAGATGCCCCTGGAATGACGCTGGGGGATGTGTCAAAGCAAACTGAGGATTTCTTGAGTTGCAGGTTCCACCTGGCCAGAAATCAGCTTTGACCCCACCAGCAGCCTCTGACTGAGACACTCCAGTGCTGCACATTTTTAGGCTGCAGCACTCATCATGTAGGGGTAGGTGCTGCCATGGGTTGTACACCACAGCCCAAGCTCACACTGGGACAACCCCTACTGAATACACACCCAGAACAGGCACCCCTTTGGATTTCCAGAGCCCCCAGGTCTAGAAAGTGCTACACAGGGACTCCTGCCTAGTGCTGCTGCTTTGTCAAGTGATAGAGGCCACAGGTGACAACACTGGAAAGGCAGGTGCAGACTGGAAAATAGTAGATTAAGTAAATTGTCCTGGCAGGCCACAGCTGAAGGAGGTCCTCATGATGGGGCTCATCAGAGTATCAGGAGACCTGCCAGCAAACGTAAACGTTTTGTGAATTTGTCTCAGTCATATTCAACTGTCCATGAATAACAAACCACAATAAATGGTGAAAGCTGAAATTTTTCCTCTTGGCAACTCCAGCCAGAACATTTGGTTTCCAGCTGGAAATAGGTCTTCCTTTAGAAATTTCACTCCCTTTTGTTCAAGCAAATAGGTTTTAGAACATCCTACAATGCTTGAATCTGAAATGAAATGTTTTCTTTACATCAAATTCCAGAAACTTGTGGGGTAGGGAGTTGGAGAGATTTTGATAATTTTTAAAAATAAACAGAACTATCAATCATTGGAAAAGTTCTCTTCCTGGCTTTGCCTCTGACTTCTGATGGGACTTGGGGTATCTCAGGACACTTACTAAGCCTTTGTTTTTCCAGCTTAATTTGGAGCTACAGCCATCCCTGCCTGTGTTTGTGCTACACTGACCTCAGCGGGCCCTATTCTAATGAAAACTGCAAGAGTTCCTCTGCCCTCATTCTCTCCTCCCAAGGCCCCCTGACAGACTCAGTTGCCCAGCATCACTAAAACCATTGACGAACCATGGACAAGGGCCTGTATGTCTTCAGACACCACCTCTCTTCTGCCTCCTCCCTTGATCTTCTTCCTGCTGCCTTCTGCAGAGGAGAAGACTGCTCAAGGGAGAGCAGGTAAATTGATTTGAAAGGGCAAATGGGCTTCCTGAGCTTACCCCTTCAGTGCTGTCTCCAGAGCACCAAACCACAGCCAGGCCAGCCCTGCCAGATGGGACTGGGTCAGCACCATCTCCCCAGTCCACAGCTCTCAAGATAATGAGTGCAAGATGAGCCAGGACAGATCATTCTACATGACAGACTCTTAACTTCTGCTACTCTCTAGTGCCAGCAATTCCTTCAGCCAATCACACTCAAGATTAGCCCTTTCTGTGAATATCAGTACAGTTTTCCCAGTAATCCTCTAGTTTATTTCCTCTTAAGAGTCCTGAGAAAGCTTCTGCTGGTGCAATTTATCCTGACTCTACAGAAATTAACAGAGCTCTGACAAGTTTTCTTCCAAGTCAGGTTCTTCAACCACTTGGCACGGAGTCCCACAGGGCATTAGGGTAACCTGAGAGGAGAATTCAGGTCTTTGTCCCTGCCCTTGGACCTGCCTTACTGAGAGGGAAAGTGGAGCCCAAGGAACAAGAGTGAAAGGGCAGCGCGTTGTTAACAGGAACAAATGTCATCATCATGCCACCATCATCTGCCACTGCAATACATCTGTCTCCACGGCAAGGAGTGCACTGACTCTGTCTGCATGGCCTCACGAAGCCTCATCTATTTTCTGCTTATTTTGAGTAAAAACAGTGAGGAAGTGGATAGAATAACCACTTTCTTTCATTGGGTGTTTTGGGAAATGTGATTGATGGGCTGCATGGACGGTGTTAGAGCTTGTGCTGTCACAATAACTCTTCTTGCCTGATAGCACAGGGCTGCACATCTCACCAAACCTTGTCAGAGTAGTAGTAAATACCCTTTATAAATTAAAGAAAGAGTAAAATCAAGATTAGTACCAGGAAGGATAGAAATTCTTCTTGGAAGTTATTTCCTTAATATTTGGATATAATCTACCTTATTCAGGAATATCCGTCTGTACGCAGAAGAAAAAAATAAGCTTTTGTCCCCTGCAGCAGAGTCCAAAAATGAGGTAATAAGTGTTGTTTTCTTATCACACTCAAATGGGGTCTTTATCTGTTCCAAGATGACAATATGAGCACTCAAATAAAACCACAAGCAGACAAGAAAAAGGGCTCATACCTGAAAGCCTTTGGTGACTCTCTCCACCCGCTGAGCTTCACTAGCCTGCTCTAATGAAGTTTCACTAGAGCTTTGTTTTCTGAGAACATTTATATTCTATTAGGAAAGTGCAAACATCTCTAACAATAGCTTTGTGTCAGGCCACAATTGTAGCCCTCAATGCTAATGCAGGCTATTAAAAGACAAAGTTCAGCCAAAACCCCTTGGGTTCTAGGAAAGCTATACAATTTGGATGTTAGATTCACTTCCAGTTTCAGAGCTTTTGCTATACAGAGTATTTCAAACCTCGCAATTCCACCAAGAGAGACTAAAGTTGCAGAGGCCACTAAGCTGAGAGGGGCTGCAAATCAAACACAGTTAAAATGCAAAAATATCTTGGCAAATAGGAAGAAAACCTCACAAGTGTAGAAAAAAAGATAATTCTGGAGGGACTACAGCAGAGCAGAAATAATTAAATGTAACTGCAGAAAAGGGGACAAACAGAATTATAGGCTGTGTTTCTTGTTGTCCCTGTATAAAAAGGTGAGCAGTAGGTGGGGCTGCCCAGGCTGGAAACTTCGGGTCCTAAGGCAGGTGGAGTGACCCTGCTCCAGATGGGGCTGGGAGCACCTGAGCTGAACCATCAGCTGCAACACGGAAGATCCACACAGTGGGGAAAACCTCCTGGTTGAAGTTGTAGGAGAGCAGTGCTGTAGATTGCTTGAGGATGCCACAGAATCTGCATGGCAAGAGATTTTGAAAAACAAGTGGGGAATGGGTGAGAATGGCAAAGGCAAAGATGCTTCTGTCCTGGAGGGGCAGGGGCCAGGGAAGGCCTCCTCTCTTACTTTCCATGGTTGCCATGCAGGTATTTGGGCCTGAGTTCTCAGAGCCAAAACAAGTTAGAGCCAACTGCACCCGTGCAGGATCACGGGTTCTGCAGGAGAACAGGGTGTTTTCCATGTACTTCCTCGGAGTGTCTTCATTTTAATTCATTGCCCACAGGGCTGCTCAACAGAAGGAGGAAGGCAGCACTCCAAGGAAAACATCCCTGAGTGACCTTCAGTGCCACCAGTTAATCCCTCTGCTCGAGGGGCCGGCTCACTCCAGCCCAGTGGCAGAGCACTACCAGATCACATGAGCAACCAGTTTGGGCTCAGTCACAGGACTTAAGCCAAAAACACAATAGATGCAACCACTAACTCCACATCTTCTGGGAGATGCTGACTTCCATGTAAGAGTTCCTTACCACTTCCGTGAGATTTGCAAGCCTATAAAGTGTCACACTGAACCACACCAGTAGCCCGTCTAGTCAGTCAGGCTGTGATTGCTGTTTGACTGCCCCTGAGCGTCTCCCTGTAAATCAATTTCTTATCCCAGAAAGGCACCTTTGGATGTAGTCCCAGACACAGGCAAGTGGCAAGAGTGCAGCAGAGGAAAAGAGGAATCTTGCAGTCATGGTTGGTTTTGCCCAGACAGAAGTTTTACAACTTGTACACACAGAGTCACAGGAAACAGTCAATTCCCCACAGCCATCCTGAAATCAAAGCATCACGCCTGTTTCTGAGACTGAATCCAGATGATTTTCACATCCCATCATTCATTATGGGGCTAGGAACTAGGGGAAACAGACTGTTTTTTTGAAGAATCCTTTCTGTTTGAAAGAGCATGCATGAATCTTCATTTCTCCTCATCATCTGCAGGACTCTATGACACACACAGGAGGGAAGCGTTTTAAGTACATCCCCCCAGTCTGAGTTCAAAGGAAAGTGAGCTGGACAAGATGTGCCAAAGGGTTTAACATCTACGCCATTCCTACAGAGCATTGTTTCGTCCTTCACACTTTGTGAGGAGACACCCACATGTGTTTTCCACTTTCATTGTGAAAGCAGGAAATGTTTAATTAAAATCAAGCTTAACCTACTTTGTTTTCTCCTCATGCTGAAGTAACATCAGCTGCTGAAAGGGAGGATCTGTGAGTCCTGGAACCCAAATGGCCTCACCCAGCAAAGGGACAGAGCTGGAGAGGTCCGAACAGATCTGCTGGGATGATGTCTGTGCCCCTGGGGTATGGGAACAAATTAGGTCATGCACCAGAAGAGGCAGGACTTGTGGTGGGCTGGGGAAATTCTATACAGACAGCTGTACTGGGCCAGTCTTTGCTGCATTTCTAGAAAATTACAGAAAATAGGGATGGCAAGACACTCACCATAAAATACAATCCACCTGCCTTACTCCATTCTGTCACCCTGGTGAACCACGGTGACTGGGAGTTAGGAGAGCTGAGGTGAGGACAGCTACAGGTACTGCACCACAGGATCCTCCCAAACCCAGCAGCTGTGGGTGGAGGTACCAAATTAGTTAAAGAAACTCAGAGCAATGACTGATTTGTATCCTTACTGGATCAGGCCAAAGGAAGAACACTCCATCTATCTTAGTATCCAGATCTTATTATGTTTCCCTTTTCACTTGCCAGGGGATGAAAAGCTTTTCAGTTCCCTTTCAGTGACCATTAAGGAGCAGAAATCTTTGTGTTCTGTTTAGTAATGCAGAAAACAGTCCTATGGTCAAGAGTGGTTTGGGAGGAAGGTTAAGGCTGCAATATTCTTTTCCCAGGGATAACTCCACTTCCAATTACACATCATTATGTGTCAAGCACAACTTCATTTTGCCACAGAAGGTAGTCTCAAGTGCTTTTTGCTATGGCACTTCAAGTGCCAGGAGAGGCACTAGTTCTCTCAGGAAAGAATAAAAAGTATAATTGTGTAACAGGAACTTTCCATGTAGCGATTACAAGTAAAGTCCCTGGAGACATCCATCAGACCACTTTGGAGAATTCTGTAGCATCAAGGTAAGCTCTGATCAATATACTCTAAAGAACATAATTATTTCCAGTAACATTTTCACTGATTTGGATGCTCTTGAAATGGAAGTATTCTTCAAATAATTCAGTGGTTTGGGTCAAATCTCTCTGTGCAATTTTCTTGCAGATGATGAGTGATCCAAGTCAAGCTAGCAGCAAATTAACATTTGCAATTTTAATAAATTTCCCAGCCAGGTGTTAACTTTCTCATTTGCAAGGAAATTTCGAGCCAGGCTTGTCAAAGCTGTGAAGTGCTATTTAAAACCCTTTGGGACTGTCCTATTTATCAACATAATCACTGGCATTTTTCTATAATTTAGATGGGGTCTTTAGTGCTTAGAAGAACACCAGCCAGGATATAGTGCTAGCCAGGATCCCATTATCAGAAGACGACCCCTGCCCATGGCAGCATAATCCCTGTCTCAAACAGCATATTAAAGTAGGCTAAAATCGCTTCACCAGTTACCAACGGAGAATCTGAGGATAACAAAGAAAAAAGTAACTCAGAAAGTAGGACTCCTTTCTTCCATGAAATTGTAACATCTTGCAGCAAAGGGAAGGCTGGCAGACAATGGATTTTCTAAACATATTGTCGCGTTTATGAATCCAAAGTGGGAAGAGGATGGGAGGAATTATCCCATATATCAGTGCTACAGCAGAGGAGGTTTATCTCCAATTTTAATCTCGCTTCTTGTTTTCCCTTCATTCCCCCTTTGGCCAATCCTGACATTACCCATGCTTTAACAGTTTGTCCCCTTCCTCCTGTTTTCCCTGGAGAAGGGGAAGTAAACAGAAGTTTAAATGAGCTCAGGACAGAGCTCAGGGCAGAACAGGAGCGTATGGTACTGGGGCTCATAGGGTTGAAGTACAGCAGTGTTATTTCCTCAGCTTTAGAGCTTTAAAATGACAAGCAGCAGCACACAAACGTTGTCATGACAATGAGTGTGATAAAAAATGGGGGGTTCTTTGTATGGCTGATGCAGTGAGGGAAAGGTAACCAGGACAGCAATAAACACTTGAGAGAGTTCACTGTGTTGAGGAGCAAGGCAGCACAGAGTTTAAAACATAATTAGAGACAAATAATTTGTTATTGATGAGATGATCCAAACATTCCTATCTGTAGTGAGGGACAGCAGTACAGGGGAAGCTGTTCCAGCCTGGCCTAACACCCGCCAGCTGACTGTTCTGCACGGCTGCAACGCCACACTCAACCCATCCAACCAAGAAAGGTGCAAGAAGAACCTGCGGATCAAACATATAGAACAGTCTAATGCCTTGAGATTGTGAAAGAGGTGAGGAATTGAGAGATGTAGAAGAGAATACATTGAAAGTGCTCATAATTGCACGTGCTGAGCGTGAGCCAGAGCACAGAGCTCTCCATCCACTCAGGCTGGGCGAGTTGAAGGGGCAGCGTACAAACCCAGCAGTCACAGCTTGAGGACCCTGTGTGCTCATCGCTGCAAGAAAGCTGTGCCTGTGAAAAAATTCTGAGCTTATTCGTTTTTTAAAACCTTTTTCCCCATTTAAACCCTCTTTCTCTGTCACTGTTCAGATCAGTGACACAGGAACGCCATGCCATGACCTGACAACAGGCTGCCTCAAAATGTGCAGTTCTCTTGCTAGAGGATTCTTTTTTCCTTTTCTCTTGTGTTCATGAATTATTTACCTTTGATCCCAAGGAAGCAGATAATGATTCATTTCAGACAAAAGGCAAACTGATAGTAATAGATCTCTCAGTATATAGGAGGGTTTTCTTTGTTTTCAAGTCAAAACCCAGTGGCTCAGATCCAGCCAGCGGCCTGAGTTTCTGGATGTGGCTCTTGAGCAAGGTTTTAAAACTCCATCCAGCACTGTTTAATTGATGAAGAGCCATATTTTTGAGCTTCCAGGGAAGACATCTCAAACAATAAGAAATAACAGAGTGCAGCCTGACACTTAGTGAACTGTGTGGATCAGCCCATCCACAGGTCTTCTGTATACACAAAATAAAATCTCTTCTAGTCTCAGTGTCATCTCTCTTCTCTCTCTCAAAGGAGACAGTCTTTGCTATATTGAATTCCAAAGGCAGGAATAGTCCACACCTTTCTGCTTGAGCGCAACTGATCACACTTGTGTTCTGCTTTGTGATCTGTTCAGGATCTCTGCTGCTTCTCTAGGACTGCTCCACAGCTTTTCTTGATATTCCTTCTTCTTCTTCAGCTGCTGTAGCTATGCTCAAGTGTCTTGTCCAAAGCCATTCTCCAGGACATCTCCCGTTATGTTGCTAAACACACTCTCTTGCACAGAAGTTCTTCCCCATCCGTGTTCACAGCAATCCTCTGCACCAGGTTTGTTATCTGTCTCACAGTGCTAATTCTCTTTCCCTTCACATCTCACCTGAGCTCATTTCCTTCCTCCAATCATCTTCCTGTGAAATTAAGAACACATGCAGGCAATTAAAATTTCAAAACCAGGTCCTCCCTTGAAGGCACACATACTTTCAAGCCCAGCAGGGCACACCATAGTTCACCAGCTGGGATTCTTGGGAATGGCCCCTGCTGGGCATGAAGTCCCTGTGGTGGGCAGCACCCACAGACAGACCATCTCCATTTCACTCATCAAAACAACAAATGTGGGAACTGCTCAGCTAAGAAACTACTGATTTATTTGTGTTTCATGTAGGGAAGAGAGGCAGCATATATTTTTTATTCTGAAGGTACACTGTGCCATAAGCAGCTCACGGCACTGGGACTAAAAATATCCCAGTTATTGGCTTCCCACTCATACTGGAGGGACAAATCTTGCACACAAGAAGCGCTATTTCTTCCTACTCTGCCACACATATGAGGAAAATGGTGGGGAAGTTTTTGCTTCTCTTTCCTAAGTATTTGTCTGTTTAGCGTATATGGTTTATTTAAAGGTATTAAAGTTCACCACCTCCAGACAACACGCCACTGTTCTTACACAAAATCTTACTGCTCAGAGAAGAAGCCACACAAGGGTTAAATGTCCAAGGCTGGGAGCACATAACCAAGTGGGGATTGTAACTAAGGGGCTACCAGGCTCCCTTCCTGCTCAGTCACACTGCTGTCCACACTGCAATGATTTCATTCACCAAAACACGGCCATGGACAAAGAAGGGACTCTGCAAAAACAGCCCCTTATCTGCTCCTGCCTGCCTCTTGTCCAAGTCATGTGTGATTACTGACACAAACACCCCTCTGGAGCCAAGGCAGCTGCAGGAGCAAGCTGTGCTCTGATACAGCTCATGCCTTTACAGCAGTGTAAGAGCAGTAGCTACTGTCTAGCTGAGCCCAGGAGCTTCGCTGTTTATAGAGCTGAAAGAAGAACAGTGTTTGATTCTAAGAGATCAGCTAGACCTGGTTGAGCTGGCAATCAAACTAAAAAAGTCAGTCCTGATATGTAACAATAACTGCGGTGAGTATAAAGTAAAGATTGGTAGAGAGCAAACACAGGGCAGAGAAATGTAATTCCCAGGAGGTGTTTTAACTCTTATTTAGTTTTAATTTGTTGATAGGAAGCAAAAGGGTTCAAAGTACTTGGGGCTGAGGGGATGAGGAGTAGGGGGCAATAGAGAAATTGAGCCTCTAAGTACCATAATTCCAACCACATATCGTTTAAGCAATTACTCCTCTGAAAATTAGAACTGTGGGGAGCTTCACTTCAAATATATTTCTGCTGTGTGTGTTCTTGGATATCTGCTATGAAAGCAGCTCTGCAGCTGCCTTTCTGTGACTGGTAGGCTTTCTTCACTCTGCCCATATACTATTTTCATTTACATTGATAGGAGCTTATTCTACTGGAGGTCGTTTGTCCTCTGTCAGCCCTGGTTGAAATTTGGCAACAGGATGAAAGACTTGAGAAGAGAGATTAGAATCATCATCATCATGCTTTGCAGTCACTCCATCAGCGTTCATTCCTGCCATGAATGGACCATGGAAGCATGGATATAGGATATGCCATGTTACAGACCTCCTGTCATGCTGCAGCAGCTTTTCTAATGCAAGTATTTTGATTCCAGATTTAAATGTCAATTCCATGCTTTTTTCAGTTTCAGCTCCAGAAAGTTCATTGAAGACACTCACCTTTTATTTTCTTGCAGGCTTACAACATGAAAAGCAAAGCAAGCACACCCCAAAAGCTCAAGGAAAAAAAAAATCAACCAGGAAACAAATAAGCCAAAAACAACCAGAATACAGAGCATTTAAGAAAGACCTCAGTTTTTCTTAATGTAAAACCTCAAGAGTTTTAGGCCAGTATGATTTTTCTGGGGAGGTAATCTTTGCCACAAAACAGCGTTTGGTGTTAAATAACCAAGACGATGCCTCAATATTGCCTTAATTCACAGTAAATGGGGTTATAGATAAACTTTTGCTAGTGCTACATCTTCTGACCTGATAGGACAGCCAGGTTATTATGGCGTTGCTATGGCATCTTTTTCTAGTTTTTTTACACTGCTTGATTGTATTTCTAAAGAATCTTTGAAAACTGAGGCTAAAACCTCTTTTCCCTTGTCTGCTTTTTAGCACTTACACTGGAATATGACCCAGTAGGCAAAATGTCTCATTATCAATTTTAGAGGGAAAATTATTTAGCTGGTAAAGCCTTTAGAATCATGTTTACATATTCAAAGGGAAAATAATTAAACAGTTTGGCACAGTAAACAAATGTTTAAGTTTCCTGAAGAGTAGAAAATATGTTTAATGTTAAGATTGTTCAAGCTTCTGTGAAACAAGGATTTGCTGCATCAAAGAGGTTGAAAATCAGTGATGAAAGCAGAAACTGGAGACCGTGACACAGGACCCACAGGGTCTGAGGATTAGCCACAGGCTAAAGGCCAGTCACTGAGGCCCAGATTCATCCCATTTAACTTTAGGCACTTAAATGAATTGACTAATGTAGGAAGCTGTGCTCCCTCATTAGACAATGTAGAGAAAAAAGCTTCTTCAAAGAGAATTGAAGCACAGCCAGAACTAACACTTCTCTTTACTACATGTAAGAGAAGCTTAAACTCTAAAATTCAGTAATGCTTCTAACCTGAGACCTCACTTAATTGCATAAAGTTACTTCCCAGCCAGCCCAGACTCGAGTCCAGCTGTCTCCACTGCAGCCTAAATGGCTCTTGCTGTAATGTATGTCCATTCCTTCTTCTTCTGTATCCTGCAGAGAACAGCTTATTCTTCTCTTCTTTGCAGGAACATTTTACACTGTCACCGTGTCCCCTTAGTGATGTCTCTGGAGTAAACAAACCCAGTTCTTTCAGTCTTTCCACTCCACCTACAGTGTCAAGGCCTCTGGTTGTTCTCAGTGCTTGCTTTTGGGATCACGCCACTAGGCTCACGTATTTCTAAAAGTTGGCACCTAAACCTAGACTCAGGCATTGCCAGTAGGCTAACACCAGGTGTTTATTTGCTACTCTATTTTCAATAGAGTAGAGGGATTACTTTATGTCTTGCATGTAACTCCTGCTCATGGTGATTGTGTAAGCACAGCCACCACTCCCCAGAGGCCTTATACCATGGCAGGATTATCAGACCTTTTCACTCAGGGAGAAACAAGAGCCCTGCCCCCTTAGTCCTGCTCCCACAAGAATGTCTTTTCATGGTATGGTAACCGGTGCCAAGAGTAATAAGAGCAGGAAATGGGCATGAAGAGGAAAGGACAAGTTCAATGCAATCAGAGGCACCAATCCCACAGGCCGAACACCAGTGGAGATGCTGAAGCTGCCAGTTACAGTCCGACCTTGCAATGTTCCTTCTGGGCAAAGTCATTTATCCTGTCTGTCCCACTGATTTCCTTTCTAACGCTGACCTAACAAACATGATTAAGACTGTAGGAGGGCACTCCTGTACCATGGGCCAGGTTCAGTCATTCTCCCACCTCATTCAAACTACCAACCCCACTGTAGTACAACTGCCAGGAGCAACTGAAGTAAAAAGTCGATAGCAATGCCAGCTGCCCAACCCAGTCTCCAAAAATATGTGATTTCAGAAGCAGTTGAATGGGAGCTGCCTAGCCCTGGGAAACAGTGAGATGCCCTAATGGTCACGTCAGAAGCCCTCCTGTGTTCCTTCCAGAAGTGCCTCTCTTAGGTTGGAGACTCATCCTTTGGGGAACAAAAGCAATGCCACATGATATGGTTTGCAGTGATCCATGGGGTCTGTGGACAATACATGAGGAACAGCAAATACTCAAAGGCATCAGGAAGGCAAAGAGTTCATAGAGAGCCTGTGGCCTGAAATGTGTTTGCATAAACAATCTCTCTGAATCATTATGAATAAATAATGTGTAAAAAGTCCCAAATTCATTCCTGGACAGTCTGCAGAATAGAAGGATAAATAAATCATGAGGAACAAGGTGCTTGCTGAGTGACAAAAGCTAAGCTAACTACAAGCTTTGCAGTTTCAGATTGCAAGGCTGCAGCCTGTGGTTACTGTCAAGAACAGCTTGAACACAGGGGTGCCTCAATAACAGTTTTTCTATTTAAAATAGTCATAATATTCTGTCTATAAGAGACCTTTCAGATGAGGACTGCAAAGTAGTTCACAGCTATTCAGACTCACAAAAGCCCAGTGAGAGCAAAGAGAGTATTTGTTAGATACAATTATGGCTTTGTTACTAACGCATTACAAATTTGTTGGCAGATACAAGATTTTGCTACTCAGATATGAGGGAGTTATATGCATTTAGTATAACAGCTAATAGAGAAAACGTTAAAAAAAAAAAGGTTAATCTCGTTTTTGTCCAAAAACGTATATAAAAAGCAGGCATATCAAGAATTTCTTGCAAGTGTCCTTTATGTTACTTGGTCATAAATGAATTTAGCTTGAAGCCATAGTGAGATATTTGTATATTACTAAATGCCTTGCTGATTGAAGAGGAGAGGGGAAAGGGAGGTCTGGTTAAACTGACTTCAAAATTAGGCTCTTATAATAAAAATTGAGATAAAACTCAAGAATAACTTTTCTTCATTAGACATGAAATAAAACTAGAGAGGAATCTGACAGGAAGGCTTTATTGGGTGTGGGGGAAGTTCACTGATGGCCTCGTCCTGCAAGGGGCTGAGTCCCCTCCAGTCTTCCCCAAATCGCTGTGAATCTGACCCAGCACCACCAGGCTGGATCAGAGCCTGCCCTCTGCCATTGTTGCTGGTGTTGTGGTTTCACTGTCCATGCTAAAGTCTTTGGTGACCTGGCACCACCGGCACAGCGTGCCAGGAAGAGTGAAGGGATTGGCTGGAGGTGCCAGCACTGGACTGACACCCAGATCGTGGTCTGCTACCCAGATTATTGTCAGATTCCAGTGCCCATACAACACAGGACTTTAAACGCAGGAGAGTTAAACACAGGAGAGTCAATTAGCTCAAAAAATACTCTGGGACAAGTCATGATAAAAGAAAGACACTGAGACCAAAATCAGACTCAGAGTCGCTTCAGCTTTTTTTTTTTTTCCTAGTTAAAACTACATTCTAAAACCATAATTATTTTACTGAAAGATGTAGATATGTAGCTTTAAATTCTGATCAGATTTCCAGAAGTACAGAACACATGTTTATCCACTTTACCTCCAGGAAACGGGAATGCTGAGCACTTAACCTTACCATACCAGGTGTCCGTTGCCAAACGCAGATTGAAGAAGTAATTCCCAATAGGTGATACCTAAAAGGGGATTTGCCATCAGAAATGTTACTTGCAGAGCTGGAGTATCATAATTTAATTTGTAGTTACAAATTGATAAGCAAACAGGCGAGAAGCGAGGCAACTTACCACTATCTTAGGATGATTTTATGATAGACTGAATATATGAAGAAGGTGCATGCCCTGCTCCACAACTGCTGAAAAGCAAAAGATGCAGAGGTGACAAAAAGCTTAATCCAAAGAAGGAGTACCAGTTCCACCAAGAAACGGTCAGCAGATGTGTCTCTAAACCAGTAAGAAGAGGTTATTAGAGGCAGATGTGTTACTGCAAGCATTATTTTAAACACTGGGAATGTGTTTAGAAGGAGGTACCACAGGATACCAGCACTCTCCCTTCCCCACTTGCCAGAGGCTCAGATGGTCTGCAAGTCAGTCAGGGCAGTGCACTAACTGGTAGCGGATGAGCTCACACACATCTGAGGGAGATGCAAGTCAATCATTTATTCTGTGATGACTGAACCCCAGCAGTTTTCCCCCGGTGACAGGCACTGACTACATCTGAGGTTGATTTTAAGGAGGTTTAAACTTTTTCACAGTTTCCAGAAGTAGATATCAAAGACATTTATCAGAGAGGTACAAAGCAACAGGTTAGGAAAAAAAGAACAACACAGAATTAGACCAAAGTTGTTGCAACATATTTTTCTAAGATCATTGTTAACATTTGTGTTTCCTTATGCTACTTGATAGCAGCCTTGCATGGCCCTGCAAGACCCCAGCTAACGCTGATGCATCCTACAATCTCTTTCTCTTTCAGTTAATCCTATATTAGTTTGCACCAAATAAAAGCAGTCACTGAAAAAGCCTGACACTCAATAATATAAACTGTCAAAAAAGATAGGTTTCAAAATTAAAATTTGCAATTTAGAATCCTTCAAAAACTTCTAAAGGCACTCTTAATGTCATAGAAAAAAAGAACAACTATTTAACTTTTTCACATGTTGTGACAAAATCTCAGCTTTTCAGAGATCTTTCCCATGGTACTGCCCTAAGTTAGCATGAACCACAACTGACTTTTCTGACTTACAAAAAATCCAGAATGTATTTTCTCCCAGTGGGAGACCTAACCCATTTCCCTACAGAATCCAAGGCCTCAGTGCTATATCTGGAGACACTCAGCCAACAGCACTGGGCTGACCAGACCTCTAAATCAGTTGCAGCCATCACCCACCATCACAGCCAGCTGGAGCTGACCCCCAGCCACGCTCCTCAAGTCAGTCTTTTGCCATTCAAAACAGAGATGCAGATTTCCACACATCTGAAAACACCGAATGAGTCTTTTTGGACATTCCAGGCACTTGTTTATGTGCTCTAGTTATCCGTGATGTGAAGGGGAAAGAAATGGTCTCTGAATTCCACATTTCACCACCCAGCATGTTGCTGGACACCAAAACGCTGCTGCTGTGCTTTTTAATCAAGCCCACACCTCAAGATGTGCTTTGAAAGCACCAGTTTTTTTCCAGTTAAAATCTGAGATGGAGTTTCCCAAAACATGCTACTGTCATCCTACGGATGGCTAAGCTTCAGGATAGAGAAATAAGGCAACTTCTTGCAGCCAGTATGCATTGAAACAGGAATAGACTAACGTAACATCTCAGAGGACCCAGTCATCACTCCTCTGCTCTCATCTCTGACCACAATCTCTCTGTATAAACAAAGGCTCTGGCCACTGCAGGGTTTTCTGGCCTGCTGTAAAATGTTTTGCCACCCTTCTCACAGCAATTGCTGATGCTTAAAAAAGAGGCAGTCTTTTCTCACAGTGCCATTGTTGAGGAGCCTGGATGTCAAGCAAGTATAGGGGGATGCAGACAGAGAGACCCGGCAACTTGAGTCATTATAGGCTTAGTTGTAATCTGAATTAATGAGCACATTATTATTGCTCCAGATTAATATTAGTCCAGATTGCAAATAAAGTCCATTCTGGGAGAATTGAATGGTGTTAGTCAAACTCAGCCTTTTCCTGAATTTTAATTTTTTGGCAACAATGAAACACAGATTTCAGGAGACAAGAAACTTGGCTTGGCTGTTCTTCAGCACTGTTTTGCTCAGTGTGTGAGAGAGACAGAACGACATATAGTCATTGCATCTCTTTTATCACCTGAAGGGAGTTCATGAATCAGCATGCTTGTAAGACAGTCTCCGGATGACAAAAATACTCTAAACAAGGGCTGGGTTGTTGTGACAGTGTTCCAGAGCATCAGGATTTGTTTATGTGCGTTCAGATTGGTTTGGAGCTTTTCAAAATGTTGATATGCTCAGTCCTGTACATGCTAACCAACACATCAGCCACAGCCCTCAAGTGAACAGGAATTAAAAAGCATTCACTGCTTTGGACCCCCAAAGTGAAACTCAGGGTATGCTTCCTAAGGTAGCTCACACTTGTACACAGCATTCCCCATGGAATTATGGTGTTACACACAGCAGAGGGCTGGAAAGTAGGGTCACTTCTGTTCTTCGATACCTTTGCTTTATATTTTCATGATATTGTTTAATTAAAATCAACTCCATACGGTATTTGGAGCACTGTCACATGTGCTCAGGAGATAATGTCAATGGAATTGCATGTTGTCACAGGATAACAGCCTCCCGCTGTTGCTAAAATGCCAAATTGAAGCTGAGGCATTTATGGAAAATAAACGTCAAGTCAAAGCCAAGATGTTTATTTTAAAAACAAGAGACATGGATCTTGTGGCAATGTTCCATCATGTCTCTATTTCTCTAATAACAAATGTTCAGTGTGAACAGAGCCAAGTGACGACTTCTTCCCGGGCCAGCACGGAGAGGGTGAAGCCTGATCACTTCACGGAGTTGTTTCTCACCTGCTTTCCTGCAGGTTTTAGTCAAGTGTCCAGGTAGCAAACACAAAATTATTTATTAGATGCATTCTAAGTTGCAAAGAGATTTAGGAAGACAGCAGGAAGAAAAATGGATGGCAAATGCATTTTTAATTTGCTTTTATGTAGTCCATTTTCTACGGAGAAGGAATGACAACATAAGACTCACTGAAATCAACGGCAGGATTTCCAGGCTTTTCAGTGGGCTTTGATTTATGCCTTAAGAGAACAAATAGCTCATCTTTTTGGAGGGCATTATGTTAATAATGGTGGTCCCTGAATTTTGTTCCTGAAGGCAAGGCTGGACCAAGACTGGGCAAGGAAGACAAGATCCTTCTGGGTCATAAGGGGCATCACAAGGCACACAGAGCTCAGAGCAGCCCTGGAGATTCAGGGATGGCCTACAGCAGCAAGTTAGAGCTGGCAGCAGCAAATCCTCTGCCCTAGCTACAGCTACAGTGAAGAAAGGGGTTCATCCCAGTGCCCAGCACCATTCTCACTCTCCTGTCCCACTGCTGGTGCTGCTGACATTCCGCAGGGCAGCACTGTGCTTGTAGGGACAGAACCCATTCAGCAGGACCCTCATCTTGCAGTTTCTTTTGCATGGAGGGAGAGGCACAAAGATAAGGTGCAAGCTGTGCAAAGCATCTCAAAGGACTGGGTTTAAAAATACATGCATGTAGCCAGCTTCAGTTCCTGAAATGCTGAGGTTCCACAGCTCATGCCCACAGCATTCCTCAAACGCAATACATTTTGATTCTCATTGGATCTACCTGTTATCCTCTGTGCAATATAAGACTGATCTCTTCTAATAACTACTGAGAGTTTGGGCTTTCTTCTATTTTTTTAAAAGACTTCCAGAGGAAAATATAAATTAGTTCCTCATTAAAAACTGTGATCTGGAGAGCAAGTAGAAACAAACCATTTCAGAGTTGTGAGCTCTTCTCTTGACCTTACACAGCATCCTTAAAAAATATGCAAACAAATGGCAGTATTTAAATCATGTTAAAGAGTTCTCCAAAATGCAAAAAGCAAAAACCCCAAGGAAATTTGCAAAAGGTAACACTCTGACAGGGGTTAAGCCTACAGTGAATATTTGGCTGCTCTGTGCTGCAAGGGCCAGAGGGATGTTCTGTACAGAATTCATAAACTTGCTTATTTTTTCCTTTGGAGATGCATTGTTTCCCAAAGACATTCTGGCTCCAGCTCTGATCTGACATTCCAGATTGACGCGTGTGGAACCAACAGAGACACAGAGAAGCAACACACAATTATGTGTCTTCTGCTTTATTGCATACTTGCTAGTAATTTCATTTACTCCTCCAACCTTTAAGCTTATCTTCTCTTATGGTGGGAAGAGACCTCTTGCTGGAGATCTGATAGGACAGCTTGATAGACAAAGAGCTGGCATTTTATTAGTTTACGGTATTTATTAACTGTATAAAGATATTACAGCAATAATGGGTCTGGACAGATGACAGATGGATGGTGCTCCAGGAATAGCAAGTAAAACAGCTGCAGGGTATCCCCAACACTGCTTCAGTGTCATCTTGGGAAAAATATTTAAGATTTTATCAGAATATTTTCTGGCTGATTTTGCACTAAAATGGACTGTACATATTCACAAAATTCATCCAAGCATCTCCACTGTGAAGGCTTTGGTGCAATGATGCACCATGGGGCTCGTACTTACTTTAAGTGTTCCAGCTAAATGTAGAAAAGAAAAAATTGTTTCTATCCCACAGCTCCACTAACCTGTTTTCATATTATAATTCTTTTTTAGATTAGGATTATAGATACCAGACCTGGGCAAATACTCCTAGAAACAATCCTTCTTCTTTTCATTTGGCATAAGGTCTCCCTCTGTTCTTGAAGATGTCATGCCTCCTTCCCTTCCCACTAAAGAGGGTTATGCTTTTGGTCCAGCAGATGACAAGCAGCAAAGCAAAGTCCATGGGAACATGAGGAAATGGTTTGCCAAGCAGCAGGTCCATGCTGGTGTGTGGTCTTTAGTCAGGGTTAAATAAACAGCGTGTAAATAAATAAATATTTTTTTCCCAGGTTGTGACCTTGTAAATCAAGCCTAAGCCTAGAAGGGATTTTTATGGGCCAGCTAGAACAGCAGAGCAGTCTTAGCAGAATAAATATATAGGGGGAAGAAAATAACTCTGTCTTCCAGTTGCTCCCAGAGTGCTGTGGGGAACATTCGGTGCTGCTGTAAAGGCATGCTGATGATTTAAAAGGCAGGAGAGAGGGGACATTGTTCTCATTTACTCAGTGGTTGCTCCACATTATTTGAAGAAGTTTAAAACAGGAGTAAAATGCAGTAAAATACAGTCTTACAGCTTCAGAGCAGAACAGAGGGCCAAGCAGGCAAATGGAAATCTAACCAAACAAGTTCCTAGCAGCAGGTTTCACAGAAGGGGATGGGACCTGGGCAGGGATTTGCTCAGTCAGTTATCTGGGCATTGCAGCCTCCTGATGTTTCACGTACTTTACTGCTCATTACCAAATAATGGCACTAACAGCACTAATATTTACAGCAGCTCCTAGATTTAGTGGGTTTGACCAGACTGTGTAAAAGCTACTGCCTGCATTTTTAAAAGTCCAGAGAGACCTGTTCAATACAGCAGAGAGAAGCCAGAAAGGGAATCTGGGGCTCTCACTCCCCTACCCTGCAGCGGCTTGGTCTGGCAAGGCGGGAGAAGATGGGGGAAAAAGAATTTGCAATGGGGAGGTGTCGGGGGAAAGCCACAGCTGCAGTCCCTGCACGGAGGTGGCAGCATCGTCCCTTAACCCAGAAGGTTTTGCATGGGGGCTCTGGGGCTGCCCAGGCTGGGAGAGGAGGCACTGGCGACAGGGGGCTCGCGAGCATGGGGCTTGTCCCTGGTGGGGACATCCAACGGGAGGGGATGTAAATTACTTTCCGAAGGAGAATGATGGTGACAGCGCTGGCATTTTGCCTTTTCCAGAGCTAAAAAGAAGTAACTTCTGCTCCAGCAACTGGCAGGAGCCCATCGTGCCCATACCCCTGCCTACCCTGCGGCNCATGGGCGATGGGTGGCTGCCTCCGGACTGCGGCCCCCAGAACCGCTCCGTGGCCGGGGTGACGGCCGTGCCGCCCGGGAGCAGGCAGCTGCCCGCCGCCGAGCTGCTGTCGCAGCAGTGGGCTGTGGGCATGAGCCTGCTCATGGCCTTGGTGGTGCTGCTCATCGTGGCCGGGAACGTGCTGGTGATCGCGGCCATCGGGAGGACGCAGCGGCTGCAGACTCTCACCAACCTGTTTATCACCTCGCTGGCCTGCGCCGACCTGGTGATGGGGCTGCTGGTGGTGCCCTTCGGGGCCACGCTGGTGGTGCGGGGCACCTGGCTCTGGGGATCCTTCCTCTGCGAGTGCTGGACCTCCCTGGACGTGCTCTGCGTGACGGCCAGCATCGAGACCTTGTGCGTCATCGCCATCGACCGCTACCTGGCCATCACCTCGCCTTTCCGCTACCAGAGCCTCATGACCAAGGCTCGGGCCAAGGGCATCATCTGCACCGTCTGGGCCATCTCTGCCCTGGTTTCCTTCTTGCCCATCNGCCAGAGCAAAGACGGGGTGCCGGGGGATCCGGGCGGGGTACCGGCAGGGATGGGGAGGCATAGGGGCAGGGATACCGGCAGCGACACCGCCGGTGCGCGGGCGGGGCGGGGGACGGGGGCGGTTCTGTCCCGCCCCCTCGGTGCCGATTGGTGGCGGGCGGTGCCGGGGCGNCCTCGCTGGCCTGCGCCGACCTGGTGATGGGGCTGCTGGTGGTGCCCTTCGGGGCCACGCTGGTGGTGCGGGGCACCTGGCTCTGGGGATCCTTCCTCTGCGAGTGCTGGACCTCCCTGGATGTGCTCTGCGTGACGGCCAGCATCGAGACCTTGTGCGTCATCGCCATCGACCGCTACCTGGCCATCACCTCGCCTTTCCGCTACCAGAGCCTCATGACCAAGGCTCGGGCCAAGGGCATCATCTGCACCGTCTGGGCCATCTCTGCCCTGGTTTCCTTCTTGCCCATCATGATGCATTGGTGGCGGGACGACGACCCCCAGGCGCTGGAGTGCTACCAGGATCCGGGCTGCTGCGACTTCGTCACCAACAGGGCTTACGCCATCGCCTCGTCCATCATTTCTTTCTACATCCCCCTTCTCATCATGATCTTTGTGTACCTCCGGGTGTACAGAGAGGCCAAGGAGCAGATGAGGAAGATCGATAGGTGCGAGGGCCGGTTCTACGGCAGCCAGGAGCAGCCGCAGACGCCCCTGCCCGCTCACCCTCACCACCAGCCCATCCTCGGCAACGGCAGAGCCAGCAAGCGAAAAACCTCCCGCATCGTGGCCGTGAAGGAGCAGAAAGCCCTCAAGACTCTGGGCATCATCATGGGGGTGTTCACCCTCTGCTGGCTCCCCTTCTTCCTGGTGAACATCGTCAACGTCTTCAACAGGGACCTGGTGCCGGACTGGCTCTTCGTTTTCTTCAACTGGCTGGGCTACGCCAACTCCGCGTTCAACCCCATCATCTACTGCCGCAGCCCAGACTTTCGTAAGGCCTTCAAGAGGCTGCTGTGCTGCCGCCGGAAAGCCGACCGGTGGCTGCACGGCGGCGGGGGGGAGCTGGCCCGGCTGCCCGGGGGCTTCATCAGCACCGTGGGCTCCCCCGAGCGCAGCCTGGCAGGGACCTGGTCCGACTGCAACGGGGGCACGCGGGGCGGCAGCGAGTCCAGCCTGGAGGAGAGACATAGCAAAGCCTCCGACTCCGAGTCCAAGGTATAGGGGGGCGTGGGGGGCCGCGTCGGAGCCGGGACAGCGGGGAAGGCAGGCAGGGAGACACGCAGGAGCAGAGAAATCCCCGGCAGCTGCCTGATGGTAATGCTATTGCCAAGCGAAACGATCCCTGCCTTGGCAGGGGGAGTGCGGGTGTTTACTTAGGAATAAAAGCAGGTGAACTGGTGTACAACATACCTCATCCGAAACTACAGAAAACAGGAAACCCACTGACCGGAGAACAAAGGAAATAAACAGCCCATCCCAGAGACAGCCACCTTGTCTTTAGGAGACGCGCTGTCGGCGGGGACTGCGGCCGCAGCGCCTGCGCCCCGGTGACTGTCCCAGGACCGTGCTGGTGGCTGAGCCCGCGGGTGCTGCTGGCCCTCGGCGGCCGAGTTCGGCTGCAGCTGGGGTCTGGCCACCCCCGCCTGGCCCCGGGGCTCCTCCCCTGTCCCAGGGCACCGGGATTTTGGGAGGCGCGGGATCGGTGCTGCAGGTGCTCCGGGCGCAGAGCGCGGCCGGCAAGACGGAGACCTGCTGGCAAGATGAGTTTTAAGCTCGGAGTAGCCGTGCGCTCCTCGTCTGAAGAGTAGCGAGAGAGAAAATAATGAGTAATGAGGAGCACTGGTATAATTTGAAAGGGGGTAAAACAACCCAACCCACTCTCTTGTGCTTATTCCCTCTGCATCAGCAAGCAGTGAGTTACTGTGCTTATCTCCTTCGGCCAGACAATAGCAGTCAGGCTGAGAAACTTCTACCTCAAACTGTGCATATTGTACAGGGGAATGAACGGACCATGTTTATATTAAACAGCATATTTACATACCACTAATAGGGTTTTATGACAAGGGCCGGGGAGGAGGGGGACGAGGAACCTTCTGCAGCTTGTTCATTGTAATTACAGATGAACGGGGGGAGGAGGGGAGAATCCTGGCAACAAAAATTTACTGCACATTTTTTTTAAAATGGCGACAAAGTCGTTTTTTGCACAGCGTTAAAGAGTTGTAAAGTTATTTGAAGATATGACTTGCACACATACATGCAGATTGAAAAGGAAACAGAGGTTTGAGTAACACCGACCCTGAACCTGATTTCTGGCTTTGTCTGATCTGTTATAGTTTTATTGAGAGAGTGACTTTTTAAATATTATTTTTTTGAAGGTACTGTAAATATATCCATATTATAAATTAAAATATCTTAAGAGACTTTATTATTTTTATTTCCAAATGCCCACGTGAATCTGCTGTTATTTTAGCACTTGTGTGTCATTTCCATTTTCCTCTGTGTGTGTTTTATAACATATTTATACTTTGGTGCAATTTACTACTGTGTAAGTAATTGGTCTATGTGCAATAAATACCATTGCAGCACAAGCAAGTGTGTCTCTATAGGTTTTGAAACAATACCTACCTATAATGGGAAGAACAGCATTTGTTTTTCTCCAAAGATGGCTCAGATTACCAATAGAACTTGATCTAATGGCTTTTCCTGACACAGTGTTGTAAAAAACCTGTTTGAAACCCAGTATGGTTGTGTTCCTGTTGCACTGAGGTCCACTGACTTTCCTTATTAATGGGAAAAAATTAATGGCTAAATTAATGGCTAAAATGGCTAAAGACAAGGTGTTTCCACTCTGATAATGAATACTCATTTTCTTGAACTATTCCTTTCTGGAATATATTCTTCT